>OZ038383.1:130620806-131134306 GCA_964036045.1 Eutreptiella sp. 'Long Island Sound 2002'
GCTGGTCCTCCTCTGATCCAGAAATACTCGTGCACGAACGGGCGGCAAACCCTGCCGGCGGCCTCGGGGGCCCCACGCCTTCCCCACCTCCGGCCTCAGAACAGGTTGAGCTGGTCGCAGGTGTCGGAGAAGGGCGGGCTCCGCAGGAACTCCTGCCCGTTCTCGTAGCACGTGTAGTACGGCCGGCCGTCGTGGAACAGGGGCTGGCAGCCGTTGCACGAGCTGCAGCCCGTGACCGTCCCGTCGGCGTCGCTGGGCTGGTACGTGCGGCCCCACTGGTAGGGCATGGTCCGGCACAGGGGCTGTCCCTTCGCCCCCGGGGGGCAGTAGTACGCGGTCAGGAGGTACGGCGTGACGGCGTCGCAGAAGTTGGGGGTCCGGACGTTGGAGATGTGGATGAAGGAGACGCCGCTGAGGGTGATGTTGGAGGCGAACCTGCGACGGAGGCGGGCGGGGCGGCGGATCGACAGGCTATTGCTTAAGAGGGGGGGAGGGGGGGTTGGCATGTCGGCAAGGCGTGTTGTTCTCGTCTGCAGCCGGTGGCGCCTATTGGCCGATCGCCATTCGCTGCCCTTCCCTTGGACCCTTTCCCTCGGCAGGCGGTGGTGCCCGTCGGCCTCTCACCGCCTTGTGCCCTCCTTCTTCCTCCTTGCCCTATCTTTCCTTCTCTACTTCCCTTTCCTGCTCTCAGGAGGTTGTGCCAACGGAGCCCCTGGACTTTCCGTGGTTCCACTGCTCTGTGTCGGGTCCACACACTGGGGGGGGGGGGGGGGACAAGGCCTCAGTATTCGGTTGTTTGCCTTTGGCGGCGCCTATTGGCCTCTCGCCACTGCTCATTCTGACCCTCTGTGGGTCCGAACGTGTTTTGGTTGTGTCAACGGAGCCCCCGGATGACTTGTCCTGTTTGACTACTCCGGGGGTCGGCCGTCCTGGAGACGGGCTGTTGCCCGTGCCGTTGACCAGGTGCATCCAGATGCACACCCCGAGTCCGTGCTGGGTTCACCGACTCGAGCACTGAGAGTGCGCTGGGGTGTGCATCTGCAGGATCATTTTCCTGACAGGGGCTTCTAACAACCACAATGATTCTTTCCCGTTTTTCCTTTCCTGCTTCTCCTTCTGCGCTCTGCACGGGGGGGGGGGGGGATTCGGCCATTTCTGCCACTTTTCTCATGGGGGTTGGAAAAACAAAGTAGTAGGTTGTGCCAACAATGGGTGAAGGCCGACATTGGACAGTTCGCCAAGGCAAAGCACTTGCCATTTGTGAAGGGAAGGCGGCTCATTGATCGAGGCGGGTTGAGGCAGGCGTTCCCACACTCTCACTGGTTAAGGGACCCCACGCCCGGTATGGTGGGGTGCCCGCTGGTAACGTACGGTCTCCACGACCTACGCCTCGGGCACAGGCCCCCAGATGAGGGCACTTCCTAATTCAAGAAATGAACGAGACATCGGGCGGTTACTGACGGCAGTTGGAGGGTAACCGACAGCACTTCGCGGCGGTTGAGGAGTTGTCTTGGGCGCTCCCTAACGCCATAATGACCAAGAGGGGTGGGGGAATAAAATATATGTCGGAGGGGGGGGGGGGGGAGCAAGGAGCCCCTTTTCCATCCAACACCCCCCATTGGCAGAGGCTCTTCGGTCAGGCTGCCAAAAACAGCCCCTTCTCACACACACACACACCCCTTCCAACGGGGGGGGGGGCTCTTTGGGATTGCCCATAGAGCGCCTTTCTCAGCCATTTTAGACCAAAAAACCGCGAAACATTTGCGGTGGAGACAAATTGCGGGTGACAGCGATCAAGACAAAACCCGATTTGCAGCATCGCAAGCCCCTGTGTGACATGCTGCAGGCACACCGAAAGCAAACAAAGGACTTTTACAAAGGCCCGGCCGAAGGAGCCCATTTCTGCAAAGCCCCCCCCAAGAAATTGGAGGGCTCCGAGCCCCACCTCCCCCCCCCCCAAAGGGATGCATTGGAAGGGGGGGGGGGTACCCCCCTGCGTGACGTTCCGTCTGGTTGTTGGAGGTACCCACCCCCACCCCCCCTCCAGGGCGCCCAGCCTATGCCCAGCCTATGCCCAGCCGATGTCCCCCTGACGCCAAGCACCAGCCCCAATGGCATTTGTAACCGACAGTAACCGCCCCGAACCGCTTTGGTAACCTCCGCTTTGGTAACCGCCCGTCCAACCGCCTGTGCGGCGCCCCCCGAGGTCCCTTCCCTTCTAATACACCCCTTGCCCCCCCCCCCCCCCCCCCCTGTGTGACATTCCGTCTGGTTGTTGCTCCTTTACGGGGCCCTGGACAGTCACCCGTTCGTCCCTTCGCATGTTGCGTCGGGTCGCTGCGTTCTGTCGGCCGCTGCGGCCGGTGCTCTTGCTGGTGTCGTTTCCGCGTTCGCGGAGCCCAGTAGTTGGTGTGTTGGGGCTGTGCTGAATGTGGCGGGATGTGCCGTTTGCGTGTCAGCGGCGCCCAATAATTGGCGTATTGGGGGTTGTGCTGGTTGTTGCGGGGGTCGTTTGACTGTTTTCGCTGTCCACACACCTCTGTCCACAGGCCGTCTGTAGCCTGCCTCGCTGTGTTTCTGTGTGCGTGAGGCCCAGGTGCCCTATTCCTCTTCTAATACACCCCTCCCCCCCCCCCCGCCAGACAAGATTTTCCACCGTCCCAAACAAACAAGGCAACGATGGGATCCGAAAGGAGCGCCCTGCCCCCCCCCCCCCCCTTGGCCCGCGGTGCGCACAGGTCGCGCCCTTTGGGGCCCGCCGCCCCGCACGCCCGGCCCCGCACCTGATGGACACCACGTTGCCCTGCCACGACGCGGTGTAGGCCGTGCTGGTGCCCAGGGCCGAGGCGAACGTGACGGTCGGGGCGCACTCCACGTCCCCCGGGCAGAGCCCGACGGTGAAGTGCGGCGGCAGCGTCGCGCGGAGCTCGTTCCCGGCGATGACCCCCACGGGCTGCGTGAAGTTGATGGCCACGTTCGTGATGGCGAACCTGACAAACCGCATTAGGCGCAGGGGATGGGGTGGGCGGCAGGGATGCATTTTCAGGGGGGGGTCCCCCACTAGACCCCCCCCCTGCCCCCCCCCCCCCCCTGGGGACGAATGGGTAATGGCTAATGGTACGCGGACAGAGCAACCAACATCCTCCGGGCTTGCACACGCATTCCACATGGACACCAGAAGGCGAGGACGGAAACATACAATGCAATGTGTGTTTGGAAGGTTTTTGGTCTGCATGCGAACATTTACAAAGGGGAAGGGCAAAGCGAGAGGTGTGAGGGTTGCGTACATCACTCGGAGCTGGAGGCAGAGGAGAAGCTGGTACTAGACCCAGTGCTTGAGAGGGCGGTGGGGGGGGGGGGGGTCGATACAGCCCTCTGGCTCACTACTGTCGAAGTAGGGATTTTACGACGCGTCGGGCCCCGACACCTCCCGACGCGTCGTACATCCCCGACGCGTCGGGCCCCGACACCTTGTACGACACTGTACGACGCGTCGTACATCCCCGACGCGTCGGGCCCCGACACCTTGTACGACACTGTACGACGCGTCGGGCCCCGACACCTTGTACGACATAGTACAACGCGCCGTACAGTGTTCCCAAGTGGTCTCCCACCTCAGTGCCAACTGGACCTGACTAGGCTTAACTTCTGAAATTGGACAGGTTCAGGTGTACTCCCGGTGGTATGGCCATACGCATTCATCATGCGCGGACGCCCAGTCTGAGAAGGGTGGGAGAAGGGGGTGGACGGTCTGAGAAGGGGGTGGACCGCAACGAACAGATTCGGCTATGTATGTATACACTGTACGACACAGTACGACGCTTCGTACAGTGTCACGCAGTGTTCCCAAGTGGTCTCCCACCTCAGTGCTAACTGTGCCTGACTAGGCTTAACTTCTGAAATCCTCCCAGTGGTATGGCTGTTCACATTCGTCATATGCGGACGCCCGGTCTGCGGGCGGGGGGAAGGGGGGGGGTGGACCGCATCCGAACGGGCCAGCAACGAACAGATTCGGCTATGTATGTATACACTGTACGACACAGTACGACACAGTACGACACAGTACGACACAGTACGACACAGTACGACACAGTACGACGTATATATGTATATATATGTATGTATGTATGTATATATATATACACACACACACACACACATATATACACTGTAGACTAATTGTAGACACTGTCGGCATGTTGTAGACGCGAAGTGCCAATATTTGGCTTCCCCCAAAATGGTCCGCTGCCATCGTTTACCCGCACAGAGGGTGTGGGCGGTCTGGGGTCTGTAGACACTGTGCACCACAAGTAGACGCGGCCTGCTAATTGTAGACACTGTCGGCATGTTGTAGACGCGAAGTGCCAATATTTGGGAAGGGGGCCGAAGGCCCCCTTCCCCCAAAACGGTCTGCTGCCATCGTTTACCCGCACAGAGGGGGTGGGCGGTCTGGGGTCTGTAGACACTGTGCACCACAAGTAGACGCGGCCTGCTAATTGTAGACACTGTCGGCATGTTGTAGACGCGAAGTGCCAATATTTGGGAAGGGGGCCGAAGGCCCCCTTCCCCCAAAACGGTCCGCTGCCATCGTTTACCCGCATATAGGGGGTGGGCGGTCTGGGGTCTGTAGACACTGTGCACCACAGGTAGATGCGGCCTGCTAATTGTAGACATTGTCGGCATGTTGTAGACGCGAAGTGCCAATATTTGAGGTTTCCCCTTTTGGACTGTTTTGACCAAAATGGAAACGCATTTGGACCCATTTTGCCCCGTTCTGACCAATCTTTTTTTTTTCCATTTACATGTGTTTATATGTCTACATATGTATATGTCTGTGTGTGACGTACCGTGTCGTACTGTGTCGTACTGTGTCGTACTGTGAATTGCGGACGGCCATACCACTGGGAGTACACCTGAACCCGCCCGTTTTCAGAAGTTAAGCCTAGTCAGGCACAGTTAGCACTGAGGTGGGAGACCACCTGGGAACACTGGGTGACACTGTTACACGCGTCGTACTGTGTCGCACAGTGTATACACACACAGCCGAATCTGTTCGTTGCGGACCCGTTCGGATGTGGTCCACCCCCCCCTTCCCCCCGCCCGCAGACCGGGCGTCCGCGCATTACGAATGCGGAGGCCCATACCACTGGGAGTACACCTGAACCCGTCCGATTTCAGAAGTTAAGCCTAGTCAGGTCCAGTTAGCACTGAGGTGGGAGACCACTTGGGAACACTGGGCGACGCGTCGTATGTCGTACTGTGTCGTACGGTGTTGGTGCTGTACGACGCCTTGTACGACACTGTACGACGCGTCGTACGCTCCCGACGCGTCGGGCCCCGACACCTTGTACGACGCCCCGACGCGTCGTACAATGCATTTCCGACAGCACTCCTCTGGCTAGCCCCCCCCCCAAAAGGCTTAATGGACGGGCAACTAAAAATCCCACTGAGACTGACCCCTGGGCCCCGGAGGAGACCAGGACCCAAATTCAGCAAAAAAACGAAAATGGGATTTTTGGAATGAGCGCGTCGAGGGAGTTCGGAAAAGTCATCGTCTGCCATGCATTTGGCAGAAAAAAAATTTTTAACTGCTTCAATGCTCAAAAACATTTTCGGCGCTTTCGGCGTCAGAGTTCATAATAACTGACAAATGGTTCTGACAATTGAGCTCTATTCCCAACCCCCCCCCCCCCTTCCAGTTGAAAACCTGACCTCCCATGTCTGGAGCGCGGCGCCTGATTCACCGCGGCAGTGGCCACGGCTGTCGGCGACTGCCCACCATCAAACGGCACTTGACCGGCAACCGCCGTCGGCTCCCCGTCAACCGCCCCACCGGGTGCCTGGCCTTTCCTTCAAGTTCCCCCCTCCACCCGACACACAGACAGAAGCCTTGCTTTGGGGGGAAGGGTCAAAGGCGGCGGCTGCAGAGGCCCAATGGGTGCCTTATGGGTCTGCATTTTGCAGTTTGCAGTTTGCGCGTTGCTTCTCCACCAACTGCCATCAGTTCACCGCCACCGTTGCCTCGGTAATGCAGCGGCGGGTGCGCGGGTTCGAATCCCGCCCCGGGCTACGGGATCCTTGTGCCTTCACACCACTGCGAATGTGGAACCGCCGGCGATCGGCGGACAGCCGGGACACCACGATTGGCGCAGCAGGAGTTTTGTTTTCTATTTGTGCTCGTCAGTGCCCCACACCTGCCCATGGCCATTGGTGCCCCACACCTGCACATAGCCATTGGTGCCCCACACCTGCCCATGGCCATTGGTGCCCCACACCTGCCCATGGCCATTGGTGCCCCACACCTGCACATAGCCATTGGTGCCCCACACCTGCCCATGGCCATTGGTGCCCCACACCTGCACATAGCCATTGGTGCCCCACACCTGCCCATGGCCATTGGTGCCCCACACCTGCACATAGCCATTGGTGCCCCACACCTGCCCATGGCCATTGGTGCCCCACACCTGCACATAGCCATTGGTGCCCCACACCTGCCCATGGCCATTGGTGCCCCACACCTGCCCATGGCCATTGGTGCCCCACACCTGCACATAGCCATTGGTGCCCCACACCTGCCCATGGCCATTGGTGCCCCACACCTGCACATAGCCATTGGTGCCCCACACCTGCCCATAGCCATTGGTGCCCCACACCTGCACATAGCCATTGGTGCCCCACACCTGCCCATGGCCATTGGTGCCCCACACCTGCACATAGCCATTGGTGCCCCACACCTGCCCATGGCCATTGGTGCCCCACACCTGCCCATGGCATCCCCTGTCACACGATACAAGGGGCCAAAAAACTTTGCCCCAAAGGCACCAAGAACCATTGAAAACCGTTTTGAAGGCGAGAAATTTTGAAATAGCAAATGTAAATTGCACAATGCAAATTGCTTGTATTTTGGCCATGATTGCGGAGGACCCTTTGGGAATTAACAACTGGGGTCTGTGCAATAACACTTTTTGTTCCCAAAAAAAAAAGCCAAACATCCCATTCGACTCCGACTCCTTTGGTTCGGGTATGCGCGTAGGCCCGACACGGGGGGCTATGTTGTTTTCTCATTTATGACAGCCCCCCTAACAAAAGAGAGGGATCTTGTGCGTCCCTTCACTGAACCCTCTGCCCGAGAACAACACCCGATTTCACTCCACGTCCCAGACGGCCCAAGGCCCCGGATGTCCAAAATGGTTCGGGAGGATGGACATGATTCCCATGTCTCTACCTGAGACTGCCCCCAACCGCTTTCCCAACCGCCAGCAACGGCTTTTGTAACTGCTCCGGAAACCCCTGGTTTGCCTCACTTTGCCCATAAGCAAGGCCTGCTCTGATGCCACAACCCAAATGCATAGAATCCCTTTTGTTGATTGTGCCTCGAAGGTGAATACCCCCCGTGGCCAGCGAACAATAAAGTCCTCAAAGGCCGAACAGGAGTGTTCGTTGGACACGCCGTTCGGTACTCAGTTAATTTGGTACCTAAACCCGGTCCCTAATTAATCATTTAATTCATGAATTAATTAATCAATTAATCAATCAATCAATTACTTAATCAATCAATCAATCAATTAATACAACATTCATGAATTAATTAATTAATTAATTAATTAATTTCATTAAGCCAACATACCTAATGAATTAAATGATTAATTAATAAATTATACCGAATTAATTGACTAATTAATTAATTCTACCCAATAAATTAATTAATTAACCAGTTAAAAAACAAATACAGTCCGAACGGAAGTGTTCGGTGGACAAGGCGTGCGTTGCACAACGGAGGGGGGCACAGAGATCCCTGTGCGCCAGCCGCAGCCCCTCCCGGAGGGGCCGCCACACCTGCTGGGGTTGGACAGCGTGACGCTCATGACCCCGAGGGGGGCGTCGCAGGGCTGGACCAGGGTCCAGCTGCCATCGAAGCGGGAGCAGGCGATCAGGGCCTCGCCGCGGTACGGGTGGTTGCACCGGGCGCTGCACACGGACCGGTCACAGAGGCCGATGTCGGACATGTTCACCCCCTGCGGGAGGAGGCGCGGGGGGGTGCGGAGGAGGGGAAGGCGGCGGCGCTGCGTGGGAGGGCGCCGGGGGGGGGCGGCGCGCGGGACCCAGTGCCCAGGGCAACGTCCTTTGCCCCCTCCCCCCCCCCCCCCGGTATGGAGTCGTTTGAGTTGCTGTCTGGTGGGGACAAGCAGACGTGCAAGATCAAAACAAAAGCCTCATCAGTGGTACCCCCCCCCCGTGTCCAGCGGATAGAAAAGCCGTCAAAAAATACGGTCCGAACAGGCCGCACCACCAACAACCCACAGTCTCACTACGCCCGGCATCGGTTCGCGTTGGCGTGTTGCCCCGAGGCTGCACCCGGAGACTCGGCCGGAACCGCCCACAACTCCGAAGTATCCCACTGGGTAGGATCCTGCAACACCCGAAAAAAGCGCGGGTCGGGGGGCCATCGTCGTGTCATGCCGCGGCGCTCCTCGGGTGTGGGTGCCTGAGAGCAATGAATTCGGCACCTGAGCCCGGTCCCTAATGAATTGGGCGGGAAGAAAATTGCTCTGCGGGGTGGGGGGGGGGGGGGGTGACACGGAAGCCCATTTTCCCAACCCCCCCCCCTCCCTCCTTGGCCGCCGTGCCGGGGGGGGGGGGGGTCAACCCAACATCTATGGCTCAAAATGATACCCACGTCGCGCTGATCATTTTGACTACTCAAATGTGGGGGGGGGAGGGGGGGAATTATTGGTGGAGAAAACTTTTTCGGGCCAAATTTTGTGTTCCTGTGCCTTTGGCGCCAACATCCATTCTTGCACAAAACAAAAGGCCCGACACGAAACCCCATTTCTCCAACCCCCCCCCCCTCCTTCGGCGGGCGTCCATGTCACCCCCCCCGCAGAGCAATTTTCAGGTTGCCTTGGGTCGAGGATAGGGTTCGGGTCAGGTCCATCCCGCCACGTCTGGGCCCGGGCGGCAGCCGCTATGTGACGGCTGACCCCCATGACCCCCATGCGGGCGTGGGGTCCTTCAGTCCGGTCGGGGTTCTCTCCCGCCTCCGGACCTCGGGTGAATAGTGCACGGCCGATGCCTCACACTCGCGATCCGGGGCCGTGGTCCTCTGTCAAACCGCCCCCTTTTCCGCGGAGGAGAGCAATGCCGATACGATGCCCACAACGGCGGCCTTCGAGGGTCTCGTCGGGCTGCAGGTCGGGGGTTGGGGGCGAAGGCTCCGGGCAAAGGTGAGGGGACACGCGGTGGTGTGTGGGCGCTGTGCCAACGATGAGCACGAGGCATGCAGATCCGCCGATGTCGTCCCCCCGGTGCGTGTCCGACCCCGCCGCTGGTACACACGCTCCGCCATTCACGGTCTGGGAGTGACTGCGTGTGCAGTGTGCCCGCACTGGCCAGGGAATGGACGCCGTGGGAGCAGTGGCTGCAACGGCCGGCAGCCGGGCAGACCAGACATGCTACTAGCGTCCGGCGGGGAGGCTGGTGCTCGGTAGGAATCCGCCTCGTGTCAAAGGCCACTCAGTAATACCCGCCCACCGCACCACCAGAACTCAGTAGGAACGTGCTGCGTCCAGCGTGTGGCTCAGTAGGACCCTGCCCCATCCGATCATGTCTGAGCCGGCAGACGCTAGCGGCAAGTATGGGGCAGACAGTCCACACAGCACTTCCAAGGCAGTTTGCCTGGGTGTCGCCAGTGGAGTGTGGAGTGTGCGCGGCGTGCCATGGGCCAGGCAGAGCCCAACAGCCGATGGTCAGGACCCTGGGGGCCGAGTGCCGAGCCGTGGGTGGGCGCCGGGAAGCCGTCCGGCCGGGGCCCGTTCTTCTGCCCATCCCTGCCACTGTCCCACCACAGAGCCCCACCACCGCCTGCCCAGGACTGAGGACAGTGACCGGTACGGGGGCAGAGGCCTGGTGTTCAAGCGCAGGGAAGTGCCCGGAAGCAGAGCCTGGACACAAACATATGGTTCACTGCAGATCCGTTGCGCCTGGGGTGGGCGGGCTTTCAATGGGGGGGGGGGGGGTCCGATAGAGCCCCCTGGCTAGACCCCCCCCAAAAAGGGGGGGCTCAATTGACCCCCCCCCCAAAATCCTACCGAGACTGACCCCGGGGCCCCGGAGGTGGCCCGGGGCGAAACTTCGGCAAAAAATGAAACTGGGATTTTTGGAATCAGCGCGTTGAGGGGGTTCAGAAAAGTCATCCTTTGCAATGGATTTGGAGTGGCAATGTGAGGACGACGCTGGTACTGCGGTTGCGGTGAGCATTCCCGCACAGTGAGAAACCTGCGCCCGAAACAGTGAAAACGTCACTGGGCAACCCTGCTTTACGAGCCAAGCATTCGGCATTTTGGCCGCAATCCAGACTTCTTTCGGGGGCAGCCACTCTCGCTTGCTGAAACCGAATATATTTCTCGTGTTGCAGCCGCAAGCAACGCCACTGCCATCGCCTCCGAATGACTCCGGTGACGCTGACATGGGCGGTGCCGCACCACCAACAACCCACAGTCTCACTACGCCCGGCATCGGTTCGCCTTAGCGTGTTGCCCCGAGGCTGCACCCGGAGACTCGACCGGAACCGCCCACAACTCCGAAGTATCCCACTGGGTAGGATCCTGCAACACCCGAAAAAAGCGCGGGTCGGCGGCCATCGTCGTGTCATGCCGCGGCGCTCCTCGGGTGTGGGCCTGGTGCCTGAGAGCTGCCCAACCCGCCCCGGCAGAACACGCCGCCCACACGCCGGCGCGTTCGGGTCGGCACGCCATGCCCCTCCGCGGACACAACCCCTGCCGCCCCGGTTCCACTCGCCATTGCCCACAGCCCCCCGGCTCCTCGAATGCGCCCCAGCACAGACCTGCGCACTGTAGTCAGGGATCGCCTTGCAGCCGGAGATATGCTGGACGGTGTAGGTCGCCGTCGGAGTGGGGGTTTCCGTGGGAATGCTGGTCTGGGTGGGCGTAGGGGTGGAGGAGGCGGTGGGCGTCGGGGACGCCGTCAGCGTCGGCTGACCGGTGGGAACTGCGCATGCACGGAGGAGCGTCGGGGCGGCACACAACGCAAAGGGGGGCTACGCCAGGGGGTGCCATAAAGAAAAAGAAAAAAAAAATCGGAGTGTCCAATGCGCCCTATGATGGCGGCCGGTGGGTAACCGATGGCGGTTGGTGGGTAACCGATGGCGGTTGGTGGGTAACCGATGGCGGTTGGTGGGTAACCGGTGGCGGTTGGTGTGTAACCGATGGCGGTTGGTGGGTAACCGATGGCGGTTGGTGGGTAACCGATGGCGGTTGGTGGATAACCGATGGCGGTTGGTGTGTAACCGATGGCGGTTGGTGGGTAGCCACCAAACATCAGAGAGTGGATGCCATAGTAAAAAAAAAAAAGGGGGGGTGAGCGTCCTTATGGCACCCCCTGGGCTACGCAGCCCAAGACACCGCCCCCAAGGCCCTACCACACGCATCCATTGGCAAGACAAGCCGCGCCGGGCACACTGGGCCCTGTGCAAACCCCAGGCTGCCCATCGACGGCCCGGAAACGGGGTCGCGCTCAGAGGAAGCGTCGGGTTCAAGCAACCCAGTCCCCGAACCCGTCGCAGCCCACCCCGACCAGCCCCTTCACCACAGCGACAACTGACGGCCCAAACTTGGGGTTCTCTGAGGGGACACGCACCTCGTGCACGTTCGTTGCTGGGACCCAGCGACATGCGGGGGGAGTGCCGGCACAGCACCCGCTATCGCAGACGAAAACGGGCATTTTTTTTTCCAAAAATCTGTCCAACTCCGACACTTCGCAGAGTCCTCCCACCGTCTCCTCCAGCCTTGGGGCCTTTTTGGCATTCTCCGTGTTCAAAACTGGCAGGGGGGATCACGCTTTGGCCATATCCTTACCAACCTTATGGAGAAGATCCGAAAACGGCCGCAGAAGTGCCGACGTTGCGTCGTTTTGGCCGGAATTGGCGTGACTGCAAATCCAGCAACCATTCGACACACCGCATGCACGGGCCAACCGCTGAAGGATTGTCAACTTCTGGGGGGGGATTCCTTGCGCCGTGCGGACACCGCGCGCGCACCGTGTGCGCACCGCGCAACGTGTTGGAACAAACTACGGAGACAAGGGCATTCCTTGGTCTCCTTGCACACACTCGGAGGCGGAGATGACGGTGGCAGGCACCCTATCACCATTTCATCGGGTGTGGGTGACAGTGATGCCCGCAGGAAGCCATGAAAGAGACATGGGTGACACTGCACGGGGACACGACGCAGTATGTGCAATGGTAATACCTCTTACAGCCTGCAAAACACATGCACTTCGCCGTCAACAGGTGGGCAGGTCTACGAAATCACCCCAATACCCGGAACCGCGCGCGCGCCGCGTGTGCACTGCGCACGCACCGCGCACAGTACTCCCGCTGGGGGTGGGTGTGAGTCTTGCCTGGCCGCCGCGCACAGCGCGCGGCGCGGCCCTTTGGTACCCGTGAACACCGTGACCTCCCGAGAGCACAAAAAAAAAGTGCACCAACACACAATTCATCCGTGTCACAGGGGGTTCATTAGGAGAAAACAAAAGTGTTCCTGAACGGCAGTTGGTGGCGGTTGGCGGTTGGTGGCGGTTGGTGGTTGGTGGCGGTTGGCGGTTGGTGGCGGTTGGCGGTTGGTGGCGGTTGGCGGTTGGTGGTTGGGGGTTGGTTGTCCCTTGGGGCGGTCCTTAAGGGCGATCCTTAACAAAAAAAAAATCTAGTTCCCCAAGGACTCCCCTGCTTTGTCATCGTTGTAGGCGCCCTCACCTGCCCAGACCCCATGCTACTGGTCTCAGGGTTGTGGTACCATTCCCTCACCTCACGGGCATGCACTCAACATCGGTAGACAAAAGGATTCGGGGTCGGCAAACCCTCAGTGAGTTCTGAAGACAACGCTGGTCTCTCGCATGCATCAAACTATTGTCTGCTGCGTAAACAAAGGCTTCTACTCAGAGCAGAGTGAGCCCCCCCACCCCACCCCAAAGTCCTGCACCCAGCCACTGTCCCCCTGACGCCAAGTGCCAGGCTCAATGGCATTTGTAACCGACAGTAACCGCCCCCAAACTGCTTCGGCAACCTCCCCAGAAACGGCCTCAGAGACCACCGACCGAGCCGCTTCCGCTCGTCCAAAAACTGGGCGCTGTGCAAAGCCTCCCCTTGAGGAAGCAGCAGACTGCCAAAGCCTACACTGCACCTCCCCGTCTGGTGGCGAGCGGCAACTTCGGGCGGGGGGACATACCGATGCCGGAGCCGTTGACGTTGGTCGGAATGCCCGTGGCGGTGTCCGTCGCAGTGCGGGTCCGGGTGGGGGTGGGGGTGGCGCTCTGCGTGGGGACCCGGATCTGGGTGAACATGTGCGTCTGCGTGGGGGAGTTGGTGGTGGTCTGGGTCCGGGAGGCGGTGGGGGTGCCGGTGCGCGTGGCGGTGGGGGTGCCGGTGCGCGTGGCCGTGGCGGTCGCCGTGGACGTCGAGGTGAGCGTCCGGGAGGGCGTGTCTGAGACAAAGGGAGCGATCGGCCTTTTCTGAGGCACACCCCCCTCCCCCAAGGGCACAGCGCAAGCGCTCATGGGCAGACAGCGCATGCAAGGGGACGGTGGGGGGGGGGGGGGGGCACAAGGCGATGTGGTCGCGGACATAACGCGCAGTGAGGATCAGCTGAATCTGATGCCAGGGAATGCAGTGGCAACCAGGCTTGCCACTCGTGTCTGCCGGCTCATTCGTGATCGGATGGAGCGGGGTCCTACTGAGCCACACGCTGGACGCAGCACGTTCCTACTGAGTTCTGGTGGTGCGGGGGGGGCGGGTATTACTGAGTGGCCTATGATACGGAGCTCTTTCCTATTAAGAACCTGTCTCCCTGCCGGACGCTAGTGGCATGTCTGGCGGGAACTGCCATGCCCAAAGGCGTCCCAGTGTGCCACTGGAGCCAACTTGGTTCGCTGAGTAAAAACAGGCCTATGTTTCCATCGCTTACGCAGTCGGTGCCATCTTTGAGGATGGAACAAACAATGTCGTAGGGGGGACTCGGCTCCGCTGCGACCCATCCCCCCGCGGCGATGTGGGGGGGGGATGCATTGGAAAGGGGGGGGGACCCCCCCCCTCCTCCCGGGCGCCCAGCCTATGCCCAGCCACTGTCTCCCTGACGGCAAGTGCCAGCTTCAATCGCGTTTGTAACCGAAAATAACCGCCTACAACCGCTTCGTCAACCTCCTCCAACCGCCTGCCTAACCGCATCTGGGGCCGCCTCTGAGGTCCCTTCCCTTCCAATGCATCCCTGGGGGGGGGGCTGATTGGAGGGGGTCTTGGGGTTAGTGAGGCTTGGGGTGCATGAAGACATTCAGATGCTGCTCATACTGCGAGATTTCACTGATGACAGCAAAAGTTGGGGGGGGGGGGGGGGGGGGTTGGACAGGAGTTGGATAAAAGGTCACGTAAGTAAGTATGCCGACCGGTGGTTGGGACTATGGTGCGTACGCACTAGTTTTCAGGTTTACTAAGTTGCTCAGGGCGCGGGTGGGCATGTGGGGGGGGGATGGGGAACACCCACTACCGACCCGATGGACGCGGGTGCATACCCCTGCCGTATGGCGAAAGCAGAGGGCTACAGCATGAGGTGGCTACAGCATGTTCAATATTCATCGCATCTTTCACAACCCGCAGAGGGCCTCCCCGGGGGGCATGGCGAGCCAAAGCTCACCGAAGGACACCGCTCATGTGCCAGGAAGGCCCGGAGGAAAATGTGGCCCAATATCTTAAGGAGCGGGGGGGGGGGGGGTTGGCACAAGGCCTCAGTATTCGGTTGTTTGCCTTTGGCGGCGCCTATTGGCCTCTCGCCACGGCTCATTCTGACCCTCTGTGGGCCCGAACGTGTTTTGGTTGTGTCAACGGAGCCCCTGACTTGTCCTGTTTTGGGGGGGGGGGGGGGGAGTTGCTAAAAAAACGCCCCGGGTGAATGCCATAAACGCCGAGTGAGTATGCCGGTTGGTGGATGCTCGGGGGGGGGGGGGGGCCATCGCGCAACCAGCGGTAAAGACCACGTGTTGTTTGCTGAAGCGTGCGGGCAAACCAGGCAACGCGTGTGGCCGGTCGGCGCATGTGTGAGCACTGACACCACCACCAGCACTGACAGCCATCTCGCCCCCCGCCCCGTTGGTGTTCATTATTATTCCAAAGACACCCTGCACAACGCTATACCACTGTTCTGCGACGTGCCACTGCAACCGCTGGGCTCAATGTCCCCCAGCCCCTGCGAACAGCCCTGCCAAACTTGCACTTTGGCCAGCACTGCCAGTATGCAAAGCAGCGGGCAGGGATGCATTGGAAGGGGGGGAGGTAACCCCCCGCCCCCTCCAGGGCACCCAGCCTATGTCCAGCCACTGTCTCCCTGACGCCAAGAGCCAGTCTCAATGGCATTTGTAACCGACAGCAACCGCCTACAACCGCTTCGGCAACCTCCTCCAACCGCCTGTCCAACCGCCTCTGGAGCCGCCTCTGAGGTCCCTCCCCTTCTAATGCATCCCCGGCAGGGGGCGGCGACAACAGGTGCTGCACCCAATCACCAGCGACACGCTCGCACGGACCCACACGACCGCCCGCCCATCCACCGACACCCGAACGCACACGTGCGCACGCACATACACAAAGACCCGCACACCTGATGGGGTCTGCGTCCTTGTCACCCCTGCAAAGATGGAGCACACGCGGTGAGCGACATGTGTCATCGCACACCCTCGTCACACAACCGGAGGGCAGGGAATCGCTTGAAGGGGGAGGGGGGGTTACCCCCCCTCCCCCCTCCCCCACTGCACTGACTCTACCCCAAAGGCATTCCCATACCCCAACACCAGCCCCCAACCGCATTTCCAACCGCCAGTAACCGCCCCCCCCCAACCGCTTTCACATCCCCCGTGACCGCTCTGCAACCGCTCCGGGACTGCCCCGATGGCCCCCCCTCCCCGTCAAGCAAAGCCCGGCCCTCGGGGCTGCAGGAGTCACATTCATTGACGCCCCTCTGCGTCGGTGCTCAGCTCGCTGCGGGGAATTCCGCGGACACTGCGGTGTGCAGGGCTTTGCAGGCCTCGGTGGAGCTCAGCCGCAGGTGCCAATTTCGAGGAAGACCCTGGATTTTGTGTGGGCAATTTTGCGACCAATTTGAAACGCGAAAGTTCCCACACGAAGTTGGCCGGGCCGGGGGGGGGGGGGGGGGGCAAACCGTGGCCGATAGAGAACCGCAAACCGGGCCATCCAGTAACCAGCTCAGTATTCTGGCACACCATCGGGCGGCACTTGAAAGGCAACCAACGGCGGTCGGAGCGTAACCGACGGCGGTGGTGCGGCAACCGACGGCGGTTGGAGGTCAACGCTTTTTAGGAGCGGGGGGGGGGGGGGGGGAGAACAGGAAACTTGTCCACTTATAACTTGTCCACGCACTGGCCCCCGACACGTGGAGCCGGTCGCGGGCGCCGATGCTGCACCCCGCAAACGGGCGCCCACCACCCGTTGCTGTTGGAAATCTGACAGCGGGTGTTGGGCTTGAAGCCGCTGGGAGACGGGTGCTGCCAACGGGGCTCCTTTTTGGGGGGCGGGGGGTGGCGCGAGATGGATTTGGTTTGTTTGCCTTTGGCGGCGCCAATTGGACTCCTTTTAGGGGGAGCCCCCCCCCCCGCCCCCCCCCGCAGTGGTCCTGAGTTTTTAGAGGCGCAGAAGAAAATTTTGGGGCTAAACCAATCGGCGCCGAAGGCGCCAGAGAAATTTTTTGATCGGCCGAAGGCCCGGAAGAAAATTTGGCCAAATGGTTTTAGTGGAGGTGGGAGGGAGGGGCTGAGTGGGGGGGTCCAGGGGGGGTGGGGGGGGGAGGGGGGTGTGGGACACCCCCCCCCCCATCCCCCGCCCCTCCGTGGTGCCAAGTTGTTGGAAGGAGCCCTGGCTGTCAAACCGGAAAGGGAGTGCGGAGACCAGGGGGTTTTTAGATTCAAAAAAAAAAAGGCTGGTGTGTCCGGTGGTCAGCAAAATCTGCACCGCTCCAACCGATGGCACTAAAGGGGTAACCGACGGCGGTTGGAGTGCGGCCGACGGCGGTTGGAGGGCAACCGACGGCGTTTGGAGGGTAACCGACGGCGGTTGGAGGGTAACCGACGGCGGTTGGAGGGTAACCGACGGCGGTTGGAGGGTAAGCGACGGCGGTTGGAGGGTAACCGACGGCGGTTGGAGTGCAACCGACGGCAGTTGGAGGGTAACCAGCGGCGGTTGGAGGGCAACCGACGGCAGTTGGAGGGTAGCCGACGGCAGTTGGAGGGTAGCCGACGGCGGTTGGAGGGTAAGCAACGGCGGTTGGAGTGCAATCGACGGCGTTTGGAGGGCAACCGACGGCGGTTGGAGGGTAACTGACGGCGGTTGGAGGGCAACCGACGGCTGTTGGAGGGTAACCGACGGCGGTTGGAGAGTAACCGACGGCAGTTGGAGGGTAGCCGACGGCGGTTGGAGACAAGGTGCTACTAGGCCAAGACCACGTTTTTTAACTCAAAAAAAACAACTCGTCCCCTAAAAAACCCCCTGGCGGAGACGCAGGGGACCTGGCATGCAAATGGGCCGCCCCTGCGGGTTCGTGGGGGTGAAGGAGTAGGGGTTGTAGAAGTAGCGGCCCGTGGCGATCCACATGTGGCACCCCTTGGGCCGGTCGTTGTACTGGCTGCTGAAGATGATGTACTGCGTCCCCTTGGCGGCGCTCCCCAGCAGCTCCTGGCCCGCCAGGTCGCAGACGGCGCTGTCCGTGATGAGCACCTGCGGGCTGATGCACGTGTTGGTGTCGTCGGTCCCGAAGCTGTAGACTGGGCATCGGAGAGGGCGACGGGGACGGGGGGTCGGGTGAGGCAGGGGAAACGTGCAGGGGGAAGTATTAGAAGGGGGGGGAGGGTCTGACGGGGGGGAGGGGGGTTTGGCTGGGACCCCCCTCCTCCCAGGGTCCCCCTATGGCTCTTGCCGAAGGCGGGCCGAAATTTTTGAAGCTTAAATCCTCTTGGCACCGAAGGCGCCGAGGCCAAATATTGGCCGCAAACACATTCAACAACAAAGAGCAGGTCTACAGCAGGGCAATAGCGTTCTCGCACCGTAGATGCTCAGTCCCGTTAGAGTCAATGCTGCCAAACATCTCTGCTATGTACATCAGGCTCATTCGTATGTACATTGCGTAGGTACTGAATAGGTCATTGACACCTCCCTCTCTCATCCGGCGTTGTGTTGCTCCTTTGTTTTGTCCGCCCAAGAGGGCGTGCATACACGTACTGGGGGTGGAGGCACCCAGGCTTCTCTTGTGGTTGTGCGTAATGCTGGCACCCTTTCGGCCAAACCAACAAGTGTCTATCCCTGGTGTGTTTCTAAAACTATCCCTAGCCTGTCCCTCCCTGAGGCAAGCTGGTATGACATTGGGGGGGGTTAAGGGGGGGGGGGGGGACCCTCCCTCCTCCTGCGGAGTACGGCAGTTCCAATACATCCCTGGGAACAGGAATGGGTGGTGAAGGGGCGTGGCCAGGGATGTGCTTATCCACAAGGGGGGGGGGGGTGATCTGGGGAACCCCCCGCCCCCGGCCAAACGCCCCCCCCCCACCCAAAACAAAAAGAACTTCCTCCGGGGAAAACTGAAATTTTGAAGAGACGGCGAAAAATGAGAGGCCCGTTTTAGGTACACAACCTTTTTCGCCCTCATATCCCCCGTCCCCCGGTCCTGTAGGCCACACACTCAGCACAATCCTGGGTATGGCTGACTCGTGGCAGATCAGTGGCAGTAATTGATTGCCAACCAAAACAGAAAACTCAGGCTGTGCATGGTCCGAGGGGGGTCGAGGGGGGGGGGGGGGGGGTTGGACACGGGATGGGGGGGGTACCTCCAGGGCTGCGCTTAACGGGGGGGTGGGAGGGGGGGGATTGGGGGGGGGGGTAGAGAATGGGGACCCTCCTCCGTGTGGTTGGTCCAAAATGACATGCAATCCAATTAAAAACGGCGTAACCCGTTCATGGTCATCAGTTTTAGTCTGAATCAGAGCTTGAGTCAGCATCTGAACGAGAATCTGAACCTGAAGAATCGCAATTGGAAGAATCACAGGCAGAAGCTGAGTTTGGGTCCTACAGAGAACACAGTGTCGGTTGACGCCGTGTCTCATCTCTATGTTGTGCATTCACACCGCATGCAGCACACAGAAAACCCTCCCTGCAGCCCATATCCTCATCAACTTTGCCCCTAGATGCATTGTTCCCCCAGTGGTAGGCCACTGCCCATCAAACGACTCGAAATTTTGGCACGCGCAAAACCCAACTTTTGACCCCCCTTCAAGAGGAGGGGGGGGGGAGTCTACGGGGGGGGTTTGGCACAAGGCCTCGGTATCTACGGGGGAGGGGGGGGCCAGGGGCGGCAAGCAGGTCACAGAGCGCTCCACACATGCACGTCCTGGTACGCATATGCAGCAATGTTCAGCAGTCCAATCGAAATCAATATCATGTACAACACGGGACACCTGAGATGTTTGTCCACCTGTAGCCTGCTATGTCAACACTGGCATGTGTTTCAATAGTACACCATAGTAAGGAGCCCTACAGTCCCAATCTAGCACCATCTCACTGTGCTTGCGCTGGCACTCCTTAGCAAAGTGATCTGGCATAAACTGGTTATGGAGGGGAGGATTCGGAAGTTTGGCTGTTTGGAAGGAGGGGTCCCGGGGGGGAGGGGGGGGCGCACCCCTCCTCCTTGCGGAAAAGAAATTAAGCACAGGCCTGGGTACCTCCTCCTCACATTTTTTTGTCCAATGTGTGTCTGGGCCGGGGGGGCTCAAAATGATCACCTCATCGAACTGTCGGCGATGAGCCATGCACCACAGGGTCCCAGTCCGGGCTCAGCGGCAACACTGACGTTCGAAACCCGCCCGGGGGGGCCTCCCCTGCGCAGGGATGCATTGGAAGGGGGGGTGGTCAACCCATCCCCCCTCCAGGGCACCCAGCCTATGCCCAGCCACTGTCCCCCTGACGCCAAGTGCCAGCCTCAATGGCATTTGTAACCGACAGTAACAGCCCCCAACCGGTTGGGCAACCTCCTCCAACCGCCTGTCGAACCGCTTCTGGGGCCGCCTCTGACCTAGGGCCAAGACCTCGGGCTGTCCGTCGCGGGGAAATCGAGAAACCGGAAAGAACAGCCATGTGCACCACATCGTGGTCCCCGCCCCTGAATTGTGGTTGTCAACTTCATCTTGGCTGCTGAATGCTACGCAGGCCCACGTACGACCGCTACACCGTCCGAACACACTGGTCATGCCGAAGCGAGCCAACCCGGAAGACTCTGATGCAGGCGGGTGGCGGCGACCGGTAACATACCGCAAAGACTGCACGATCCTCCACAGTCTATCCCGACCTCGTCGCCATTCTTGAGACCATCACTGCACGTCGTGCCTGGACGAGAAGAAGCAGCGATGCCTCCGGAGATTGGTGGCGTATGTGCTGGGGTACCCATACCCCCCCCCCCCTCCTCGCAACCCGGTCTCAGCACCGCGGTCAAGGAAGGAGGCCGCACGCAGGTCACAAAGTGCTCCACACATGCACGTCCTGGTACGCATAGAGGGGGGGGGGGGGAGGGTTTGCACAAGGCCTCGGTATCCGATCGTTTGCCTTTGGCGGCGCCTATTGGCCTCTCGCCACTGCTCGTTCTGACCCTCTGTGGGCCCGAACGTGTTTTGGGCGGGGGGGGGGGGGTGATTTCGTGCCAAGTCAAATTCGCGGTGGTAAATTTCACTGTGGGAAATTGCACGGAGCCCCCTGGAGTCAGAGTCTGACCCCCCGCCAGAGTCCGCAGTGTGTACTGCTGGTGTGCGAGAAATTCGCGGAGAACCCGGAATTTCGCGTGGGAAATTTCGCGGTCAATTTGAAACGCGAAATTCAAGTGCCACGAAATTCCTCCCCCCCCCCCGGTATGCGGCAATGTCCGGCAGTTCTTCTTCATGGGCCGAGGCCTGTGATACAACACTTGTCCGCCTTTCCCTGCCCGTCGGCCTGCAACCTGTCCTGGCTGAGCCGTCTTTTGTCAACCTCAAGGGGGTCTGCATGCTACTCGACTCTACAGTAAGGCGGGGGAGGGCCTCAAAGGTCCAGTGTGGCCCCGCCACTTCGCTCCAGCCATGCCTGCCTTCACACGGCCTTCATCGCCTTCTCAGTTCATTGCGGGGGAGGGGGGGCGGGGGGCTATGACACACGGTCGTCGGGCCCAGTAGCTGCAGGGGGGTGCCGTGCACCCTGGTTCCTCTCCCTCACCCATGACCACTGATTCTTGGTCCAGGACATCCTGTTCTTCGCTCGCCTCCTCTTTTTCGCCCTCTTCCCCCACCCTCCTCACCGCACTTACCCCCCCCCCCCTTGTCCAGCGAACAATAAAATCCTCAAAAATCACGGTCCTCACAGGAGTGTTCATCGGACACGCCGTTCAGTACCCAATAAATTCGGTCCCCAAACCCGGCCCCTAATCAATTGGGTCCCAAAAAAATTACAGTCGGAACGGAAGTGTTCGTTGGACAACGCATTCATTGGACATGGGGGAGGGGGAGGCACGGATAAGTGAAGCGGAAGGTGGGGCCACAATGGGTCAGGTCTGCTTCACCACAATTAGCTCCGACCGCGCCTGCCACTACAGTCTTCATTGCTCTCAGTTCAGTGCGCCAGATCATGTTCTCTGAGTCGGCGTGTCCGAATGTTCAATGGCTGGGGTCGGGCAAGATCCCTGCCTCCCTTCTCCACTGTACCAGGTCAGCGGTCGCCTGTCGGGCTGTGGGAGTGCAAACATTCGGCCAGGCTCACATCTTGTTTCTGGTCCATCGGCGTGACGGGCCGTATCTCTACTGGGTGTACATGCTGGTCAGGGGTCATCAGGGGGGGGGGGGGTTAGCACAAGGCCTCGGTATCAGGTTGTTTGCCGTTGGCGGCGCCTATTGGCCTCTCGCCACTGCTCATCATCAGCGGGAGGGGAGGGGGGGGGGCTTCAAATGGTCAGGTTGCATTGTCCACAGTGGGCTCTGGCTGCGCCTGCCCCACAGCTGTCATCGCCTTCTGTTCATCGTGTCAGCGTCCGGCGCTTCACTGGGCGTCACTTGACTGTTCACCCCCTGTGCCCTGCTTCCGCGCTGTTCTCTGGCCCTTCGGGGGGTCAATGGTCGGTATCGATCGACTGAATGTCCCCGCCATAGACAATTCCAGCCATTAGTCCATAGGTTCATCCTATCAAATGCATGTGTCCCCTTCTTGGTTGGGGTGCTCCACTACTCCTATGTGGCCCTTTGGCCCTTTGGGGGGGGGGGGGGGGCGTGACCTCAACCTGATCCCCACATCGTGCTGATCACTTCGAGGTATGCATCTTGCGGATACTGCCTTTCCAGAAAATTTGCATTGCAGGGAGGCCATGACGTCAGGTTTCTCAAATAACCCGCATGCTCGTGGCCCCCATGCCAGACTGCAACAGTTGATCCGCTCGCAGGGAGGGGGCAGGCAGGCGTACGGCATGGGGACCTCTGCCATGACGGCAAAACCATGGGCTGGCACGGGCGCCAATTCTTCCAACCCTCCCGACACGGACCTCCATGTCACCCCCTCCCTCCCTCTCCCCTCTGTCAGCCCAAATTTCAGCCACCACAAAGCGAGGGTGCAGGCCGTGGGCTGGTTCCCCTTGGGGACCAGGAAACCGGGGAGCAGACCTTTTGCTGCCCCTACCCCCCCAACAGAAATGGGGCCGGACCGAAAGCAGGCCCGGCACCCTGCCCCCCCCAGCATGCCCTCGCACCCTCACTGCAGGCCGACACATGGTGATCGAGGTCCCTCCCCTCGTGGAAATGGGGCGGACGCCGAACGACAAGTATGTTGGGATCTGGAACCCGCATGGTAACCCAGCAGGTGCTCCTCCTCTCCCAAACAAGTGAGCACCACGAGCCAATGAACGGACAGGTAGACCCATCCACCACTCTACCCCCCCCCCCCGCCAGCCTACGCCCCCGACGGGAGGGGTGTACGGAGTCGGCGCCCCCAGGGCCTGGAAAGTGGAGGCTGTGAAGGGCTCACAGCTTGACCGCTGTGGGTATCCCTTGAGCGGCCTGCCCAGGGAACCTCCAGGGGTGTGCGTGCCCCTCCAACTTCATCACAGATGCCTAGGCCAGCACAGCCCCGTGCACTCCAGTGCAGTTGTGGGCGACCCCTGGAGGCCAGACAGCCACCTTCCGACCCCTACCCCCCCCCCCCTTCCCAAAGGGAGCGGTCACTTGGGTGGTGTGCCCTCTGGGCCCCCCCGCTTACGTGGACAGTAGCACCGCCACTTGGGTGAACAACCCGGGCAGGCCAGGGGGCAGGGCAGCGCTTAGCGTGCCCCGGGGCCCCTCCAACCGCGCAGCCAATCCACCGTGGGACGCCACTCAGCCCTGAGCAACACCACCTGTGCCAATGCAGTCAAGGAGTGCGGGTGGCCCCCAGTCGAGTGCAAGGCTTAGCCGCCCCCTTGCCCCAGGCAGTCGTGGGGTGGCCAGCGGCATGTCAGTTGACCTGGAGGAGGCGTGTCCAGGCCGATGACTCCCCCGGCGGGCTTAGCGTCAGGCGCCCACTGCCTCCCTGCCGGCGCCTGGAGCACCAGGCGACAAATCGCCCCACACACACATCGCCCTGCCCCCCCCCCCCCCAGACCCAAAGGCACCCCAGCGGCGCGCACACCACACACACAGGCACGGCGGTATCTCCCTCCCGCGTGTGCCACCGCGGGGTTCGGGGGCTGTCAGCAGTCCGGCACGCCTTGAGACCGCGACAGCCGGGAGCGCCCAACCCAGTCGAGTCGCGCAGGGACGGTTGCGCTGACCGTGGGCCTGGTCGTCCGGGGGAGGCGTTGACCCAAACCAAACCAAACCAAACCCTCCCTCTCCCCCCTCCTTCGCAGGACCACCGCCCCCTGGATTCTTGGGACCCTGGGTGCATCCACCGTTTTGGAGAGGCACGTTGTTCCCATTCGGGCGGTACAGTTGCGATCTCACCGAGTCGTTGCCATGGGCAGGAAACATACCAGACACGGCGGCAGCCAACAAAGAAAGCAGCAGGACCCTGAGCAGCATATGGCTCATGAACATGGCATGTACAAGATACTGGAGGCAACGGCAGAATGCTCTCCTCTTCAATCCGCCTATGCGCTGAGCCTTACCATGGCTGCACATTGGTCACCTCCCCCCCTCCCCCTTGCGCAAACAGCCCTGGTCACAGAAACCACGGGAACACAGGGTCACGATGCTTAGACAAGGCCATTCTTGCAAATGCACACGTGCACACGAAAGGATGCGTGTTGGGAATGGCACCATCAGCTACAGCTGCGAATCACATCAACACCAATTAAAATGACTTGCGCTGAAGGCACAATGCTGTGACGGGCAGAGACAGTCGTACCCTCCCGCCCCCTTGCGCAGACCCGGCGAAAGTCAGGAAAACAACAGTCAGGAACACCCTACTGTTGGCACCACATACTGTGCACACCACACGCCCGATCTAATCCATGCGCATTCATGCCATTCCATGCTCACACTATCCCGTGCTCCTTCATATTATCACACAATCAGTGATACTATCCCATGCTTGCACTATGCCACACCCATTCACCACATCCCACTCTCATTCCATTAAATGATACATAGATTCGTACTATCTCATGCCCATTTATACCACCCCACATTCATATCATCCCATGGACATTCGTATATCATCCCATTCTTATCCATAATGTCCCATGTGTGGATGCTACACATCCACACATTCCCACACGGATTAAATATCATAATTCGGCCGAGACTGCGCGCCTCGTTTCACGAGGCGCTCCGGGGGGGTGGGAGGTTGGCACTAATGAGGCGCACGAGGGGGGGAGGTTTGGCACTAACAAGGCGCAATGGGGGGGGGGGGGCGAAGTGTGGCGCTAACGAGGCGGACGAGGGAGGTAACTTTGGCGCTGCCGAGGCGCGGGGGGGGGGGGGGTGGCTCAAGGAGGTTTGGCGCTATTAAGGCGCACAAGGGGCGGAAGTTTGGCGCTACCGAGGCGCACGAGGTATGTAGCCCGGGGTTATGCAAGGTGGTGCACACACAAGGCGGTCTGTAGCCACCGCAAGAGTCTTGTTTATTCAGGGGGGGTACAGGGGCTGGCCCCCGCGTCGAGCAAAGCGAGCCGTCTATGGAGCAAAGGACACCAGGCTGTAGGTATGGGATTGCTCGTGGCCTCTAGACTATCATACTTACGCGCCCACTGTCTCAATACAAGAGTGACAAACGAGTATCATACTTACGCGCCCACTGTCTCAATACAAGAGTGACAAACGAGGGAAACAACATGTGTCAATGTGCAAAGGATGCAAAGGCTAGTCCTGCTTGAACCTTCAACCAAGTATCCGGAGGAGCAAGCGCAAATCTTCCTTCATCTTTTGGTAGGGATAATTGCATTAAGGTAACCCCCAAGCTGTCTAGTTGTAAAGCTGTGTTAAAAATGACCTCTCCTCTTCTTCTGACACCCTATATGCCCTAGCCATGAGAAGCAGTACCGGCAAGACTCATACTTTCAAGGGCGATTTTTTTTTGAGTTCCTGGCACTCAAGGTGTCGTTGAGTGTACTCTGAGGAACCCCGGAAAGTAGAAGGTCAATTTATGTACAGTACGGGTGCACCCACAACTGGGCGGACCTGAGGCCCGGGCAACGCACACTTATGTCGACCCTTCATACAGTGGTGCACTATGCAGTAGTGCAATCGGTTTGCCATGCCCACAAGGCATCATTCATTGGTTACACGTGGTGGTGCATATGCAGTGCATAGAGTATAGTGTGTCAGTGAGCATCATGGGTGCCCAAGTAGCTGCAGTAAAGGAAATCCCTTATCCATCATACAGTAGCATAGCTTCAAGTATGTCATGCATGGTGCATACAGTACACTGCAAGCCACACGACTGTCGGTACCCACAAACTAGGGCCCAAGAGTGAACCCAAACCACAAAATGGGGTCCATCCCGGTAATCGCAAGGTCATAGCGCCGGTTGGGATATGCTTATGGCCTTGTTGCTCCTATATACCAAGAGGCCATGCCTGCAGTGTCAAGCGGGCCTCTGGCCCAGGTGGGGCGTGCCATGGCTGCGGTTCCAGCTAGTGTGCTGCATCCGGCCCGCCGGCGGTCCCAATGTGGGGCCTACTCACTCTCGCCACTTGTGTGGCAATTGCTAAGCATCCCGCTCCATGCGGCGTACGTCCAAACGGTGGCACTACCTGCCGGGCCGCCGCATGCGCCGAGACATCTTGGGAGTTGTTATCTTGCCTTGCGCCATGAGGCCGGGACCCAGACTTTCAAGAGCTGTATGCATTCCTACAATGATAGTGAGAATCAGGCGACTACCAAAGCCCTTCGTTGTGCCTCACCCGGTACCTTAGCATATGCTTGGGCAGTAGACACATGCCCAATGAGTACCCTAAGTATCTCACATGACCATGAATGGAGTGTCCACACTCACGAATTGCCTTCATGTTTGTGTTAGATGGCTTGCCTTTTCTCACACTGCACTAGAGAGGTTTAGCATGAGGCCTCATAATTTGCTGAACCTCATGACCTATAGTAGTACCGGCAGGGACCGGGAAAATTCATGAGTGATCAAAGCGCACAAATCATCGACATAGGGGGAATGTTTGCCCGGCGCGCACCAGGCGCGCTACCTTTCTTTTTTTTTTTGTTCCGACACTGGTGAGTTCAGCCATCAAGGCAGACAGTGTGCTTAGGCAGCAGTGGCCTAGAGGTATGTACAGCAAAGTCGGCTTAGCCACTGGGTTGGATGCGGGTGAGGCAATTCTCCACAGAGGGAGAGCCCAATGGGGGCGCAAGACTTGTATGTACTACACTAGGCGCGCTACCTTTCCATTAACTATCCCGACTTCAGCCCGAGATTTACCCTCTGATGGAGAAAACCCCCCAAATAGACCATGATGGACTGTGCACCTTCCCTACAAAGCACGTTGCATAATTAGACAATCGCTGTGAATTCAACAACCCCAAATGTCATTTGTATTGTACTTAACAAACGGTACTTTGCCTTTACCTTTCCCATAGATTTCGCTATGGTAATGAGTCCCCAAGCCGCAAGCGGTTTGGACGGTGTTTCTGCCTCACGTCACAAGAACGAAGCGCAAACTCAGTATTCGCTACATCACCCCTGCCTTCTCGGGGTCCCCATGGGGGGGAGAAATCAATACGGCTACATTACCCTTGCTTTCTTGGGGTCCCCATGGTGGGGAGAAATCAACCTAGTAAGGAGTGGATGTGGTGGAAACGAGCAAAAAAAAAATGGAAGAAAATTGGTGAAACTCGGTGAGGGGGAATCCTTGCACTGCGCGCACACTGCGCGCTACTTTTAGACTATGTTCCCCCCGAAGAGTCCCTAGGCACGCCGACTTGAGGGGACCTTGAAGGACCTTTCCGGTTCTTGTGGCAGTGGTGAAGGACCAGGGGCCTTTGGGGGGGAACTTGACTGTGTGTTGGGCAGCGGAGATGGAGGGCAGTAAGGTGGCGAGTGTGAACTTGGGATGGCAAAGGAGATGGACTGCATCAGGGTTCATCGATATCGTTAGTTTCGGACATAGGGATGATTCGCCTACTTTTGGGGGGTCCTAAAAAAGGGGGGGGTTATTTAAAAAATGACACCTAAAATTTGACCCTTGGAAAAAAGGGGGGGTTTTCTCTATTGTAGTAAAAGTTGGACGTAAACCGGCAAATTTGGACGAAAAATTAGACAAAAGTGGTTTGCAGCCAATGTTCTATGCAACATACTCAAGGCAAGGACGCGGTGGCCTAAGGGGTAAGCATTTAGGAAGCGGGCTCCTCCACTCTAAGCCCTCACCACGCTGCAGAGCTGGTGCCTAACGCCGCCCACACCCCCTGCCAGGAGGGGGGCCGTTTCCTCAATGGCATCGGCCATGCGGCCCACGGCCCCAAACAGACTGCATGCATTGGCCACACATCTTGTAGTACATCAAGAAGTGCAATGGCAGATCCTTCCAGGGCTAGGCATGGCCCCATACCCCCACAACGACCGTTTCCGGTGTACTTCATTTGAACATTACCGGATTCCATCAGCAGCTGATCCTCCAAGGGCTAGGCATGGCATGCGGAACTTGCATGTGTGAAGCATGAAGGCACACTTCGTACAACCATCTTGCCCACAACGACAATAGGCGGCACGTTCCTTTGCGTCAGCCTTGATGCCATGGTTCACAAGGTCCTCAATACACTTGAAGTGCACCAAGAAGACCCCGGGCCGGGGAAGACGCTTGGACCCGTGCACGTCAATGTAGAACGTATTCCCATGGTGATGACCAAATGCAACGCAGTGATCGCCGTACTGCAGCACATGCATCACATAAATGCCCTCATCATGGGTAGCCGTCAATTCCGCTGTGATGGTTTGCATCGTATCGCACCATTGTACTTGTTGTTGTGTCGCTTTGAGGTCGTTCCACTTCAATACCCTCTGAACGTCTTGGACTTAAATAATAGTTGTGCCTTGTGCACCACCCCAAAGGCCTGCAGCTGCACTAGCAATACATGGCCCACGGAGCAGACCAAATTGTGTAAGGGGGAGGGTGCCTGACGCAGCACCAGCGGCCAACAAGAGGGATGATGTGGCCAGACCCATGCGAGCCCCAAAAACATCCAAGGAGTCCACATTGTACTGGTATGCGATAGCGCGGCAACGTATGTCCCCAACAAGAAAAGAGTGCAATTCATTATGATTCATTGAACTAAGTTGAATTGCAAAACCGAAATGCATATGCAACATGATGCAAAGGAAGATACAAGAGTACAAATAGGGTCGCCTATTAAGGGTTTACCATTGTCAACACCGCCACCTAGCTCTTAGCTGAGGAAAAAAAAGGAGGGTTTTGTTGATGCGCATAATGTCAGTTTTCATTAGTTTCGGGGGCTTGGAAAAAACCGGGGGGTTTGCCCAAACCATCGTGATGTCCAACAATCCCAAAGTCGATGACCCCTAGACTGCATCTTGCATTGCCAATTCAGAACTCTCAACCCATCTTGGTAGTATTCCAAGTGGAGGAGTCCGTCGCCGTCCCAACCACCGTGGCACGAGGTCTTAGACCATTGGAGCGGGTGTGGAACACCCTATCCCCAAGACTGAGATCCATGGAGAAAATGGGCCTGAGAAATGAGGAAGGAAGTATGATGTCCTCTAGCAGGCACCCTCAAAGGGTATCACCATATCAATCAACCGAGAAAAAGAGTAGATGTGGTGGAAATGGGCAAAAAATGTGTGCAAAAAAGTAGAAACGGGTGAAACAGGGTGAACATTCAAAATGCTAGATCCCCAATGCATCAAAACCTACTACCAAACAACAATGATGCCCAAAGTACCACAAAGTATGGGTTTCTACTACAGCCAGACGCCCAAATAGTTGCACTACGAGCGCACTGCACGCGCACTGCGTTTAAGGCGCCCCCTGAGAATCCAAATATACCACATCCCGAATGTGAAAGAAGCATCAAAATACCCGTTGTCAAACAGCAATAATGCCCATAGTATGACAAAATATGGGGTTCTAGGACGGCTAGACGTCCAAATACTTGCACTGCGCGCGCACTGCGCTTAGTGCACCCTAAAAGGTCACCGGTGGGGCACGGGTCAAAAAAGATGCCCGGCCGCACCCGGCGCGCTAACGCTCCCCCATACATGTAAGGACAGGCATGTTTGATAGAATCATACAAATGATGCACAGAAGGAAAATAGCAGTGAGGAGAACGGGTCTCCCTGACCAATGCTAGATCGAGGTGCAAACGGAATCTCTTGAACTACCCCTTTCCCAACACAAAAGTGATATGGGGCGATCACGGTGTGGAGAATGAAATTGATGTGAAATGGCGGCAATTGGATTTTTTTGCTACTGCTTCTATGAATGCGTGCGTCAACGTGGGAAAGGCATTGCTAAAATCGAAGCTCACCAACACTCCCTTAGGGAGCAAGTCAAACCCTCCTTTAACACTCCAAACATGTGTTGCCTATGTTCACCCCGCCCCCCCCTGAAAGGCCTGTTACAGCACAAGACACACTCAAAAGTTCAGACACCCACCCACTGACCATGCATGAGAAAGCACTACACTCAGCTCAACCCCAACGCTAAATGAATTAAATGAATTCCAAATCAGTATTTGGCAGCCCTTAATATAGCTTACTTGCTGCTTGTGCTGCTTTTCTTTTTTTGGGGGGGGAGGGGGGGCACTGTGTCACACTGGGGAAGTTCTTGCACTGCGTGCATACTGCGCACGCACGCAGAGGCTGGGATACTCACCCAAGTAATGCGGTTGGTGGTGACCGTATTATTTCCTCGGAATCCATTTCAGAAAAACGAACAATCCAAAAATATTTGACTATTTGTGGAAGCACTTTTCCTTTATAGGAAACCAAGGGCACAGGATCAATGTTTTACCACCAAAAGGTAGCTAGGGTGCGAGTATTTGCCGACATCCAAAACTTCGCACTGTGTGCGCACTGCGTGCATGGCATTCCCACTATTCTTCTTGCTGGGCTCTAGATGTGGTTGTTGGTTTTTTTTGGAACATTGATTGCTTGTCCCTCCAAAGGTCCTTTTGAACTGCATAAACCCCTTGATGCCCTTTGCTGCCCACTAGAACCCTCGCTGGAAACAACAGCAGCTAATCATTAGTCAATAGATCCCTTTGTGAAACCTGAAGGCTAACATTTGGTGACACCAACATGGACAAATGTCGCACAAAATGTTAAATCGCCCTTCCCACTGACCCCTATGTACACAATGAACCGCACGAACGCCTTGGTGCCCTTTGCTGCCCACTAGATCCCTTGCAAGAAACAACGCCGGCGAGTCGTTAGTCAATCGGGCCCTTTGCGAAGCCTGAAAGCTAACACTTGGTGACACCAACGTAGACAAATGTCACACACGGCATTAAATTGCCCTTTCCACTGACCCCTAACATACCCGATTAAGCACCCACAACACCCCGCTACCCAAACCCTTGTGGCTAAGCGTTGGGCAACCCTTGGCAGCCCCTTCCCACAAATCTAATGAACCTGTTCAGATCGCTGAGGTGAGCAAGACAAATGTGCAAGAAACTTTCAAATGAGAAATCCGCCACTTCTGGCAATTGACCACAGTGTTTTTGGGCTCCAGTGACATGAAAAACAGAGAAAAACACACCGGAAACACCCAAAAATGCGGGATCACAGGGGAAAACCCGGGGGGGGAAGCGTGTTTTTTGCCCTTGTGACAGGTGCCAGGTGATTAGCCCAGGCCTATTCCAGTGGACAAGTCATGGCGGCTAGTTTGCCCTACTCTTGTGAACGCATCCTGCAACCACTCTGCATTGGCAACAGCACATGACAACACTTGTTGCAGGCACAACAATAGCCTCCAGTTTTGGTTGCCAACATCATTCAGGTTAACATTTTCAAGAGGGTTGACTTATACCTGGGCGAACGCGATGAAGGAGGCAGAAATGGGGCAGACTAGGAACAGGGCCTCCCTGTTGGGCCAGCTTGGGACCAGGTTAGACGCCGGCAGGGGGCTTTCAGCCAGGGCTTACCGATATTCGCCCTCTCGCTGATGTGATGAGCAGTATAATGACCCACACACACAAAACCTTCGTTCTTGCATCTGACAAGCACGGCGCACTGCAAGCAAGTCTCCATGCCCGGCCTGCGCTGGGTGGAGGCCTTGCTTGCACCTACCGTGCGGCCACGGACGGCAACTCAAAACGCCGGCTGTGCGTGCCTGGGCAACTGGGTGCATGGAGTAGCGTCACCCAGCGCCAGTTGGCTCGTAGCCAACAGCAACCCAATGACAGTCAGCGTCGAGCCGACTGCAGGCTCAAACTGGTCCAGAGAAAACCAATGCGCAAACCTGGACCTGGTTGCTGGCACTGCTGCCTTGAGTGGCATGGGCCTTTCCTGATGAAGATGGAGCGATCCACCCCACATTTATGTGGTTGTCATTGGAGGCATGGCCTGGACACAGCTCACAGAGCACAGCAAGGTATTCTGACGCTGGGACATCTGCAAAGGCATTTCCGCAGGTTATTGCTCTGGTTAGCCATCCAAAACGTTGTCAGGATTTCCCTCTTCTCAGACAGTTGCTCTGCACCGTGTGGCAACACAGTGCTTGAAACTCTCCAATACCCCTGGGAACAACACTGTACCATCAGAACCCAGTCCAAAGGCTTTCACGAATGGCGTTCTGCCAAACGGAATTTCAGATGCATCCCTGGCCATTTCAGTAACAGATGTCAGTACCAGCCAACTCACCATCAACCACCTCCAACTGCTCTCGTTGGACCACCCTTCTGCTTCCTGGAACCTGAGGCTGTTCCAAGGCTCAGGCAGAGTCAGCTTACCCTCACTACGTGTTATGTCTGTTACCACATTTCCCGTGGGACCATCGCAGAACTGGACAGCTGTAAACAGCTGCACTACGGGGGCCGTCCCCTTGGTTTCCAGATGTAACCCCCGCCCCCCCCCCCCCCTTGTGCCAGCTTCAGTTTGGGCTGGCAGACGGAGCCAAGGTTCCGAGACCGGCACTGAAGGGGCCAGATCTTTTTTTTTCCACCTGCAAGGGGGTGGAAAAAAAGCTTATGCTCAAAATGCTCAGATTCTTATGGAGAATGCATGAAAAGCACGAAAACCCCCTATCCAGCCCTGGGATTCTCCCCTTGGCAAGGGAAACACTTTTTTGGAAAAAAAATTCTATTGCCTTCGGCAGTGCACCTCGAAGAGAGGTTGACAGTCAGCCAATCAGTCCCTCAGCCAGGCCAACAGTCAGGCAGACAGAAACACACAGTTTGGGTTTTTTGTCAGTGGCAGATGCGGCGCCAAGCAGTGGGGAGACCTTCCCACCTCAGATCAGGCAGTGGCCGAGTGGTAAAGCAGCCGCTCGGCGGATCCAGGGTTGGCGGTTCGACCCGGTAGGTTGAGTTTTGGCGCCGCCGCCGCCGCCAAGAGTCAGCCAACCAGGCTTCGAACCGCCGACCAAAAAACTTTTATCGGCTGTGTTACCATTCGACCAGCAGTTATGTGGTAGCAATGTGCTTCCCCACTGCTTGAAGCCTTCTGAGCGAAAACTTTTGACCCCCCCCCCACCCACCCCCCCCTCAAAAAAGTGATATCCAGTTTTAGGGGATAGAGGCCTCAGAATCAAAAAATCCATTGGGGGATGGTCTTATTGGGCAAAATAATGATTTTACAAGGGGTTGGACATCCAATATCATGCCTTAGGGTATGCTACGCGAATGACCCCAAAAAAGGGGGGTATACGACGCCCGCGCCTGCGCTTGATCTAACAACCTCTCTTCGAGGTGATTTACCCCATGGATGTATCGTCAAAATGATCCAGCATGATCAGCGTATGTTGGGGTCCTACCCCCTGACCTGAACTGGCCTTCAGCCCACTTCTACTTGGGGATCAATGGTCAGTATCGATCGACCGAATGTCCCCGCCATAGACAATTCTACTTTGGGGGGGGGGGGGGATGCCTTGCCTTGGCTTGGTGAGGCTAGGCAAGCGAGCACGCGTGTGTGGGGAAAGGTACTGCATCCAAACCCTCTCAGACATGTGTCGACCCCCGATGCCATCCAAACGGGCCCCTCCTTCTCAAAATTGAATCAAGCAGCTGCTACTTTTTTTTCCAGCCATATTGTTATCATGGCCAAGATGTACATGCACACAAAATTTGACAAATACCCCCCCCCCCCCCCCGGTGCCCAGGAACCGGCAATGTTCGACCGCGGAACCAGGGGGCGGTTCTTGTGTACGCTTTCCCCCCAAAATTCGACCGCGGAACCAGGGGTTGGTTCTTGCGTGCTACCCTGTTTGTTTCCTTGTCAGGGGCTGGTTGCTTCGGGGAAGGGGTCAAGAGCAGGGGGGAGGGGTTTAAGGGGTATGTGCGCCTGTGAGTGACTGATAGGATCCCCCCTGAAGGGGGGACCCGTAGCAACACACATGAAATGTTGTCCTGCACACTTGAATAGCTGACCTACATCCACCAGAACCATAGAAAACCCAATACCCTGGTAAAAAAAGTTGTGCGAGAATTCGAGCGCGGAACCAGGGGGCGGTTCTTGTGCAAGGCGGTTCCTAGGCACGGGGGGGGGGGGGGGGGGCAATCAGTTCGATTGTTGGGGTAAATGGCCTCCAAAATGAGACACAGATGATGAGGCAAAAGCACACCATACCAAAGCATGCCATGCCAACCATGCCTTGCCTTGCCTTGGCAAGGCGCGGCAAGCAGGCGCGCATGGGTGTGGGGAAAGGTGCTAATTGGTGTAACCAGGGTAGACCATTGGGCTTTGGGTTGAAGCGTGAGTGACCGAGCATCCACGCAAAAGAGGAATGCCTGTGTGGGTGTGGGGAAAGGTGCAGCATCCAAACCCTCTCAAACATGTGTTGGTGGGTGGGGGGGGGGGGGGCAGGGGAGTCGCGTCCTTACCCAAGAAATTGCCCCCTGTGCTCTCGAGTACCATGGGTTGAGTAGGCCCTGCCTGCTCATCTGGGTCAGAACGCCCCCCCCCCCCCACAAAGAAAAAGGAACCCAAGACTGTCCTGGCTGGTCAGTGCTGATTGATACCTGGTTCCCGAGAGCTTGTTTGGGCACAGAGGATTGGGAAATGCAGCGGTGTCCGTGGCCGTCAGCTAAACAAGGGTATGGGGTCCAGGCTGTGACCCCCTGAAAGGGTTCCACTCAGTGTCCCTCAGCCGTTCGAGTTGGTTGATGGTCAGTGGACACCGCAGTTGGACGGGTCCCTATCCTGTTGTTGTCTGAGGACAGCCCCAAGGCACATGATTATTGCATCCCAACTCGACAGGACACCTGCCCTGATCCCGCGGTAGGTGGTCGTGGCCTCACGCAGGGAGGCCGTCATTCGTAGTTGAACTTTCCCCAGCCAGTGAAATCAACCGACGGCAGCAGTGGCATGGACGCGTCTGCGTGGGAACACTTTTTGCCTTGCCTCCCCCCCCAGGCCTTTGCTTAGGGGGAGGGGGGGGGTTTACCCAAGGGTTTGCTTGCCCCCCAGCCACTTTGTGAGTCACCTGCAACCGCCATTGCAACTGCCCCTGGGACCCCCTGAAACCCAGCCTCCCCATTAAGCAAAGGCCTGCCCCGGCCCCCGCCTTGTCCAAACAACGGTGAAGGACCAGGTATTGACGGTACTAACTCCTCGTGTTGCTTGACCACGGCGTTGCTTATGCGCCACACTGTGCATCGGCCAGAGTGCACGATGCAAAAACTGACAGAACCAACGCCTAGCATTGCTTAGACGCAAGGGGGGGACAGGGGCATTTTGCTGCACATTCTGTAAGTCCCAGCTCTGGTGAAGCAGTCCAGCAGTGCATCAGTGCAACCACTGTCAGGCAACCACCGTCAGGCGTGCACCTGCCCCTCGATGAGAGGAGCATTGCATTGCAGAGCGGGGCCGTGGGAAGGGGTCGCGCCCCATGCTGAGGGCCCACGGAGTCTGTGTGTACGAATGAGATCTAAGTTTTCATCGACACCTCTTGAACGGGATGTTGCACCGGCCGCAACGCCCCGATCTCTGTGACATCTGCGGCTGGAATCGTTCAGCAGAGTTTCCCTTTCACTGTTGAGCTTGGGTTTAGGTTATGCACCCTGCACTGAGACATGCACTGCACCACTGGTCCAATTCACTGTATGTCTTCATGCTGACAACAACTCGGGGTTCAGGTCCATGCCCCTACCCGTTGTTGAGCTTGGGTTTCCCATTTGGAAGCCCGTGATGCGGACCAGCGCAGTCCGACACGCACCTTGTTGTTAGACAAGCAGATTGTTGCACATTGGCAGGGGGCACCTGCCATAAAGGCTAGACAAATATGCCAGTTGGTACTTCCAGGTCAGACATGCCACTAGCGTCCGGCAGGGAAACTGGTTTGCAGTAGGAATGGGCCCCACATCAACGGCCACTCAGTATCCCAACAATTGTAGTTACTGTGTCCAACTGTAGCCCAAGCTCCAGAAGTGTGTATCCCATGTGTATCCCAACTTTCAAGTGTGTGTATCACATCCGTATCCCAAGTTTTTATTCATTTGTAGTCCTACACGCTCAGTTCCCCAGGACGATGACTCCTCTTCCAGCTCAAGCTCCCCAGCCCAGGCTGCGAAGAAGAGCCAGATATCCAAGGGGCATTCACTTTTTTCAGGGTTTTCATGCATCACATGTGTATCCCAAGGTTCCAGGATGTGTATCCTGCGTGTTCCCAAAAGCAAAAAGTGTACATCCCGTGGTGGCATGGATACGCACTATCTCCGCCTCTGTGTCCGGCCCTTGTCAAGCCTGTATAGAGAGGGTGGGAGGGGGGGACGGGTTGACACAAGGCCTCGGTATCTGATTGTTTGCCTTTGGCGGCGCCTATTGGCCTCTTGCCACTGCTCATTCTGACCCTCTGTGGGCCCAAACGTGTTTTGGTTGTGTCAACGGAGCCCCTGGATGACTAGTCCTGCTTGACTACTCCAGGGTCGGCTGTCCCGGAGACGGGCTGTTGCCTGCCGTTAACCAGGTGCATCCAGATGCACACTCCGAGTCCATGCGGGGGTTTGCCGACTCCAGCACTGACCTGTGCGCTGGGGTGTGCATCTGCAGGATAATTTTCCTGACAGGGGCTTCTAACAACCACAATGATTCTTTCCCGTTTTTCCTTTCCTTGTTCTCCTTCTGCGCTCTGCACCGTTTGCGGCGAGCGCAGTCTGCCCTGTCTTGTTACCCTCCTTGGTTTGGTTGGAAGGGGGGGGGGGGGTTGGCACAAGGCCTCGGTTTCTGATTGTTTGCCTTTGGCGGCGCGCGCCTATTGGCCTCTCGCCACTGCTGGGGGGGTCGCTGGTAATACACACTGCTGCAGTGCAGGGATGTGCTCAGTGGTTGGGAATGGCAGATTTTGTGGTCTTTGTAACCACAGGACAATGGAATTGGTGCAAACGACTCTGTGTCTTAGCAGCACCCATCCAGAATCATCCCGGAATTAGCTGTCACCGTTAATTGTCACCAAATGATCACCAAACCCATCCAAGGGGCGACAGAAGGGTTTTAGAAAAAGTCGAACTTTGAAAAATTTTTCAGGTGCCACTAAACAGCCTATCCAGCATGAAAACGGCTAAGTCCTCACGGGCAAGGGCCCAAAAGAGGACCGAGTGGGAGTACCCGGAGTTTGGGGACCCCTGCCATGGGTTAGGGGGTTCATAAACAAGAAAATATTGTTCAGGACCCACATCCAAATCCACACACAGCGGCCACAATATGCAAAGAAGGTTTGACCCCCCCCCCATCACACACACACACACACACCCCAAAGGGGTACCCGCGTACGGGGGGGGTACAGGGGTCAAAATCGAAAAACTCATTGGGGGGTCATTTTCTGTCCCAAAATGATGATTTTACAAGGGGTTAGACGTCTGACACCATATCTTGCGGTATACTACGCGAACCCCCAAAAGGGGTGGGGGGGGGGGGCGGGTATACGACGCCCTCGCCTGCACTTGATCTAAGAACCTCTCTTCCAGGTGATTTGAGGCCAAGTTCAGGTGTACAAACGTTTTTTGGCCTCTGACCCCTCTGAGCAATGGCCTGCGCCGGTCTCCACGGCGGTCGAGTACTCGGGACAGCAGAGGCAGGACAGACCCTCCCCCCCCCCCCCCCACCACCCCAGACCAGGCCACGCCAGCCAAGCCTGCGGTGGCGCTCAAAGCGAGTCCGGGGACAGCGACACCGGGACACTGGGCAGCCCGTGGGGGGGGATGAAGCTGCCAGGGTGGCTGTTCAGCCGCGCAGGGGTGGGCGCCTGCGTGAGCGTGCCCGAGATCGACAGGGAGCTCGCGCGGACGGGGCTAGTGGGGAGGCTGGGGATGGGGGAGCCGCAGTAGAGGGAGGGGCCTGGCTCCGGGGGGGGCGCCTTCAGCGCGCAGTAAGGCCCGCCGGAGCCCATCACCGGGAGGGAGATGCCCTGGAAGGGCTCCGGAGGGGGGGTCCCGGGGGGCGGGTGCAGCGGGGCGTGGACGGCCACGGACGGGGCCCCGACCGGCAGCTGGCCCGCACTTGAGGACGAGGGCAGGCGGAGGATGCAGGGTGGGGTGGCGCGGCGCGGCGCGGGCGGGGGGGCGGTATGGCTCGGGGCAGCCATGTTGAGCACGGCCTCCGGTTGCTTCAGCCTGCAGCAAAGGGGGATACAGGGGGTGGGCGGGGGGGGGGGGGGGGAGGCAGAGCAGGGATGCATTGGAAGGGAAGCAGCCTCAGAGGCGGCTCCAGTAGCGGTTAGACAGGCGGTTAGAGGGGGTTGCCAAAGTGGTTGGGGGCGGTTACTGTCGGTTACAAATGCCATTAAAGCTGGCACTTGGCGTCAGGGGGACAGTGGCTGGGCATAGGCTGGGGGCCCCAAAGCGGGGGATGGGGGGGGTTACCACCTGCCCTTCCAATGCATCCCTGGGACAGCGGAGGCGGGGCACAGGATTTGGATTTGGATTTGGGTGCCAATCTTAAGGCTCAAAGGATCCCCGAGGCAGAGCAGGATGGCGTCCCCGGCGGCTCTGCAGATCGGCGGGCCATGCCATGTGAGATGCACACCCCAGGCCCTCGACGGACCCTTCCCAGCGGCCATGGCCCTGGGGCGGTGCCTGGGCCACGCTCCGCTCGGCACGCGGGGCGCTCCCGGCTCCGCCCCGGGGCCCCGGCCCGTCGCCCGCTCTGGGGGCGCCGGGCCACCCGGACCCTGTCCCCTCTCCTGCGGCAGCCCCCGGCACGGCCCTTGGCGCCGCCCTCTACCACCGCCCCTGCACACACCTGCCATTGCCCCTGCCACTGTCCCTCACGAGGGGGGGGCAGAGGAGGGGGAGGGGCGCAGAGGAGGGGGGGCAGAGGATGTGGGGGAGGGGGGGGGGGGGTTGGCATGTCGGCAAGGTGTGTTGTTCTCGTCTGCGGCGCCTATTGGCCGATCGCCATTCGCGGCCCTGGCCTTGGACCCTTTCCCTCCGTAGGCGGTGGTGCCCGTCGGCCTCTCACCGCCTTGTGCCCTCCCTCTCCCCCCTTGGCTTATCTTTCCGTCTCTACTTCCCTTTCCTTTCCCTCGGGAGGTTGTGCCAATAAAGCCCCCGACTCTCCCTGTTTCACTGCTCCTTGTCAGGTCCACACAGAGGGAGAGGGTTCAACGAAAGGGCAGGGGGAAGTGGCGAGAAGCCAATAGGCGCCGCTGGCTGCAGACAGCAACACAACCGGGCGTCATGCCAACCCCACGGGGGGCGACTACAAACGGTCCTGATGCAACCCACCCCCCAGCGATCTGTCAAAACTTGGGGGGGGGGGGGGGGTAATTGGCGGTTCGGCCAGGGGGAGGGGGTTCCCAAGGTTGGGGGGGGGGTGCGCGCGACCCACTACTACCATATGCATACCTCCAGGGGGGATGTGTGTCTGGGGGTGTGGGGGTATGGAGGTATGTATGTGATAATAGCGCTGTCTTGTCTTTGCTGGGATATATCTTGCTAATCTGGCGCACAAAGCACGGATGGTTTGATGAAAGGGAAGCATGGACAAAAAAAAGTTGAGTGCCGTTGGCGCCATGCCCCCCAACCCACTATCGGTCAAAAACCGGGGGGGGGGGCTGGGGGGGGGGGGGGGGTCGCATACAAGGACCGGGCCCGGCCGCCCCCCCGGGGCCAATCCCCCACCCCCAGACCGCCGGTTTGGGATGACCACTTGGACGCACCCGGCCAACGGCAAGGGCCGTTGCCCTCCTCCGCAGGCAGCGGTGCCCATCGCCCTCTCACCCCCTTGTGCCCTCCCTCTCCCTCTGCCTGGGCTGTCCATTACCCCCCTACTCCCCCTTCCTTTCCCTCGGGAGGTTGAGCCAACGGAGGAGGGCCAAAAAGAGGGTTGGGGGGTAGGGCAGAGGAGGCGGGGCGCAGCGGAGCCATTGGGCAGAAGAGGCCCGCACCGCCCAACTCTCCTTGGGACCACAAGCGCATGACTGCTCAGGGTGGCACACCTGAAACGCACGGGAAGCTGGAGATTGAGGGGCCGGGCTGGTGACAGGGTTGGCGAGATGTTGGGTGACATGATTTCACTGAGGTTGTCCGTGCTGGCCTGCAAAGAGGGCGTGGGCTGGGTCAGGGCCGGAGACAGGGCGGTCCTTAACAGAAAAAAAAAACGGGTTCCTTGACACAGTTTTCCCAAAAAAGCCGGCGGGCTCACCATGTGTTGGCGGTGGGCGGTTGGCGGTTGGCGATTGGCGGTTGGTGGCGGCTGGGGGCGGTTGGTGGTGGTTGGCGGCGGTTGGTGGTTGGGGATTGGTGGTTGATGGTGGTTGGCAGTGGTTGGCGGTTGGCGGTTGGTCGCCGCTGGCGGTTGGTGGCGGTTGGCGGTTGGTGGGGGTTGTGGTTGGCGGTTGATGGTCCCCTGGGGCGGTCCCTAAGGGCGGTCCTTAACAAAAAAAAGATCAAGTCCCTTAAAGACCCCCCTGGCCGGAGAAGGGTTGTGGTTGGAAGAGCGATGGAGGGGCCCAGCAGGGATGTCTTAGAAGGGGGGGATGGGGGGGGGGTCTGAAGGGGGGAGGGGGGTTGCCATGGGCGCCCCTCACTGCACTCACCCCCTCCAAAAGGTCCCATCAATGCCCATGGCGTCCCCCCCCGAGAACGAAGTGCCAACCGCCAGCGCCACCGCCACCGCAATCACATCGGCCACTGCCATCCGCCACACTGCACCCCATCATCTACCCCCCCCCCCCCCCCACACACACCGTAAGGCCGCGGCCTCAAACACCATCCACTTGTAGTAAATAAATTTGCCTTGGATGTTTTCACCCTTTGTTTTGAAAAGCAAAATCCCCAAATGTAATCTCAAACTCTTCAATCACGGTGCAAAAGCATATAAAACAAAAGTCCAACACTTCCAAAGTGTTGAAGTACGCGTTTTGCCTCCAGAAGAGGCCTCCTCAGCCTGTGTACGCCACAGTCAGATCCCCAGCCCCGCCCCCAGCTCCGCAATCCCCAGCCCTGGTCCGCACCTGTTTTGGCAGGCCAGCGTGCATCGAGGCATTGATGTTCATGATGGCGTTCAGGTGCCGCTCAAAGAGAAGCATTTCCCGCTCAAAAAGCCTCACATCAACCTAAAGGAAACCAGCAAATGCACGGCGGAGCTGGACCAGGGAGCGGCCGCGTTTGAGTCAACCACCGTCAACCCCCTGTCAACCACCCGTTGCAACGCGTATGAAAATGCTTCCGGTGCACCGCAGGAGGTGCACTTCTCCTGCTCGGCTGACGAAGCGAAAACACGAACCCACGCAAACACACAAAGAAACGGTGACAACACAGGCACAAGACGGGGCGGCGGATTGTAGGTGAAGTTTTTCGTGCAGCGAAATTCCAGTTGGAAATGCCGCGCCATGGCCCTTAAAAGCAGTCGGCAACTTTGTGCCAGATTTTCCTGAATGAACAGCAAAGCCCGACGTCAATGATCGCGACATCCATTGAGTGTTGCATCCATTGGTCAACACACACCAAAACCTGGTTGGGGGCGGGGGTCAGTGAATTTGTTTCAGCTTCGGTGCATCATCAATTTCAAAATCTCTAATCATACCACAATCCCCTTTTCTGTGGGAGGCTTGAGAATAGCCCCTCTTGCCATTCTTCCCTCCCTCTTTTGTGCTTCTGGCCAGCCCACAACTTCGCCACAACACCGTCAGTATCGCAGGTGGTCATGTGGAAACTGCTGCACAGCCCCCAATGACCCAGTCGGCATGCATGCTTCAGTCACCCATCATGGCCAATACGGTCCACTTTCCTGCACTCCTCTCTTACAAAGCGCTGTTCTGCTGCTGCTCTTGTGAACGTTGTGGTAGTGGTTGTTGTGCTGTAGATGTTGTCCTGGCCCTGTCCTTGGGAGCTGCTGGTGCCCCTCAAAACCTTCCCGTGTCTGACCCTGGCCCCACTGAGGGGAAGTTCTTGCACTGCGTGCATACTGCGCACGCAGAGCCTGGAATACTCACCCAAGTAATACGTAATACGGTTGGTGGTGACCATATTATTTCCTCCGAATCCATTTCAGAAAAATGAACAATCCAAAAATATTTGACTATTTATGGAAGCACTTTTCCTTTATGGGAAACCAAGGGCACAGGATCAATGTTTTACCACCAAAAGGTAGCTACGGTGCGAGTATTTGCCGACATCCAAAACTTTGCAAACTGCGTGCATGGCATTCCCTGAGAACCCACCCAACCACTTCAATGCACCGCGGTTCCTCCAGTTGGGCTTATGGCTCAGGAGCAGGACTTTCTCGTCTGCTAATATCGCTGTGGTGCCTGAAGCAGCAACAGCAACAACCAACCACCCACCCACCAGCACCACCAGCACCACCACCAACACTAACAACAACAGCGGGGGCAGCAGCAGTAACAAAAACTACAACAAAACATTTCACACTTCGATTTGCTCACCACCGCTGATGTGGCACGTGTAACACAGGGGCAGGGGTTCCGGATCACCACGTGTTTACCCATCATCGGCGGTGCACATTTCCAGACATTTTGCCATTTCCTTGTTCAGAGCAAGCATTCACACCCGGGGTAGGGCCTCGAGGGGGGGCTGTGCCATGAAGGCGCAGAAAGTGTGCCGATTGGCACTTGGCCGTAAATTTGACGCTGACCGTCATCCAGAGGAAATCTCTCAACACTTGGTCGCGGGTGGGTTTGACACAAGGCCTTGGTGGTTGGCTCTGTTAGCCTGTGGCGGCGCCTATTGGCCTCATGCCCTTGAACCTTCTGCTATGACAAGCAGGCATCCGCACTGCCGCGGGCATCCGCACTGCCACGGGCATCCCCCTGCCTGGGGGGGAATCCAGAATGCAACTTCTGCCCATGGCGTCCTTCCCTGGTCGGGGGGGGGGGGGGGCGGGTTGGCAGAAGGCCTCGGTATCTGATTGTTTGCCTTTGGCGGCGCCTATTGGCCTCTCGCCACTGCTCATTCTGACCCTCTGTGGGCCCGACCGTGTTTTGGTTGTGTCAACGGAGCCCCCGGATGACTTGTCCTGTTTGACTACTCCGGGGGTCGGCTGTCCCGGAGACGGGGCTGTTGCCCGTGCCGTTGACCAGGGGCATTCAGATGCACACAACGGGGGGGGGGGGGGGGTGCTTCCTGAGGATTGGGTTGAAGCTGCGGGACGACAGAGTACCTTGGGGCCTCGCTGCTGCGTGACAATGTGCACGGCGTCACGGTACGACAGCGGACTGGGAAGGCCCAGCCTGCACCCGTACTTCATCAGATACGCGCTGACCACCGTAGGGGACCTGGTGAGACCTGCGAGGGAGGGCGTGGGAGGAAACCCCCTGGAAGCGTCGGTGTCCCTGAAACAGACTTGGCACTCGCGTCTGCCGGCCTAGACATGATCGGATGGAGCAGGGTCGCTGGACGCGGCACGTTCCTACTGAGTTCTGGTGGTGCGGGGGGCGGGTATTACCGAGTGGCCTATGGTACGGGGCCAGTTCCTACTGGGAACCAGTTTCCCTGCCGGACGCCAGTGGCATCTCTGCCCTTCAACATAACTCAGATGGGGACCGCGACGGGTCTGGAGGAAAGGTGCGGCAGGTGCAGGGGTTCAAGATCGCCTGCACACCCAGCTCATCGGAATGAAACGGTGGTGAGGCTCGGCGGTGGTCCGGCCGGCCGACTCGGCCGGCCGAACCACCGGGCGGTGGTGTCGGCCAAATTTTCGGCCAAAATCCTCGGCGGCGGTCTCGGCCGGCCGATTTCGGATAACCCCCCCACCCCATGTGCCTCTTCAAAAGGCAAAGTCCCCTTCTTAGACCCTTCAAAGAACATGACTCCTGCGGTGCCTTTTGTGTGCACCGCCTTGTGTAGGCACCGCGATCTGTGTGTACCGCCTTGCCTGTGGCCCCTTAAATAACATGACTCCTGCGGTGGCCACAGGCCGCCTTTTGTGTGCACCGCCTTGTGTAGGCACCGCGTTCTGTGTGTACCACCTTGCCTGTGGCCCCTTAAATAACATGACTCCTGCGGTGGCCACAGGCCGCCTTTTGTTTGCACCGCCTTGTGTATGCACCGCGTTTTGTGTGTACTGCCTTGCCTGTGGCCCCTTAAATAACATGACTCCTGCGGTGGCTATAGACCGCCTTTTGTGTGCACCGCCTTGTGTAGGCACCGCGTTTTGTGTGTACCGCCTTGCCTGTGGCCCCTTAAATAACATGACTCCTGCGGTGGCTATAGACCGCCTTTTGTGTGCACCGCCTTGTGTAGGCACCGCGATCTGTGTGTACCGCCTTGACTGTGGCCCCTTAAATAACATGACTCCTGCGGTGGCTACAGGCCGCCTTTTGTGTGCACCGCCTTGTGTAGGCACCGCGTTTTGTGTGTACTGCCTTGCCTGTGGCCCCTTACATAACATGACTCCTGCGGTGGCCACAGGCCGCCTTTTGTGTGCACCGCCTTGTGTATGCACCGCGTTTTGTGTGTACCGCCTTGCCTGTGGCCCCTTAAATAACATGACTCCTGCGGTGGCTATAGACCGCCTTTTGTTTGCACCGCCTTGTGTAGGCACCGCGATCTGTGTGTACCGCCTTGCCTGTGGCCCCTTAAATAACATGACTCCTGCAGTGGCTATAGACCGCCTTTTGTTTGCACCGCCTTGTGTAGGCACCGCGTTTTGTGTGTACCGCCTTGCCTGTGGCCCCTTAAATAACATGACTCCTGCGGTGGCTATAGACCGCCTTTTGTTTGCACCGCCTTGTGTAGGCACCGCGTTCTGTGTGTACCGCCTTGCATGTGGCCCCTTAAATAACATGACTCCTGCGGTGGCTATAGACCGCCTTTTGTGTGCACCGCCTTGTGTAGGCACCGCGTTCTGTGTGTACCGCCTTGCATGTGGCCCCTTAAATAACATGACTCCTGCGGTGGCTATAGACCGCCTTTTGTTTGCACCGCCTTGTGTAGGCACCGCGTTTTGTGTGTACTGCCTTGCCTGTGGCCCCTTACATAACATGACTCCTGCGGTGGCCACAGGCCGCCTTTTGTGTGCACCGCCTTGTGTATGCACCGCGTTTTGTGTGTACCGCCTTGCCTGTGGCCCCTTAAATAACATGACTCCTGCGGTGGCTATAGACCGCCTTTTGTTTGCACCGCCTTGTGTAGGCACCGCGTTCTGTGTGTACCGCCTTGCATGTGGCCCCTTAAATAACATGACTCCTGCAGTGGCTATAGACCGCCGTTTGTTTGCACCGCCTTGTGTAGGCACCGCGTTCTGTGTGTACCGCCTTGCATGTGGCCCCTTAAATAACCTGACCTGGGGATCCTTGGGGGGGGGGGGGGGGTGCGTCGGAACGGCCCGGTGGTCCGGCCGGCCGACACCACCGCCGAGCCGAACCACCGGAACCTAACCGGCCGAGCCGAACCACCGCCGAGGGTACCACCGGTTCATTCCGTCCAGCCTGCACACCCTTCCCCATGGCGTCAGCAGGTCCGCCCTCCGGCGCATCCCCCCAAACAGGGGGGGGATGGGGGGGGGGGGTATTCGGTAAAAATTCAGCAAAACATAGATTACCACTACGCACTGCAATGGGGCCCAAGGGCGCGCGCCGTGCGCTGTGCCAAGAGGCGGCTGGTTTCCACCACCGGTAGCCATGGGTCCCAGTCCTGAATTCTGCACCTCCAATGCTGTTTTGAATGGATCATGCACGCTTCTGTAGGGGGGTGGTGTGCAGGCGTGTTCCCAGGATAAACACCGTAATAATTGGCGCTGTGCCCGCACTGCGCCAAAACGCCCCCCAAACCCCCTACGCTCGCCTGTGCGTCACGCATTGGCACGGCTTTGTCAGAGCACAGGGTCCCCGTCTGACCGTCTTCTCCTCGGACCCCAGCAGCACGCACTCAAGGGGCAGAGAGGGCGTACCGGGGGGAAGAGCTTCGGAGAGCCCGGGACAGCCTTGTCCTACTGAGCCACACACCGCACGCCGCACGTTCCTACTGAGTTCTGGTGGTGCGTGGGGCCGGTATTACTGAGTGGCCTTTGATACGGGGCCGATCACTATTGAGAGCCAGTTTCCCTGCCAGACGCTAGTGGCGTGTCTGAAAAGAAGTGCCCAAATCCCACCATGCTGGGCTAGGCCAGAAAATCCCATGCAGACACATGCTCCCAAAACGGTTGGAAGGTGGGCACCCCGTTCTTGGGACACAGCGCCCCGCATGGCGCTGCCTGGCATCCCTTCGTTGGCCTCCCAAAGCAACACCACGCGTCGGCATAGCACATCGCAGGCGGGCGGTGCGCAAGCGACCCTCCCAGACCGCGGGTGCGGGCATTGCATAACCACCCCCCTCCCTAGCCCTGAACACTCTGCAGAATAACATCTGCTGGTGTTTAGGCGATAAACTACCGATGCAAAGCCCCCGCACGTGCCATTGACGTACCCCCACCAGAGCCCAACTCACTCGATCGAGCGGTGCACGCCATTCAGTTGGGGGGTGAAGGAGTGCTAAGCTTGCGCGCTTCATCAGAGGAAGGTGGCGGGCAAGGCCGGCATCCCCCCAACGAGGGTGTGTGCGGCGAGGTCCCTGGGCGCGCTGCCATCTGGAGGGACTGGGGCGTGTCTGCGTGCACATGGTGGTGTCGGTGTGGCGAGAACCGCGCTACGTCCCCGGGTCACTGTTACCGGTTCGTGTGGTCGATCTTGCTCAGGGCGGAATGAAATGACAGAATGAGACCATTTTTCTGGGTTGTTTTTTTTTGGGGGGGGGGGGGTACACCAACGACGGGGCTCGGCGAACACGGAAACGACACCAGCAGGAGCACCGGCCGCAGCGGCCGACAGAAAGCAGCGACCCGGCGCAACATGCGAAGGGAAGAACGGGTGACTGTCCAGGGCCCCGTAAAGAAACAGCAGCCCGACGGAATGTCACACGGGGGGGGGGGGGGGGTTGCCTTCGAATTCCCCGGTAAAGTCTGAGCGTTTTTGCGTCCGCAGGGGCGATCGTGGGCGGCACAACGCACCTGCGTCGCAGTGCACGAGGACTTGCTTGCCCTCAAGCCGCTTGCTGTGGATCCAGTCGATGGCCCCCATGATGCCGATCCCCTGGAAGATGCTCACGTACGCCTGCGCGACGGGTCGGGCCGGCGTCAGGGCAAGGCTGTCGGGCGAGGGCCTCGGGGGGGAGGGGGAGGGGTGGGGGGAGGCCTCAGGGCAGGGCGATCAGGGCAGTTCCAGAGCGGTTGCAGAGCGGTCACGGGGGGATGTGAAAGCGGTTGTGGGGGGGGGAGGGGGCGGTTACTGGCGGTTGGGAATGCGGTTGGGGCTGGGGTTGGGGTTGGGAATGCCTTTGGGGTAGAGTCAGGGCCGGAGTGTTGGGGGGGAGGGGGGTTAACCCCCCCCCCTCTCTTCAAGCGATTCCCTGCCTCAGGGGCTCGGCCCCAGGGGAGGTCCGCCGCCCATTCCTGAGGGAACGTCTGCCCGGCGCGTGCTCGGCGCACGCAGCATCCCAGTCCATGGTCCGGCCATCCATCCCGAGGCTTTCCCCTTGTCATGCCGAGCGTGGGGTGCCTTTTTCACGACTGCAAAAGCACAACTCATTCATGGACGATTGGAACAAGTGGTGGCGAGGGAGTGTAAGGACAACATTAACCTCTCTTGGAATCTTTGCTTGCTCCTCTGTGGCACCAAAAGAAGCAGACCTGCCACCAGCGTCTGCCGGCTCAGACATGATCAGATGGAGCAGGGCCCTACTGAGCCACACGCTGGACGCAGCACGTTCCTACTGAGTTCCGGTGGTGCGGGGGGCAGGTATTACTGAGTGGCCTCTGATACGGGGCCGATCACTACTGGGAGCCAGTTTCCCTGCCAGACGCTAGTAGCGTGTCTGAAAAGAAGTGCCCAAATCCCACTGTGCTGGGCTAGGCCAGAAAATCCCATGCAGACACATGCTCCCACACGGTCGGCGGTGGGACAGTGACATTTGAAACTTTGCCCAGCGCGCCCGGCGCGCTAGCGGTACCTGCCTTGCAGCACCGTCTCCCTGCAGCAGCCCCGACTGCGGTGGCGCCGGCAGCCCTGGCTTGTAGCGGCACATCCCAGCGGTCACTCCTGCATGCGGTGGTACCCGCCGCAGCCTTAGTCAACAGCAGCAGCACCTCCCCGCAGCTTGCGTCCGCAAGATCACCCGCCTCTAGCCACGGGTTCGCGATGGTTGGCTTCAACCAAAAGAGTCAATCACCGGCAGCCGCTGCCGCTCGTGCAACCCACAACGGGTGGCCAGGAACGCCTCCTGACCGCCGGCCCAAAGGAAAAGTTTTGACAGAAATTTTCTTCGGGACAACCCTGGGAGTCAGTCACTCCACCGCAGGAGTGAAAATGACACTACTGTCGAAATAGGGATTTTACGACGCGTCGGGCCCCGACACCTCCCGACGCGTCGTACATCCCCGACGCGTCGGGCCCCGACGCCTTGTACGACACTGTACGACGCGTCGTACAGTGTCTTAAGCAACACTCTGCCCCCCCCCCCCCTCTCTTAAGCAACACTCTGCCCCCCCCCCCCCCCCCTCTCTTAAGCAACACTCTGCCCCCCCCCTTCTATTAAGCAACACTCTGCACAGGGGGAGGGCGGTCTGGGGTCTGTAGACACTGTGCACCACAGGTAGACGCGGCCTGCTAATTGTAGACACTGTCGGCATGTTGTAGACGCGAAGTGCCAATATTTGGGAAGGGGGCCGAAGGCCCCCTTCCCCCAAGACGGTCCGCTGCCATCGTTTACCCGCCTAGAGGGGGAGGGCGGTCGTACTATGTCGTACTGTGTCGTACGGTGTTGGTGCTGTACGACACCTTGTACGACACTGTACGACGCGTCGTACATCCCCGACGCGTCGGGCCCCGACGCCTTGTACGACACTGTACGACGCGTCGTACGCTCCCGACGCGTCGGGCCCCGACGCCTTGTACGACGCCCCGACGCGTCGTACAATGCATTTCCGACAGCACTCGAAAATGAACCCGCGTCTGGAAAGGAGGGTGCGTGGTGAACGTTTTTTTGGCTGTAACCCATGTACACTTTATGTAACCCGCGTACACTTTTTTACATGTAACCCACGTACATTTTTTATGTGCGACCCACAGAACTTTTTTTTTCTGAAACCCACGTACACTTTTTTTTGTATGTAACCCGCGTACACTTTTTTACATGTAACCCACGTACATTTTTTATGTGCGACCCACAGAACTTTTTTTTTTCTGAAACCCACGTACACTTTTTTTTGTATGTAACCCGCGTACACTTTTTTTTTGTATGTAACCCGCGTACATTTTTTCTTATGTAACCCGCATACACTTTGTTGTAATGCAACCCCCATACTTTCTTTGATATGACCCACGTACATTTCTTTGGGGGGGGTAACTCGTGTACATTTTTTTTGTTCAGGCACCAACACCAGACGCCAATGCAGGTCAGCGACAGGCGCCATCCGCGGGACAGAACAAAGCAAACATGAACGCCAGACCTCACTGCATTCTTCCAGTGGAAACAGCAAATAGTCCAGGTCCTCATCCAACCCGTTCTTCTTCAGGACGGCCTTTGTCATGGGCGGCATGGCCGGCAACAACGTCACAATGGCATTGATAGACAGCTCCGTCAGAAGGTTGTCCTGCGGCAGGAATGAGTGCAGGGGCCGTGCGCCGGTCAAAGAGCGCTCCGCACACGCACGTCCCGGTATGAAGGCAACAGCCATGGGCATTAGCTACGTGGAAGCAGGCAGCAGGGATAATTGGGGCGGTGGCACCAATGATCTTCAGTGTTGATATGAGTAGCAATGGCCCTTTTTTGAAATTTTTTGGAATTTTTTTATTTTTTGAAAATTTTTTGGAAATTTTGTCCAAGAAAATTTTTTTCCCAAAAAGATTCCAAAAATAGCAATGGCCCGATGTGTACCGCGCACGGTGGCACCAGGCGACCTGGGGCGTTCAGGCCTGACCAGGTCTCCCCTGCACTCCCCCCTCCCCCCCGTGCCCATGTGGTCCCTGCCCTCCTGCCTCCCTCCCGGACCGTAAACCTGAAAGCCTGGCCGATTGAGTGTGTGCCCTGTGCAAAGGCCGGAAGGATACGTAAAGGACACTGTAGCCTACAGTCTTTGCGCCTCGTGCACACTGGGAAGCCTACGAGCGTGGCAGTCTCCCACTGCATAACCTGGTTCTCATCAGCCAACCCCCACTACGTGTACTGTGAAGTGAGCAGGCTACGCCAGCTCATCTTGGTCTGAAGCCCCCCCCCCCCAAAAAAGGACACTGTCGTGGGATATAGGCCAGATGTCTTGGCGGACAAAACACGGCCAAACTGAACATGAGAGCATCAGGAAAGCTGAAGATTTGCCACAGTACACCCGGAAGTACCAACGGGCGTACTCACTCAGCCTTGACGGCCACCCCCCCCCCCCTCCCCCCAAAAGGGGGTAACCATCCAGGGGGCTGACAGGTCTGAAACACAAAATTCCACCCGGGGACCATTTGGGCACTCAAAAGGATGATTTTACAGGGGGTTAACCACCCAATTTCATACACTGGGGTATGCATCCCCCAAAGGGGGAGGGGGTAACTTGGGGCCCGTGCCTGCGCTTGATCTAACAACCCTCTTTGAGGGGATTTCTCCAGCGCTCTCTTCTTCAGACTTGCCACTAGACATGATCAGATGGAGCAGGGTCCTACTGAGCCACACACGGGATGCAGCACGTTCCTACTGAGTTCTGGTGGTGCGTGGGGCAGGTATTACTGAGTGGCCTATGGTACGGGCCAGTTCCTACTGAGCACCAGTTTCCCTGCCAGACGCTAGCAGCATGTCTGCTCTTCGTGCGGACCCGCCGTGGGCCTGGTCAACCGAGCCCTCTCCCCGGACCCCCCCTCTCTCCTGCCGAACATTGCCGCGGGATGCCTCCCTCCCGCCTTCCCCCTCTGAAAATCTCTGTGGGGTTGGCATGACGCCCGGATGAATTGCTGTCTGAAGCCGGCGGCGCCCTTTGGCCTCTTGCCACTTCCCTTCCGCCGGCGGCGGTGCCCATTGGCCTCTCACCACCTCCCACCACCTCTCACCCTCCCTCTCCCTGCCTTACCGATCCTCATCTCTCTACTCCCCCTTCCTTTCCCTCGGGAGGTTGTGCCCACGGAGCCCCGGGACTGTCCCTGTTTCACTGCTCCGTGTCGGGTCCACACGGAGGAGGGCAACAGCCCTCACCATTGGCCGGGGGAGTCCAGGCGGACCCGGGGGTGCGAAATTTGGAATGGCAAAATTTGGAGGTGGCAAAATGTGGTGCCAATTCTCAAATGCCCGTGGCAAAAAAAAAATGGTGCCAACTCTTCAACGGTGCACTCAGGCACAGAATCCAGCAGACAGTGGTTCGCGTTGCCAGAGATCCCTTAAGAGATGCCTTTCGTCCCCATCGAGAGCTATACAGGCAGGAAGGTCCCCCCTCAACCCAACATTGACTCTCAATTCCAGGAGCAGATCACACAGAATTTGATGCTAATTCGTAAGCGCGGTGGCAAAATGTGGTAGAAAATGTGGGGGGACATTCCAACACCAAAGGCGCCCCATGTGTGGCGTCTGGCCAACAGTACCGGGAGGGGTACTGCGGGGCGGGGTCCAGGTTGGGATACGGCGGAGGGGACGCGGCGGGATACCGCGGGGTGGGGTACGGGGGCAGGTCAGGGGGGGGAGGGTGGTCAATAGAGGCCCCAAAATGGGGCGGCACGGGGGTGCTCACTTAACAGCACCAGCAATCAGTCACGGCGAAATCCGGCCCTGAAGGCGCTGAAGAAATTTGTGTGGGAGTCAAAAATGGTCCAACAAAATGCCACCGCATCCCAGACAAATCATGACTTTTCCGGACCCCCTCGTTGTCCACTTATTCTGAGATTTGGGTTCGTGGGTCACCTCTGGGCCATGGCGGGGGACCTGGTCAATGGAGCCTCTTTTGGGGTGCGGGAGGGGGGGCCTCAATATGGTCAGGTTGCAGTGTCCGCATTAGGCTCTGGTCGCGCCTGCCCCGCGACTGTCATCGACTTCTGTCCATCATGCCAACGTGTGGCGCGTCCGTTGAGTGTCCGGCGAACTGATGTTCATCCCTCGACCCTACCTCCGCTGGCCGCATTGGCGTTCTGGGCTCTACTGGGTTAGGCGTACATGCTGGTCAGGGGTCACTCCCTCCACGTGCTGCTGTAGTAGCTGGCCCCATCTGGCCACACATGGTCGGGCGTCGTGGGAGCCTTCGGTTCAAAAACCCCGGGAGGGGGGGGGGGGGGGCTGAGGGCAGGGGTGTCAATGCCTTCCCCTCCGCATCCGGCAGCCCGATGAGGTGTGGGGGGGGTGTATGATGTGAGTGGCCGGGGGAGTTGCCATACCCTTGGGCTCGTCAGCCCTTCCGGACACCAACTTCCCCCCACCCCCTCCATGGGGCGCGCGCACCTGAAAGTCCGCCACGCCGTATGAAAACCACACCAGTGCGTCCGGTTGGCAGTGCCACACCCCAGAAGCCCCAATCAGGCCATTTTTGGTACGCAAACCTCTGGGTCCCAGACCCCCCCTCCCCCTCTTCTAATACTTTGCTGACCGTTGGTCAACTCTAAAGCCGCTGAGACTGCGATTGGTCGCCTGAGTAAAGCACACCACTCCTGAACCCAGAGTCCCAGGTTCGAATCCCGGAGGTCCGGCGAACTGATATTCATCCCTCGACCCTACCTCCGCTGGCCGCATTGGCTTTCTGGGCTCTACTGGGTGAGGCGTACATTCCAGTCAGGGGTCACTCCCTCCACGTGCTGCTGTAGTAGCTGGCCCCATCTGGCCACACATGGTCGGGCGTCGTGGGAGCCTTCGGTTGAAAAACCCGGGAGGGGGGGGGGGGGGGGGGCTGGATTGGAGAGGGCTGAGATGATGCTTCGCGGTGCATTCCGCAAGCGTTGAAGAGGGGGGGGGGGGCACCTGCACAATATAATCTACAGTCCCAATGATCAGCTTCGGAGCATTCTGAACAGGGTCGTCAGGCAGCGGCAGGATCTGACTGAACTTGTGCCCCATGGATTTGGGGTGTGCCCTCAAGAGACAGCGCAGGCCATGGTGAGCTGTGATCCAAACGGAGGCAGGGCCATGGGCAAAACCAGTTGTGAGGAATTGGGACACAATCTTTTTGGGGGAAGGTTCAGGCCTGGGGAAGCTGGCAACGCCCTTGTACCAGATGGGACTCGAGAGGCTCAAAAATGGAAACTTCCGAAACTGATTTTTTTCATATTCTGACCACCCAAAATGATCAAATATCCTTGTAAAGCATGTTTTAGACCCTCTTTATGTGTTTTTACACCCTATTTTTTTTCGGGGGGGGGGGGGTTCCCAGGGGGGCTAGCTCCCGTAATCAGGAATCAAGGCAGTCCAGTGCTACGATTGTTCCACAGCTCAGCGTGGTGGCGGACATGAGGAATTGGGGCACCATGTACGGACGTACATCCTGACTCAATGAGTGTGGCCAACCTGGGACACACGCACACAGAGAGAGAGACAGAACCACAAACACAAAAGAAAGCAAGACCATAAGAAAAGCGGTTGGAGAGCACTCCTCAGGAACTGCAGGGCAGCCCGGGACGTTTTTCATTCTGCTGAAGAGCTGACGGGGTATGCAGAACCAATGTTCAGTGGGCAAAGAACAGGGTTCAGAACAGGGTTCAGAACATGGGCTGCTGCTGGGGATATGGCGGTGGCGGTGGTGCTGGTGGATATCAGGATGGATCCCCTGGTCCAATCATGGCTTTTCGCGGGTTTCTTGGAATTTTTTTTGGAATTTTTTTTGGAATTTTTGGAATGTTTTGGATTTTTCTTGGAATTTTTTGGAACCAAAAAATCCAAAAAAAAAAAAAATGCAAAAAAAATTCCACAAATTTCCCAAGAAAAATTCAAAAAATTCAAAACAAAAAATTGGAAAAAGTTGCCCTATAGGCTCTACAATGGCTTCTTTGTCTCTTTGTGTGTTGTGGTGTCATGCAGGCGTGTGTCTGTTTGTCGTGCAAGTGTGCCTGTGTCTGTAGGTGTGTGTGTGTGTGTGTGTGTGTGATCTGTACTTTTAGAGGTGGATCCTTGTGCAGCGTTGGGCTGGACGCCTCATTCGGCTCAGGTCTGCTGAGGCCTCTTTGTGACGTTGTTTCCCTCCCTTCTGCGGAATCAGAACCTCTGTATTTTGCTGGCTAGGTATCCAGAGTGTTTGCTCTCCCGTGCCTCGTCACGAAAAGCGGGCGGGCGACATCCTCGGCCACGGTCTCCTCCAGCCCCCGTGGAACTGGGGCTGGTGGGGACGGAGGGGGGGGTGTTTTCGGCCTCCTGCGTTTGGGGGCTGGAGGGGTGGGGGGTTGGTGTGGGGACCTCAGCAGACCCGTAGAGATACGTGCAGGCCCTTGCAGGCGTGGTCGTTTGTTGGGCAGTTGTGCATGTGCAGCAAGTGGGCGCTTCCGGCGCGCAGGCACTGGGGTGCACACTTTATGGTGTCCCCGCTGACAGCAGTGGCGCACTCCCCTTTGCTTGAGTGTGCACCTCGGGCACGGTGGCAGGCCATGCAGTGGGCACAGTTGCAGTTGCGGTCTGCGTGCTATGCGGTCATCAGCGTGATGTCCCAGCGCACAGCATGCTTCAGCTGTGCGCCGAAGTCTCTTGCAGGTCGTGCATGCGTCAGCAGAGTGCTGGGCACACTTTGACGGATCAGCCGGCGGCGCCGGTGGTGGCGCCCTGTGTGTGTTTGCGCGCCTGCGTGTCCCGGTGTAGGGGCGCTGTGGGAGCTTCCCATCCCCTATCACAGGGAAGAAATCAGCTGCAAAGGAGGAGCAGCCCCCCCCCCCCTTTGGCAAAAGTGGTCTGCTCCGAGGACGGAGCCAGCCCCAACTGCAGATTCCCCTGGAGTGCACGCTATAGTCGATGCTCCTCCACTTCCTGCGCTGTTCTGCGTGGCCTATGTGTGTACGGGCGCAGTTTGTGTATTCTGCTGAGACCAACCTTGGTGGCCCACGTGCGCTCACAGTATGTGTGTGTGTGTGTGTGTGTGTGTGTGTGATTGAGCGGTCGCATCCAACGCAAGTCGGCAAAAAACACGGGCTCCAAGTGAGATAAATTGGCCTTGCTGGGCGGGTACCTGGGTCCAACTAACTCGAATGATTGCTGCTTGTAACAATGTCAGCCCAATACCTTCTCAAGCACCCATTAGTGCACACACTGGGAGGTCCTTAATGGACATGTGTTGCTTGTTACATTCAGTCACGGAAACGCTGTTGCCGCTGGTGGACAGTGGACGACAGCCCATGATTCGCAGCCAATACTTTAGTGGCTGTTGTGGGAAGTTCTTGTTTCTTGGGTTTTTCTCGCCGCATTGGCCAACAAGACATTTTCTAATTCAACAACAAAATAACTGGGGCTGTCCAGAGGTGCGATCCATGGTAGACACGAAATGAGAGCATAGTGGTCTCTTACCATAGCATATTTGGAGGCCAATGAAGGCCGTTTGGACCCCTTTGTCAGTAGAGACAGGAAAGCTGACAGCGGTTCTAGGCTCAGCAGCAGTTGTGGGCCTCCTTATCTTTGCCGTTGTGCGTATTTCAGCTTTAAGTTATGTTGTGTGGCCCCGATCAGCTTCTCCCTCTCTAGTTCACCCCGGGGCAGGGCGTTTGTAGTGGGTGCCAGAGCTTATTTTTCTTTGCATCTTGTTGCAACCACCGTGGATTAGCCCACAACCACACAGTTAGCGGGCCCATAGCTGCCATCAGGTTACATGGAACCTCACTTGTCTCGCTCCACCTTGACTTGCCAAGCATGGCTGGCGCGACCTGGCCTGGCCTGGCATTATGTGCAAGGGAGGGGCAGGGATGCATTGGAAGGGGGGGGGGACCCCCCCCCTCCAGGGCGCCCAGCCTATGCCAGCCACTGTCTCCCTGACGCCAAGTGCCAGCGTCAATGGGATTTGTAACCGACAGTAACCGCCCCCAATCGCTTTGGCAACCTCCTCCAACCGCCTATTCAACCGCCTCTGGGGCCGCCTCTGAAGTCCCTTCCCTTCTAATGCATCCCTGGGGGGATCAACAAATGGCAGGACAGAAACAAGCATCCCCAAAATACCATCCCCAGCCGCAAATTGCAGAAAAAACCGGATCTTCTTGGACAACCAGAAAAACGGAACCTACCAATTCCATAGTTCCAAAACTTGCGGAAACAACACCTATTGTTGTTCTGACACGACGTTTCTTTAAAAGGGGGGGGGGGTACTAATTGCGTGGTAAGCTGTCTCAACGTCAGCGTCTGAGCCCTGTCCAAACCTCTTTCCCCATGGGGATCCATCAATTAGACCTTCACTCGCAGCTGGTTCATGATTTGGTAATTGAGCTTCAGGCATGTCACATGAACAGAGGGATGCGTGTACTGCCTGCAATCTGCCTCGGGTCCGGGTTGTGCCTACATAGCTTCTGGGTTGCATGCGGCGTGTGTGGTCGGGAATTTGGTGGCTGTCCTTTCGTTGTCCTTCGTGTACTATCATTGTCTCCCTCTCAAGGCGCGGCATGTCACCTCTTTTTTCTTTTTTTTTTTGGTTCAGACCTGGGTAAGCTGGCAAAGCCCTCTTCCCAGATGGTACTCGAGAGAATTCTCGGAATTAGGAATCAGAGCAGTCCACTGCTACGATTGTCCCACAGCTCAGTGTGGTAGCGGACATGACATGTAGGTAAAGCGAGCTGAATCTGAAACCATGCAGCGGGAAATGCAGCGGGAACTGCCATGCCCGTAGGCGTCCCAGTGTGCCACTGGAGCACATGCGGCATGTCACCTCTGCATCCGCCCATCGCACGTGTCGCTGTCTCCCTTCTGCTGCACCGTTGCCTTCGATCTGGCCTCCCCATGCATCCCATTGTTGGTGTTGTTGCAGCCTGCATTCCCAGTCTCCCACCGCAGGTTAGAGCAACACACTGTTTCCAGCTTGAGTTTGGTAAAAGTGTGCCCCGTCTGTTTGCCGTACACCTCCTCTCGCACGAGCTGCCCCCATCTGTTGCCTGCTCCTTTCCTTTTGGTGCATGCGAACTTTGGATTGGCGAAATTTGGTGCGGAGAAAATTTGGCGACCATTCTTAAATATCACTGAAAAAATATGGTGCAAAACTCCCGGATTCTGGGGCCCCTTTCTGCATCAGAGCGCACACCATTGGGCCGTTGGGTAGGCCGGTCATACAGGCGACCGTATGGCTCCTGCTCCTCATCGTCGTGATACCCATAGCGCTCCCAGTAGACCTGCTCCCTTAAAGTGCGGTCGCGCCCACACTCGTAGGACCCGTGGTCCTCATGGCCGCCCCAGCGCCACGGCTCCGGGTCCGCTGCACGGTCCCGCCCGCTTTGCCACTCCGTCGGGACAACAAGCATAGACTGTGAATGGTGGTTGTTTTTTCCTAAGGGCCTTTGGTTGGTTGGTGTTATTTCCTGCAGGCTTGGAGCCAAATCGCCCCTGCAGAGCAAACCGCGCGGACACAAGAGACATGTGCATGCAAAGAGCACTAAAAATGACACCTACCCCCCCCCCCCTTGTCTAAGCTGCGCAAAAGTACGGAATCAATGCGGTCCCTACGCCTACTGTAGCTTAGACAAGGCCGTAGCTTGCGCGCGGCACAGACAACTACCGGCACACACGCCACCACCAAGAAAGCGGAAGCTAACACATAAATATCCCCAAAATCAGACCTCTGTGGGTTCAATTGGGCAAACAATCACAGCAAATGTGTCCATGACTCCATGTAATTGGCAGATTTGTCACCAAAACCATGTCTTATGCGGTTGCACTACATTTCGTACCAAGTTCAACTGGGTAAAGAATTAATACCCTCCCTGCGCCGGCTGTAGCTTAGACAAGGCCGTAGCTTAGTCATGTCTTATGCGGTTGCACTACATTTCGTACCAAGTTCAACTGGGTAAAGAATTAATTCCCTCCCTGCGCCGGCTGTAGCTTAGACAAGGCTGTAGCTTAGACAAGGGGGGGGGGGGATAGGAAAATGGTTTTCGACCTGAAATTACCAATAAATTCGCATACTTTTGTTGTGCCAACTTTTGCCATTCCAAATTTCGCCTGTTCCCACCCCCAACCCCCAACCCCGGTGTTGTGCCCGGTGAGCACGCGACGTGTGAGACCAAGAAGCTGACAAAGATTTGTGATCGTGCCAGGAAAGGAAAAGAGCAAGCTTGGTGCAGCTGTGAACGTGAAAAGGGGGAGAGGCAAGACCTGTGGCCCCTACCATCCCCAACATGCGGGCAGGCATACACTGAAACTTCCCCGAGGTCACCATTCAACTAGAAAATGGAATGAAACGCACACCGCAAGAACTGCAGGTCCACTGCACAATTACGTGTCAGCACATCCCCTGTACGTCCTATGGACGCCGGTCGAGGTCCAGTGGTTACATTCATTTTGTGCAGACCTCACAAAGCGTGTGCATCTAGAACCTACTGCACAGCGATGTGCCACCAAGACATATTGCGACCTCGGCATATCTGTTGCAACACCGCTGCACAACTTGTCCACATTGGACACGCCCAGCCGCCCACCCACACCCACACACCCGGACACCCACACGCCCATCCGCCCACCTGCCCACCCGCCCACACACACCCTCACACCCACACGCCCACACACCCACACACATTGGGAACCGCGAAACAAGAACAAAGCAAGCAAAGCGGTTGGAGAAACTCCTCAGGAGCTGCAGAGCAGTCCTGGACGTCTTTCGATCTGCCAAAAAGTGCACAGCGTATGTGTAATGTGCACCGTCACTCTCCACCCGACCGTAGTAGATACGCGGAAGAGCTTGTGTCGTGTCGACCAAATGCCATGCAGTTCGAACCGTGTTGGGTGCTCCCACCCAACTGCAGACACCCACACACCCACACACCCACACACCCACACACCCACACACCCACACACCCACACACCCACACACCCACAGGAGGAGGAGGAGATGCGGTCCCCCGGTAGGGCGCCCCCGCGGCACATCCCCATGGTGCCCGCCGGCCCTCCACGGTCTGGAAAGCGACCGCGAGGGAGGTTTCACCCCAACCCGTCCGGCTAAGCATCATGGCGGCGGCTCTCCTCTTCGTCTCCTCCCCTTGTCCCCTGGCCCGCGCTACGTGCATGCACCCGCCCTACACGTAGCCGGATCCCCTCCCAGGGGCACGGAATGGGGGGCGAGGCGGAGCGCCGGCTCCACTTCCGGCACGGTCCACCACCCCCCCAAGGGAAGGGGGACGCAGTCTCACGGGTGTGGGCCCTTAGCCGCCAGGTACTACCGACTGGGCGGCGTTTGGCCGGCGGAACACGGGGGCTTGGTCCGTGGCCCGGTCCCCCCCCCTCCCCCGGCGCACGGCACTTCTGCCGAAGGTGTCCGTGCGCGGGGCCATCCTCTAACCCTCCAGTCGTGTCCCCCCAATCCGCAGTGCCGCACGTCTGCGGAGGGGACACGCAAACCCCCGCCTCGGTGAATCCAAAGCGAAGGAGGCCCCCTCGCCTCAGCGGCGGGGGCCTCGGTGGTCCCAAAGCGAAAGAGGCCCCTTCGCCTCAGCGGCGGGGGCCTTGGTGATCCCACAGCGAAGGAGGCCCCCTCGCCTCAGCGGCGGGGGCCTCGGTGTCCGAAAGCGAAAGAGGCCCCCTCGCCTCAGCGGAGGGGGCCCCGGTGGTCCCAAAGCCAAAGAGGCCCCCTCGCCCCAGCGGCGGGGGCCTCGGTGGTCCCGAAGAGAAGGAGGCCCCCTCGCCTCAGCGGCGGGGGCCTCGGTGATCCCAAAGCCAAAGAGGCCCCCTCGCCTCAGCAGCGGGGGCCTCGGTGGTCCCAAAGCCCAGGAGGCCCCCTCGCCTCAGCGGCGGGGGCCTCGGTGGTCCCAAAGCCAAAGAGGCCCCCTCGCCTCAGCGGCGGGGGCCTCGATGGTCCCAAAACGAAAGAGGCCCCCTCGCCTCAGCGGCGGGGGCCTCGATAGTCCGAAAGCCAAAGAGGCCCCCACCGCCTCAGCGGCGGGGGCCTCGATGGTCCCAAAGCGAAGAAGGCCCCCTCGCCTCAGCGGCGGGGGCCTCGGTGAACCCAAAGCGAAAGAGGCCCCCTTGCCTCAGCAGAGGGGGCCTCGATGGTCCCAAAACGAAAGAGGCCCCCTCGCCTCAGCGGCGGGGGCCTCGATGATCCGAAAGCCAAGGAGGACCCCTCGCCTCAGCGGAGGGGGCCTCGGTGGTCCCAAAACGAAAGAGGCCCCCTCGCGTCAGCGGAGGGGGCCTCGGTGGTCCCCAAGCGAAGGAGGCCCCCTCGCCTCAGCGGCGGGGGCCTCCGTGGTCCCAAAGCCAAAGAGGCCCCCTCGCCTCAGCGGCGGGGGCCTCAGTGGTCACTAAGCGAAGGAGGCCCCCTCGCCTCAGCGGCGGGGGCCTCGATGGTCCGAAAGCCAAAGAGGCCCCCTCGCCTCAGCGGCGGGGGCCTCGATGATCCGAAAGCCAAGTGTGGGGGAAGGAAAAATACCTGGCGAACCCACGGGGCGTCCCTATCCCCCCGCGGCCCAGGCTGGACCGGAGGGACTCGGGTGTAACCGCCGCTGTGTGGGGGAAGGAAATATACCTGACGTACCCACGGGGCGTCCCTATCCCCCCGCGGCCCAGGCTGGACCGGAGGGACTCGGGTGTAACCGCCGCTGTGTGGGGGAAGGAAAAATACCTGACGAACCCACGGGGCGTCCCTATCCCTCCGCGGCCCAGGCTGGACCGGAGTGACTCGGGTGTAACCGCCGCTGTGTGGGGGAAGGAAAAATACCTGACGAACCCACGGGGCGTCCCTATCCCTCCGCGGCCCAGGCTGGACCGGAGGGACTCGGGTGTAACCGCCGCTGTGTGGGGGAAGGAAAAATACCTGACGAACCCACGGGGCGTCCCTATCCCCCCGCGGCCCAGGCTGGACCAGAGGAACTCGGGTGTAACCGCCGCTGTGTGGGGGAAGGAAAAATACCTGACGAACCCACGGGGCGTCCCTATCCCTCCGCGGCCCAGGCTGGACCAGAGGGACTCGGGTGTAACCGCCGCTGTGTGGGGGAAGGAAAAATACCTGACGAACCCACGGGGCGTCCCTATCCCCCCGCGGCCCAGGCTGGACCGGAGGGACTCGGGTGTAACCGCCGCTGTGTGGGGGAAGGAAATATACCTGACGAACCCATGGGGCGTCCCTATCCCTCCGCGGCCCAGGCTGGACCAGAGGGACTCGGGTGTAACCGCCGCTGTGTGGGGGAAGGAAAAATTTCCTGACGAACCCACGGGGCGTCCCTATCCCCCCGCGGCCCAGGCTGGACCGGAGGAACTCGGGTGTAACCGCCGCTGTGTGGGGGAAGGAAACATACCTGACGAACCCATGGGGCGTCCCTATCCCCCCGCGGCCCAGGCTGGACCGGAGGGACTCGGGTGTAACCGCGGCTGTGTGGGGGAAGGAAATATACCTGACGAACCCACGGGGCGTCCCTATCCCCCCGCGGCCCAGGCTGGACCGGAGGGACTCGGGTGTAACCGCCGCTGTGTGGGGGAAGGAAAAATTTTCTGACGAACCCACGGGGCGTCCCTATCCCTCCGCGGCCCAGGCAGGACCGGAGGGACTCGGGTGTAACCGCCGCTGTGTGGGGGAAGGAAAAATTTTCTGACGAACCCACGGGGCGTCCCTATCCCTCCGCGGCCCAGGCTGGACCGGAGGGACTCGGGTGTAACCGCCGCTGTGTGGGGGAAAAAAAAATTTGCTGACGAACCCACGGGGCGTCCCTATCCCTCCGCGGCCCTGGCTGGACCAGAGTGACTCGGGTGTAACCGCCGCTGTGTGGGGGAAGGAAAAATTTTCTGACGAACCCACGGGGCGTCCCTATCCCTCCGCGGCCCAGGCTGGACCGGAGTGACTCGGGTGTAACCGCCGCTGTGTGGGGGAAGGGAAAATACCTGACGAACCCACGGTGCGTCCCTATCCCCCCGCGGCCAAGGCTGGACCGGAGTGACTCGGGTGTAACCGCCGCTGTGTGGGGGAAGGAAAAATACCTGACGAACCCACAGGGCGTCCCTATCCCTCCGCGGCTCAGGCTGGACCGGAGGGACTCGGGTGTAACCGCCGCTGTGTGGGGGAAGGAAAAATACCTGACGTACCCACGGGGCGTCCCTATCCCCCCGCGGCCCAGGCTGGACCGGAGGGACTCGGGTGTAACCGCCGCTGCGTGGGGGAAGGGAAAATACCTGACGAACCCACGGGGCGTCCCTATCCCTCCGCGGCCCAGGCTGGACCGGAGTGACTCGGGTGTAACCGCCGCTGTGTGGGGGAAGGAAAAATACCTGACGAACCCACGGGGCGTCCCTATCCCTCCGCGGCCCAGGCTGGACCGGAGGGACTCGGGTGTAACCGCCGCTGTGTGGGGGAGGGAAAAATACCTGACGAACCCACGGGGCGTCCCTATCCCTCCGCGGCCCAGGCTGGACCGGAGGGACTCGGGTGTAACCGCCGCTGTGTGGGGGAAGGAAAAATACCTGACGAACCCACGGGGCGTCCCTATCCCTCCGCGGCCCAGGCTGGACCGGAGGGACTCGGGTGTAACCGCCGCTGTGTGGGGGAAGGAAAAATTTCCTGACGAACCCACGGGGCGTCCCTATCCCCCCGCGGCCCAGGCTGGACCAGAGGAACTCGGGTGTAACCGCCGCTGTGTGGGGGAAGGAAATATACCTGACGTACCCACGGGGCGTCCCTATCCCCCCGCGGCCCAGGCTGGACCGGAGGGACTCGGGTGTAACCGCCGCTGTGTGGGGGAAGGAAAAATACCTGACGAACCCACGGGGCGTCCCTATCCCTCCGCGGCCCAGGCTGGACCGGAGTGACTCGGGTGTAAACGCCGCTGTGTGGGGGAAGGAAAAATACCTGACGAACCCACGGGGCGTCCCTATCCCTCCGCGGCCCAGGCTGGACCGGAGGGACTCGGGTGTAACCGCCGCTGTGTGGGGGAGGGAAAAATACCTGACGAACCCACGGGGCGTCCCTATCCCTCCGCGGCCCAGGCTGGACCAGAGGAACTCGGGTGTAACCGCCGCTGTGTGGGGGAAGGAAAAATACCTGACGAACCCACGGGGCGTCCCTATCCCCCCGCGGCCCAGGCTGGACCGGAGGGACTCGGGTGTAACCGCCGCTGTGTGGGGAAAGGCAAAATACCTGACGAACCCACGGGGCGTCCCTATCCCCCCGCGGCCCAGGCTGGACCGGAGGGACTCGGGTGTAACCGCCGCTGTGTGGGGGAAGGAAATATACCTGACGAACCCATGGGGCGTCCCTATCCCTCCGCGGCCCAGGCTGGACCGGAGTGACTCGGGTGTAACCGCCGCTGTGTGGGGGAAGGAAAAATTTCCTGACGAACCCACGGGGCGTCCCTATCCCCCCGCGGCCCAGGCTGGACCGGAGGAACTCGGGTGTAACCGCCGCTGTGTGGGGGAAGGAAAAATACCTGACGAACCCATGGGGCGTCCCTATCCCCCCGCGGCCGGGGCTGGACCGGAGGGACTCGGGTGTAACCGCCGCTGTGTGGGGGAAGGAAATATACCTGACGTACCCACGGGGCGTCCCTATCCCCCCGCGGCCCAGGCTGGACCGGAGGGACTCGGGTGTAACCGCCGCTGTGTGGGGGAAGGAAATATACCTGACGAACCCACGGGGCGTCCCTATCCCTCCGCGGCCCAGGCTGGACCGGAGTGACTCGGGTGTAAACGCCGCTGTGTGGGGGAAGGAAATATACCTGACGAACCCACAGGGCGTCCCTATCCCTCCGCGGCCCAGGCTGGACCGGAGGGACTCGGGTGTAACCGCCGCTGTGTGGGGGAAGGAAAAATACCTGACGAACCCACGGTGCGTCCCTATCCCCCCGCGGCCAAGGCTGGACCGGAGTGACTCGGGTGTAACCGCCGCTGTGTGGGGGAAGGAAAAATACCTGACGAACCCACAGGGCGTCCCTATCCCTCCGCGGCTCAGGCTGGACCGGAGGGACTCGGGTGTAACCGCCGCTGTGTGGGGGAAGGAAAAATACCTGACGTACCCACGGGGCGTCCCTATCCCCCCGCGGCCCACGGTGGACCGGAGGGACTCGGGTGTAACCGCCGCTGTGTGGGGGAAGGGAAAATACCTGACGAACCCACGGGGCGTCCCTATCCCTCCGCGGCCCAGGCTGGACCGGAGTGACTCGGGTGTAAACGCCGCTGTGTGGGGGAAGGAAAAATACCTGACGAACCCACGGGGCGTCCCTATCCCTCCGCGGCCCAGGCTGGACCGGAGGGACTCGGGTGTAACCGCCGCTGTGTGGGGGAGGGAAAAATACCTGACGAACCCACGGGGCGTCCCTATCCCTCCGCGGCCCAGGCTGGACCAGAGGGACTCGGGTGTAACCGCCGCTGTGTGGGGGAAGGAAAAATACCTGACGAACCCACGGGGCGTCCCTATCCCTCCGCGGCCCAGGCTGGACCGGAGGGACTCGGGTGTAACCGCCGCTGTGTGGGGGAAGGAAAAATTTACTGACGAACCCACGGGGCGTCCCTATCCCCCCGCGGCCCAGGCTGGACCGGAGGGACTCGGGTGTAACCGCCGCTGTGTGGGGGAAGGAAATATACCTGACGTACCCACGGGGCGTCCCTATCCCCCCGCGGCCCAGGCTGGACCGGAGGGACTCGGGTGTAACCGCCGCTGTGTGGGGGAAGGAAAAATACCTGACGAACCCACGGGGCGTCCCTATCCCTCCGCGGCCCAGGCTGGACCGGAGTGACTCGGGTGTAAACGCCGCTGTGTGGGGGAAGGAAAAATACCTGACGAACCCACGGGGCGTCCCTATCCCTCCGCGGCCCAGGCTGGACCAGAGGAACTCGGGTGTAACCGCCGCTGTGTGGGGGAAGGAAAAATACCTGACGAACCCACGGGGCGTCCCTATCCCCCCGCGGCCCAGGCTGGACCGGAGGGACTCGGGTGTAACCGCCGCTGTGTGGGGAAAGGCAAAATACCTGACGAACCCACGGGGCGTCCCTATCCCCCCGCGGCCCAGGCTGGACCGGAGGGACTCGGGTGTAACCGCCGCTGTGTGGGGGAAGGAAATATACCTGACGAACCCATGGGGCGTCCCTATCCCTCCGCGGCCCAGGCTGGACCAGAGGGACTCGGGTGTAACCGCCGCTGTGTGGGGGAAGGAAAAATTTCCTGACGAACCCACGGGGCGTCCCTATCCCCCCGCGGCCCAGGCTGGACCGGAGGAACTCGGGTGTAACCGCCGCTGTGTGGGGGAAGGAAAAATACCTGACGAACCCATGGGGCGTCCCTATCCCCCCGCGGCCGGGGCTGGACCGGAGGGACTCGGGTGTAACCGCCGCTGTGTGGGGGAAGGAAATATACCTGACGTACCCACAGGGCGTCCCTATCCCCCCGCGGCCCAGGCTGGACCGGAGGGACTCGGGTGTAACCGCCGCTGTGTGGGGGAAGGAAAAATACCTGACGAACCCACGGGGCGTCCCTATCCCTCCGCGGCCCAGGCTGGACCGGAGTGACTCGGGTGTAAACGCCGTTGTGTGGGGGAAGGAAAAATACCTGACGAACCCACGGGGCGTCCCTATCCCTCCGCGGCCCAGGCTGGACCGGAGGGACTCGGGTGTAACCGCCGCTGTGTGGGGGAAGGAAAAATACCTGACGAACCCACGGGGCGTCCCTATCCCTCCGCGGCCCAGGCTGGACCAGAGGAACTCGGGTGTAACCGCCGCTGTGTGGGGGAAGGAAAAATACCTGACGAACCCACGGGGCGTCCCTATCCCCCCGCGGCCCAGGCTGGACCGGAGGGACTCGGGTGTAACCGCCGCTGTGTGGGGAAAGGCAAAATACCTGACGAACCCACGGGGCGTCCCTATCCCTCCGCGGCCCAGGCTGGACCGGAGGGACTCGGGTGTAAACGCCGCTGTGTGGGGGAAGGAAATATACCTGACCAACCCATGGGGCGTCCCTATCCCTCCGCGGCCCAGGCTGGACCAGAGGGACTCGGGTGTAACCGCCGCTGTGTGGGGGAAGGAAAAATTTCCTGACGAACCCACGGGGCGTCCCTATCCCCCCGCGGCCCAGGCTGGACCGGAGGGACTCGGGTGTAACCGCCGCTGTGTGGGGGAAGGAAAAATACCTGACGAACCCATGGGGCGTCCCTATCCCCCCGCGGCCCAGGCTGGACCGGAGGGACTCGGGTGTAACCGCGGCTGTGTGGGGGAAGGAAATATACCTGACGAACCCACGGGGTGTCCCTATCCCTCCGCGGCCCAGGCTGGACCGGAGGGACTCGGGTGTAACCGCCGCTGTGTGGGGGAAGGAAAAATTTTCTGACGAACCCACGGGGCGTCCCTATCCCTCCGCGGCCCAGGCTGGACCGGAGGGACTCGGGTGTAACCGCCGCTGTGTGGGGGAAGGAAAAATTTTCTGACGAACCCACGGGGCGTCCCTATCCCTCCGCGGCCCTGGCTGGACCGGAGTGACTCGGGTGTAACCGCCGCTGTGTGGGGGAAGGAAAATTTTTCTGACGAACCCACGGGGCGTCCCTATCCCTCCGCGGCCCAGGCTGGACCGGAGTGACTCGGGTGTAACCGCCGCTGTGTGGGGGAAGGGAAAATACCTGACGAACCCACGGGGCGTCCCTATCCCCCCGCGGCCAAGGCTGGACCGGAGTGACTCGGGTGTAACCGCCGCTGTGTGGGGGAAGGAAAAATACCTGACGAACCCACAGGGCGTCCCTATCCCTCCGCGGCTCAGGCTGGACCGGAGGGACTCGGGTGTAACCGCCGCTGCGTGGGGGAAGGGAAAATACCTGACGAACCCACGGGGCGTCCCTATCCCTCCGCGGCCCAGGCTGGACCAGAGTGACTCGGGTGTAACCGCCGCTGTGTGGGGGAAGGAAAAATACCTGACGAACCCACGGGGCGTCCCTATCCCTCCGCGGCCCAGGCTGGACCGGAGGGACTCGGGTGTAACCGCCGCTGTGTGGGGGAGGGAAAAATACCTGACGAACCCACGGGGCGTCCCTATCCCTCCGCGGCCCAGGCTGGACCGGAGGGACTCGGGTGTAACCGCCGCTGTGTGGGGGAGGGAAAAATACCTGACGAACCCACGGGGCGTCCCTATCCCTCCGCGGCCCAGGCTGGACCGGAGGGACTCGGGTGTAACCGCCGCTGTGTGGGGGAAGGAAAAATACCTGACGAACCCACGGGGCGTCCCTATCCCTCCGCGGCCCAGGCTGGACCGGAGTGACTCGGGTGTAACCGCCGCTGTGTGGGGGAAGGAAAAATACCTGACGAACCCACGGGGCGTCCCTATCCCTCCGCGGCCCAGGCTGGACCGGAGGGACTCGGGTGTAACCGCCGCTGTGTGGGGGAAGGAAAAATTTTCTGGCGAACCCACGGGGCGTCCCTATCCCTCCGCGGCCCAGGCAGGACCGGAGGGACTCGGGTGTAACCGCCGCTGTGTGGGGCATGATCGTCTCTCAAAAACACAGGTCTACACGGGCTCCTGGGGGGCTTCCGTCCCCCCTGGTCCGTCTGTGGGGGGCCTCCCCTTATTTCATGATCGTCTCTTAAGAACACAGGTCGACAGGGGCTCCTGGGGGGCTGGCGCCCCCCCTGGTCTGTCTCTGGGGGGCCACCCCTTATTTCATGATCGTTTCCCAAAGACACAGGTCGACAGGGGCTCCTGGGGGGGCTGGCGCCCCCCCTGTCAGTCTCTGGGGGGGCCACCCCTTATTTCATTATCGTCTCTCACCCGGGATCCACAAGGGACGGGGGGGCCACCCCTTATTTCAGTACTGTGTCGCCAAGGCAGGCCGCTCCCCCCTGCATGGGCGGAGAACCAGGGACGGGGGGCCTCCCCTTGTTCCACTGCACTGCCTGGGGAGCCAGACGTCGAGGCTGCAGGCAGGTGCCATTACCCCGGCGCAGTGAGCACCGTAGCGGCAGGCGCTGGCCCTTACCTCCGCCCCGGCGCTGTCTCCCCTTTATTCCACCGCCTCCCAGCTCCGGTCCCGTCGGATAGGACGAGATCCCCACCCCACGATGTACCTGTGCAGAACACAAGGTGCAGTGGGTTGGGGTAGGGGAGCGCACACGAGCCCTGGAGAGGGCTGGGTCACAGGGGGACCCGGGTGACACCTGCATACCGCCACCCCCCGGTGGAGCCCGCCCTGTGCCATCGTGGCTCTCCCACGGTGGCCGGCGAGGGGTGGGGCGCGCAATCCCGTGCCCTGGCCGCCGTGGCTGGACCAGGTCACCCCCCAGATTGCGTGTTAGCCCAGGGGGCCCCCCCCTGGTTTCACCCCCACACCACGGTGAGGTCACGCGCCCCTGGGCCACACACCCACACACCCACACACCCACACACCCACACACGCCAACCCGCCCACCCACACCCACACACGCACACACCCACACACGCCCACCCGCCCACCCACACCTGCACACCCACACACCCACACACCCACACACTACGTGAAGGAAGGAGACCAAGAACCCCAAACCCACTGAAGATCGCAGACGGGCAGGGCACTGGTCAAAACAGCTCGTCAGGCCACAACAGAAAACATGGTTGTCATTGAGGCGAGGCGCCTTTGTGAGGGACAGCGTGACGGGGGGTGGCAGTGTCCGTCCACAACACCCACCCACCCACCCACACACACACACACACACACGTGTAGGGCACAGACCTGCCCAGCCACACACACACACACACACACACACACACACACATACACACAGTGCTCTGCATCTGCCCCAGCCTGTGGATGCACCCAAAACACTCGTGAACATCACCCGTGGGCACAGCCAGCCAGTCGGGGTAGGCACTCATCGTTCCTCTTCTCCTCTTTGCACCCAGGAACGGCCTCAAAGACCACCGACCGAGGCCGGTTGGTCCCTCACCGACGGCGCTGTTGGTCGAACGAGATCGGTTGGTGACTGACGTCGCTTGATGGTTAAGCCGATGACCTTTTTTTTTGAACTGTGGCTCCCAGCCATCGGGGGGGGGGGAGGTTGGCACAAGGCCTCGGTGTTAGGTTGTTTGCCTTTGGCGGCGCCTATTGGCCTCTCGCCACTGCTCATTCTGACCCTCCGTGGGTCCGAACGTGTTTTGGTCGTGTCAACGGAGCCCCCGGATGACTTGTCCTGTTTGACTACTCCGGGGGTCGGCCGTCCTGGAGACGGGCTGTTGCCCGTGCCATCGGGGGGGCTGGGGGGGGGCTCCCGTTCGCCGATGATGTTCGGTGGTTTGCTAATGGCAGGTGCCTGAAGCGGTGGAGGTTAAGTTGGCAATAAAAATACATCCTGGCCGCCCCTCTGAGGGGGTGCGCAAACGAAGAGCTGTTGCCTTGGGGAACAGCCGCAATTGGTCATGTGGTGCCCAGAGGTCAGCAGTTGACGAATACCAAACTGCACGGAATGATATACAAAGCCCCTGGTCACTGAACAGATGCGTCGGGGCTGCCAGCACAAACTCGCCACCGCCTGCCGCCCTTGACATGATCAGGGGACAGGGGCTGCGCTGGGGTGGGTCCTTGCAAGACTTCGGTTCTGTGCCGGACGACGGCGGCAAACCCAGCGGTATGCCATCCACTCAAAGACTGAGGGCACGGAAGACAGCAACGCGTTGCCAGATCAGGACCGCTGTGGACGGAGAGTGGGTCATCTGCGCTCTGCAGGGGTTGCGGCGAGAACTATGAACAGGGCCTCGGTCGACTGCGTTCGGCTGTCAGGCACTGTCCCTCTGTCTCTGCCGGAGACGCCTGTTGGGGGGCCTCAGAGGCTGTTCTGGTGAGTTGAGCCGTGGTCATGAGGTCAACGAGGTGCGTTGCGACGTCAGTGGCCAGCGCCCGTTATGCGGCACGGGGCTGGATCCGATGGAGGACCCATGCGGGTTATGGGGCTGGCCGGTCGGGATCCCCCATTGTGGCATGGGCAAGACCCAGGGATGTATTAGAAGGGGGGGGGGAGGGGGGGGAGGGGGGTTTGGCTGGGACCCCCCTCCTCCCAGGGTCCCCCTGAGGTCCCCAACGAAGGCGGGCCGAAACAAGCGCAAATCCTCTTGGCACCGAAGGCGCCGAAGCAAAACTTTGGCTGTCAGCCTCAAACATTGGAAGGGGAGGCGGGGGAGGAGGGGGGGGTATCCCCCCTCCTCCTGCGGTGTACGGCCGTTCTAATACATCCCCGGCAAGACCCCCGTGGGTTACAGGCCAACAAGGGCGCCGGACTGAGGGGGTTCCCTCACGAAGTCGAGGACAAGCGCAGACAGCACTCACAAAAGAAAAGGCACCCGACCCAAATGGACACCAATGAACACGAAAAGCGAAAACGGGAAAAAACACACCCGTAAAACTGTATCACAGAGGCCGAGCACTATACAACACGTCGCGCTTCACTGCCGGCGGTCCAACGCCAACGCCGCGACGAGGACCGAGCAATGGTTTGCCGTGCTCCGCGGGATGCCAAATGGGTCAGCGACCTCCGTTGGCAGCCCCCGCGCGCCCCGCACCACCGCGTGGCCCCCGTACAGCGTAAGCGAACGGCGCGACAGAAGCAAAGACGCACCAAAAAACAGGGGGACAACACGCGAAACCCGCGCAGGACCAGGGAAACGTTCAGCGGAGGACCTGCTCATTCAAATTTCAAACCCCCTGTGTGGCATTCCGTCGGGTTGTTGCTCCTTTACGGGGCCCTGGACAGTCACCCGTTCTTCCCTTCGCATGTTGCGTCGGGTCGCTGCGTTCTGTGGGTCGCTGCGTTCTGTCGGCCGCTGCGGCCGGTGCTCTTGCTTGTGGCGTTGCCGCGTTCGCGGAGCCCAGTAGTTGGTGTGCCCCCCCCCCCCCCCCGCGCCTGTCCCTGTACAGAACCGCTGGGGACCGGCTGGTCAAAGGTACAGGGAGCACACCCCAGCAGCAGCAGCAGGCTATTGCTTAAGGGTCAGAGGCCAAAAAAAAAAGCTCGTGCACCTAAAATCGGCCTCAAACTTCCGGCCCCTTTGATAAGTTCCATTTTTTGCCGGAGGAACATTTTTCTGATGTGGGGGGGGGGGGGTCGGGGCTGGCCAAGGCCCCAAACAACCCCCCCCCCCCCGCCGCCTGCCCCTGTACACCCATCTGCGTACCCCCGCCCTTCCCCGGAAGAGGAGGACGCTGGGCCCGCCACCCCAACCCCAGGTCCGGGTCAGGGATAGGGTCAGGTAGGGTGAGGGTTCGGGCTAACCCTAACCCCCCAACCGCCCCGCCCCACCCTCCGCCGTCCGAATGTGGTGCGGGCTGGGCGTGAAAGCGGTGCGGAACCCCCGGCGGGGCTGCCGCGTACCCTCCGCGAGTACCACACGGCATGACACAACACGGTCACCCCCGTGCAAAGCCCCGGACACGGTCTTGGGACACAAGGAAGCAAGCGCGGCGCCCAGAGGACATGCCGGGTGTCAAAGCACACAACCCATACCCCCTCGGCCCCTCGGAGCCTAAGCGCACGGGACGAGAGACACGCGCTCCCGAAGAAACTTAATGCTTGCCCATGGACCCGGCAGCCGTCGCCTGACCACCGAGCGGCACGCCCTGTGCCCTCGTCCGCCAGTTGCCATGGCAAAGCCATTGCTTCGACAGCCATGCAGTGCCATGACGCAGCGATGCTGGTGGCTGCTGCCGCACGGCGAAAGCGATGCCCGAGTGCGGCAGCACTGAGTGGGGAGAGGGCAATACGATAATACGATGCCCCAGCAGGCCGAGAGACCCCCGTGGGTTACAGGCCAACAAGGGCGCCAGAATGAGGGGGTTCCCACATGCAGCCGAGGACGAGCGCAAACAGCACTCAAAAAAGCAGGAGCACGCGACCCAAATGGACACCAATGAACACGAAAAGCGAAAACGGGAAAAAACACAACCGTAAAAATGTGTCACAGAGACACCCAGGGCCCCAAGTGGACTGCCTCTGGGCAATGTGACGGCACGGGATGGCGTTGGGGTCCGGCTTCTCTGTGCCAATTTGAACCAAATCTCATTGTCAGGCAACACACTTCACGGGTCCCGTCAGCCTCCACGTGGACTCCAGCGACGATCGCCACGAAACCTACGCCTTGGAGTCGTGGGCCTGAGCACGGCGCGGGTGGCGCGAGGGATACACAGCGCATGCCCGTCCCATATCAGAGTTGCGCGCGCGACGCCGTGTGCACCGCGGCGATGCCGTGCCTCTCAAAGACCGCCACTGCACCAGCACCGCGGCGGCGCAACAGCCGAAAGCCCGGGCCGTGGAGCCTTCGCCGTGTTCCACTCCGACTTGCTCCCCTGTCTCCGACTTGCTGCCCCTTGCCTCTGTGTGCCGCTGGCCCCAGGGGTGCATTGGAAGGGAAGAGATGTGCACTGACATGAGAGCCATTCTGTTCTTCGGGTTTTATGCCATCGATCAAGTGGGCACTGCTCACAACTGGTGTGTTCGCAAGAGCTTGATAGCTGGGAGGCCGTTGTCCCCAAGGAAAAGCTGCGGATTCTGTGCTACTGGTGCGTAAGGTTCGCTGTTCTGCAATTGGTTGTGGGGCAGAAACGCACCATGAACTGCTGCCGTGGCAGAGGCGGCCCCAGAGGCGGTTGGACAGGCGGTTGGAGGAGGTTGCCAAAGCGGTTGGGGGCCGGTACTGTCGGTTACAAATGCCATTGAAGCTGGCACGTGCCGTCAGGGGGACAGTGGCTGGGGATAGGCTGGGCGCCCTGGAGGGGGGGGAGGTAACCCCCCTCCAGGGCGCCCAGTCGATGTTGCACTTGCCGATGATGGCAAGTGCCAGCCTCGATGACATTTGTAACCGACAGTAACCGCCCCCAACCGCTTCGGTAACCTCCTCCAACCGCCTGTCTAACCACCGCTGGGGTCGCCTCTGAGGTCCCTTCCCTTCTAATGCATCCCTGGCCTCTTGTCCGGGGAGGCGCGGAGCGTGGCAGTGCCCACACGTCCTCCAGCCACTGCAGCGGTATGCACGTTGCAACAGGATTGCAAAAGGCGTATCCCTAATCAATGTATTGATTAATTCATGACTTATGCCTGATTAATTGATTAATTGAGCAGAGCATACCTCGGTAGTCCAGAGCGTGAGGTTATCCCTCAGCAATTGCATGATAGACGCGCTCTCCTTCTCCGCTGCAGCAAAGCAAGAGCAGTGCGAGGGTTGTGCATGCGGACGCAAGCACCCGACGCAGCGAATGGCAAGCGCAGAATTACGCGGTGGTCGACAGCGCACAAACGCGAGCTCCAAGTGGCTGCATAGGCTGTGGGGCAAGGCGGCTCGCCGGGACAGAGATCCGACCACATGCACGACGGTTCTGAACGGAGATCCCCTCACATGAATGCGTGCCTACGGGGCAAGGGCAGGGCAATGTGCCCGGGAAACCATTCCTGAAGGCCACGGTGACCCAAATGCCGCCCCATTTCCCCACAACTGTGCCAAAATACATGTCACTCTCCCCACATGCCATTCCCATCCGTCACTCTCCATCCGTTACTGAGTGACAGATACCCCCCCCCCACCCCCTGCGCGACATTCCGTCCGGTTGTTGTTTCTTTACGGGGCCCTGCACAGTCACCCGTTCTCCCCTCCGCATGTTGCGTCAGGTCAACGCATTCTGTCCGCCGCTGCGGCCGGTGCTCCTGCTGGTGTCGTTTCCGCGGAGCCCAGCGGTTGGTGTGCCGGGACTGTGCTGGATGTGGCGGGATGCGCCGGTTGCGCGTCAGCGGCGCCCAGTAGTTGGCGTGTCGCGGTTGTGCTGGTTGTTGCCGGGGTCGTTTGATTGTTTTTGCCGTCCACGCGCCTCTGTCCACAGGCCGTCCATCACCTGCCTCACTACCCCATCCCCCACCCCCCACCAAAAAACTCGACCCATCCTTTGAACATCCGCAGGCGCGCAGGCGCGCCACACTGTCACCACTGAGACCCTCATGCACCGTCACGCTGATGGGGCGGGTACGTGCAGTCCACCAAGAGGAGGTGAGTGCGGCTCCACAACCGCAAACGGTTGCGGTGGGTCTTCGGCCTCACGGAGGGTTTGAAGTGCGTCCACAGCCGGTTGGCCCTGGTGGGGAAACCTGAGGGTAAACCGAACCAGACCTTTGCTTAGCCACGGGGGGGGGGGTCATTTTGGGGCTGCCTCAGGACAAGGTAACCCACCCACCCACCCACCCAGACCCCCCCCTACCCCCCCAGTAGGGGGGGGGGTGACCTAATTAAAAAAACAGACAAACGCAAACCAGAGGTAATACACTCCACAGTCCGGCATAAGTGCATCTTTATTCTCTATGCCAAACCCGGTTAAACCTCAAGACACACACTGTGTCTGAAACAGAAAACAGAAGGTCATGTCTGACTACATTAGTCAGACAATCGCAGTCAGTAGCTGTCAGTCAGACATCAGACCCCAGTGGGGGGGGGGGGGGGGTTCTCTCATCCCGCATCCCATGTCCATTGCATACCGAAAATTTAGATGGAAAGCAGTTCGAACGTCAGGCTGTACACAGACTTGATCCCAGATTGGCAGCGACAGCACATGGTCCAGTGGTATACACTCTGGACCCTGGATGGTGGCTCTAGTTTGTTCGGATTTTTTGAATTCAGGCCCTCGAGCCTTTGGCAACCGACAACCGCTCCTTGGCCGGCCAGACCATCAAACCACTCATCCCCAGGGCGGTCCTTAACGAAGAAAAAAAAAAAAGAAGTGTTCCTGTACCCAGGTTTCCCAAAAATGCCCACGGGCACACCATGTGTTGGCGGTTGGCGGTTGGTGGCGGTTGGTGGTTGGCGGTTGGTGGCGGTTGGTGGTTGGCGGTTGGTGGTCCCTTGGGGCGATCCTTAAGGGCGGTCCTTAACAAAAAAAAAATCTCGACCCAAAGGACCGCCCTGCTCATCCCCCTGTCTCTCTCTCTCTCTCTCTGGAGTGGTGAACGCCGTCCCTCGCAGCCCCAGCCCGGCACACCCCGGGCCTCCCCGGCCGTGCACTGCACGGCGTGATCGAAGGCCTCCTTCGCGAGCATGCAGCTGCGGTCCGGGGACTTCAGGATCTCGTAGTAGAACACGCTGAAGTTCAACGCAAGGCCCAAGCGCAACGGGTGCCGCGGCGGCAGGCCGCTCTGAGCTGCGGAGAGCACCGGCGGAGCGTGCCGGGCGGGGGCCGGGGGAGAAAGGCCTTGGTGCTCCGCCGGGGGCGTCGCGGGGAAGGGGTTTGTGGTGTGGAGGTGCAGGCGGGGGTTGCTGGGGGGCGATGGAACGTGTTGCGGTACGGAGCCGCTCGTGGCGGAGGAGTGGCGGACTACGGCTGCGGTTCTTGCGGGAAAAAGGGTCCCAAGGGGGGGGCATCTCAAGAGGACCATTTCCACCGGCCAGGCCTCCCTGCGCTCCTTACGTGATACGTGGTCCCTTTCCCGTCCGCGCGTCCCGTAATTACCGTAACACCCGGAACAAAACCCAAACCGCCGGGCGATATCAACCGCTGAAACCGCCGGGCGTTTCAGCGGTTGATATCGGGTACCGCCACCCGCCGTCCATTCCCCATTGATTGCCGCCGATGAGATGGATGCTCCCATGCAGCAGCACGCCCTCCTGCGACCCACAGGCCAGGGGCCGCACCACCGCACTACCCCTTTGCCCACTGCAACTCCGGGCCCCACAACGCCCCCCCGCACGGCCCCCCTTCACACCGAGCTCATGGGCCTTGGAGTACGCCTCCAACGCCTTGGCCTTCTGCGTCTCCTCCCCCACCAGCGCCTCGGCGTAGTACCGATGGTAGTCGCCCTGCATCTGCGAAACGGCACCGGGGCGTCACCCAAGAGCAGCAGCCCGGCAGCCCCGCGGTCGACGCCGCGGGCGAGGGCGACCCGCGACGGGGCACGGGGCCCTTTGGGAAACGCGCCGTTCGCGGCATCGGTCTGATGTGGGCGAGGGGGTCGGCCGGGGCCCATACACCCCCTCCCCCATCTCCCCCGGCGTTCCGCTCCTGCGACCCGTCAGCACAAGCCCAGGCACAAGGCGGTCCCAAGCTTTTTCGGACCGCAGGCCCCCAACGATAATTTCCGGTGCCTTCGGCGTCATGTGGCCACTCTACCCGTCCGCGCCTCCGGGGCAGGACCGTCCATCAGGCCAAGAAAATCGCTGGATCGCGCAGTGCCTCAGAAACGCTCCATTGAGGGTCAGCCGCCGTTTGCTGACTGGAAACCAGACGTGCCGCTAGCGTCTCCGGGCTCAGACATGATCGGATGGAGCAGGGCCCTACTGAGCCACACGCTGGACGCAGCACGTTCCTACTGAGTTCTGGTGGTGCGGGGGGCGGGTATTACTGAGTGGCCGGTGGTACGGGGCCAGTTCCTACTGAGAATGAATTTCCCCGCCGGACGCCAGGCATGTCTGCTGGAAACCGCCATCCAGTGCCTGCTCACTCCACCGGTTGGCTGCCAATCCCCAGCGATTCACTGGCACCTGCCGCAGGTCACCCGCCAACCGCCAGTGCTCCGGTTGAGGGGATGTGACTCATCGACGACCCCCTTGCAGGGTCTCTGCCTTTGGGCATGTACCAGCAGACATGGAGTGTGGACGAGGGTGATGGGGCAAACGGTAACCCACCAATGCACCGGATCGCAACCCGACACGCGCGACACCGCGGGCGGGGGTGCGCAACACCCCTTCCAAAGGGAAAGGTCCATGATTCAAAACGTGCAACACCCCCTCCCGAATCAATGCCGCATGGGTAGGAATTTGCAGCAGCCCATCGCGAGTCAACGGTGCGGATGGAGGTGTACAGCACCCAGGAAGTAAAGAAAAAGGCAAACACGTTTCCATACGAGCAGCGCGGTCGTTAATAGAAAAAAAAAGTGTTCCGAAACGGCAGCTTTGCAAAAAGACCGCGTGTAGCTCATCGGTTTAACCATGGTTGGTGGTGATTGGCGGTTGGCGGTTGGTGGCGATTGGTGGTTGGCGGTTGGCGGCTGGCGGTTGGTGGCGGTTGGTGGTTGGTGATTGGTGGTTGGTGGTTGGTGATTGGTGGTTGGTGGTGGTTGGTGGTGGTTGGCGGTTGGCGGTTGGTCGCCGTTGGCGGTTGGTGGCAGTTGGTGGTTGGCAGTCCCCGGGGGCGGTCCTTAAGGGCGGTCCTAGGGGAAAAAAATGGGTTCTTTAAGGACCACCCTGCACACGAGCTTGAAAAATCACCACAGAGACCAATGCACATTGCTTGTCCAATCGATACTGAACATCCCCTGCTTGCAAATAAGTCTGCATTTCTGCATCTTGCCAGGAGCATGGGGAGAAGAAACAGGTGCGCATGCAAGGCCAAAGCGGCCTTCTATCCCCGGAGAGTATCGGAGCACAATCATGCAGCCATACCCATGTACGCACATGCACAACTGTGGCTTGCGTTGCGCACATGTGTTTGGTACCTGCGCGCACACATTGCCCGGCCTTCTGTGTGCAGCAACAGGTGATCATGGTGCCGTGCATCTGGGATGCGTGTCGGAAGGATCGTGGGTTCAGCCGAAACGGTGTCTTATCATGCTGCAGTCGAAGGTTGCATCCAACCATGCTTGTTCTTTGCAAAGCCAAATGGCGACGCAACTAACCCCCCCACCCCCCCAAATGTATACCCCGGGGTATAGATTTCCGTAGGACGCCCAGTCGGGCCAGGAGAGTGTGAACTTTGGGCGGGGAGGTGCTGCATATTCTTTTTCTCTTGTCATTCAGTTCTGATTTGTGTTGGCTGCATGGGACATTGCTGCTGTGGCCCATAGTGTTTCCAATGTCAAGCAACCCACGATCACTTCGTTCTTCAAGTGAGTGACCTTTGGAGCGGTGGTGAAACTGTACCCTGGATTTGTTCGTGTCCCGTTTCCTTGCACGTGGCGGAAGGGGGTACAGACTTTTTGGCAAAACATTAAGCCTTGGGGTATAAATTTTGGGGGGTTACAAATTTCGGCTGCGCGGAGGTCAAAGAGCGCTCCACACATGCACGTCCTGGTATGCATATGCAGCAATGTTCGGCAGTTCCAATCAGCAGTAAGCATCATACCACCACCCTCCGAGCACCATTGTTCTTTGCTTTGCCATTGTGTCCCACAACCTCTGGCTTGCATTCCACTGACAAATTTTTTTGGGGGGGTATACATTTTGGGGGGGGGGTATACATTTGGGGGGGGGGGGGTTACTTCATCGGCCAGCACAACAGCACGCAGGCCATCACCCTCCTGGGCCCTCCGCGCGGCGTGCAGCTGCACCTTCAAGTAGAACACTTTGTCCTCCACGTGCTCTGCGTTGGGCAACAAAGCCTCATCCAGCAACAGGAGGATGTCACGACAGACTTCCACCAAATCCTTCTCCGTGACCCTGCGGCATTCCTTGAGCATCTTCACCTGTCCGAGGGGGTGGGGCAGGGATGCATTAGAAGGCAAGGCACCTCAGAGGCAGCCCCAGAAGCCGTTAGATAAGCGGTTGGATGACGTTGTTAAAGCGGTTACGGGCGGTTACTGTCGGTTAACAATGCCACTGAAGCTGGCACTTGCCGTCATGGGGACAGTGGCTGGGCATAGGCTGGGCGCCCTGGAGAGGGGGGGGGGGTGCCCCCCCCCCCCCCTTCTAATCCATCCCTGGGGTGGGGGCAGAGAGCACGCTCCGTGTGTCCACAGGGCTGGTCTGATCCTGGGGACTCATGTAAGCTGCACACCTCATCATCAGCTCGATTGCCCCTCGAACCTTCGCCATTGGCAAAACTACTGTTGCCCATTGGCATAGTGCCACTAAGGCTGGGTGAGTATGCCGGTTGGTACTTCCGGGCGTACGTACTTCTTCACCTTTTGAGGAGGCAATCCTCCTGTGGCTGACCCCAACAGCCGGGCAAAATGCTTCCTACTACGTGACAGTGGGACAGTTGTCCCTCTGCTCACAAATGCTGCTTCTGCCCCTTGGTGTCCCTCCCACGCCGCGCGTGCGGCGGGCGGGCGTCCGGCCCCACACGTGGCCAGCCCCCGCACCCGAAGTACCGTCCAACCGCCCGCCCATCAACTGCTGTTGGTTGCCGGCCAATGGCGCAGCTGCCAAGCACGGAGACCTCCCTGAACCCCCACAAAACAAACGGGTCCGCCCATGACGAATATCACCAGCGGCAAAAGGCTGCGCCGATGGGTCTAGGCAGTAGCTGGAATCCCGTAGTGCACGCTCTGGGCCACCTGTCGCTGTGTCCTGAGCCGCGTTCTGGTGTGGAGCCCATCTTTCCCTTGGAACAGTGAGGGTTACGCATGCCACGATGCTGAGATCGTGAGTGTTTAAGTGAATCCAGTAGTTGTTGCTGTTGCTGCTGCTGTTGCTGCTGCTGTTGCTGTTGCTGTTGCTGTTGCTGTTGCTGTTGCTGTTGCTGTTGCTGCTGCTGTTGCTGTTGCTGTCGCTGTTGTTGTCGCAGTTGTTGTTGTCTTGCGGCTGCGGCTGCTGTTGTTGTCGTCGTTATCGTTGCTTCCACACGTGGCAGAAAACGAGGGTGCAGTCGTTGGCCACAACATCGACGTTGATCACAACGTTCCCGAACACCGATGCTGGTGTGCGCACAACTGTTTTGCACTGTTTGCACTGTTTTGGCTTTCTTCTTTGAAAACAGCATTTTTGAGCCTGACTCGGTCCTAAAATGGCCCACTTCCTGGCTTGGACTCTCGGGTTGCCAAAACGCCCCAAACGGGTTCCACTGCTTTGCATGGGCATCCGCTCTCTGCGGGGTCACACTTCACGCAGAGCACAGGAATCCAAAAATGGGGAGTGCGCAGAGGATAGTGCAGCAGAGGTTTCGTGGCGTCCCTGCAGCTCTTCGTCTGCGTCCTGGAAAAGCTGGTGGGTACCTGAGAGTCGTTGCCTTTTTCCTCCTCCTTCTGCATGAGATGTGCGATCACGCGGCATGCGTGGCGGCGTGGGGCGCTGACGTTCTTGTAGGCCGAACTGAGTAGATTCCTGAGGATGGAAGACGATCCGCCACAACCCAGAAAATGAAGTGCTGCCCCTGTGGAGTGCTGACGCCAAACATGTTTTGGATTGTCCCACGAAGCAACGTGGCGGCGGCGTGCCATGTACAAGAGGTCACAAAAGGGAAACATTCAACTTACGCATTCATCGGTGACACTGTTTTCGTTTTCGGTGTTGTTTTTTCACGACAGGCAGGATAGGAGTGATGGGATGCCAGTGTGAATTTCGTGCACTGTGTGTATGGGTTCGCTGGATTCTGCGCTTGCCATTCGAGGACGCCATGCCCTGTGTAATTTGGATGGCGACTGATCATGTCAGCCTGCCAGGGGTCAGAGCTACAATTTGCATCTGCCATGTTGTCCTGCCCGGGACCAAGAAAAACGTAGCCCGGGGCAGGAGTCGAACCTGCGCACCCGCCGGTACCCGGCATGCGATGCACCGTTGCATTACCCAGGCTACGGTGTATCTACCGTCGAAGAAGCATGAGAGAATACGAGTGTTCAGCTGTGTTTGCTAACTCAACATCCAGAGGGCAAGGGAAAATCAGAAGAACCCCATGGATATGCACGCACTTTGAATATCCGGGTCCTTTTGGCAGGAGAAAGGGGGAGGCAGATAGGCAGAGAGAATCATGGACAGAGACACAGAGAGCAGAGGACGCAGGTTAAGCCATGCAGGGGTTCACAGTCCGCGCAGCACAACGACCTGCCCTCCACCGATAGCTGTGGATCTAGCTCAATCAAACGCTTGAGGCAAAGGATCTGCAGAAGGTCGATACAGTTGGATGGCCCCACACAAGCAGGAGCACAGGTGTCAGGGTATGGAAGGGCCGAGGGGGCCAAGCAAATTTTTGTATGTCCTCGACTACACTGGGTTGAAAGATATCTGCTCAGTGTGGACGGGACCCACATTGTGCACCACCGTCCTCCAAACCCCAATTTGTCCCCTTGATTGTGGAACATGACGCCACAAAATCCAATCCCAACGGCGTGCGAGCCTACTTGCGGGTCCATTTGTACCTCATTGAAAACCTTTTCAAAATTGTCTAACATGCCACAGAAAAGTTGTGCGCATGGGTAGCAGCGGGTTGAGTTGGCCAACTAATTGTGCACCACGGTCCTCCAAACCATGCTCAATTCTACTTATATTCCTTTGGCTACAGGTACGCATTTCATAAAGTCCGGTCTTCCGGTCTGCCCGGTCTTCCCGTTTCGCGCAGTTTATTCTAGCAAAACTTCTACTTTACGCCGGTTTACGCAGTTTATGCAGTTTATGCAGACCGAACAGTTTATGCAGTTTATGCGGTTCGTTTTAGTTTACCAGAAGACCGGTCCAGACCGGTCCAGACCGGTCCTTGAACAAACCGCGTAAAACGATCTAAACGGGCCGGTCCGATCATTTCAAGCAGTTTATGCATTTTATGCAGTTCACATCAAAAACAGGTATAAACAGGTCGAACCGGTCGGACCGCCCAGTTTAGCGCGTTTTATGCAGTTTGTTCAAAGACCGGTCCGGACCGGTCCGGTCTGGTCTTTACACGAAGTGAAATGAACGGTTCGGTCCGGTCGGTTCGATCAGTTCGTCTCGTTTTATGCAGTTGGCGCAGAAGAAGTAAAAACCTTGTAATCCTTGTATCCCTTTTTCGTTTGAGTTCGTTTGAGTTGGTACAAAGACCGGTCTAGACCGGTCTTGTGATCTGCCAAACTGGTCTACATGCAAAACTCTAATCCTTCGTTGAATCATCAAAAAACACCAAAACCACAAGATCCGCCACATGCAAATACCCCTGACCCAACTTTTCACACAAAAGTCACAATTTGCACAAAAATCCAGACCGGACAAGACCGTTGTGCTAGTAGCCAAAGGAATATCCAGGGCATGGGTCCGCAGGTATCCGGGGCATATGACCCGGGATACAGCAGCGATCTGCCGATATCCCTGGGGCATGTAGCAAATCATACAGCAGCGATCTGCCGATATCCCTGGGGCATGTAGCAAATCATCAAACTTGTAGATTAATCACCTAGGGTTGTGACCAATCAATGAAACCGCCTTTCCGAGGCAGTTCCAATGAGCCTATTGGCAACAATTTCCATTTTTTAACCAAAAAAACTGTTATTCTACCCAAAAGTCGGTGTCCATGATGACATCGTCATGACGTGACGAATAATTGATAAAACATGTAGTTTGCATTGAGGAAGAAACATAGGTGGAAAGAACGGAATCGTGTCGTCTTTTTGTGGTTTTTAATCATTTCAATCGAGCCCGGGCAAAAGGAGATGGAATACCAGACAAATCTTGACTTACTTGGGCCTTGGCAGGTGTTGCTGCGGTGGCCCATGCACGAGAACGGTACATCTCACGTTCATATACAATGCTCTCTTTCTCATTGAGCACACATATAGAAGGTTCTTTCTCACTCAATTGTGTCAACGGGAAGGTGTCCTCCTCCGCCTCCGCTGTTAGATCAATGACCATCTTTGGAGAGGATGGAGAAGGTGTCCCATCCTTCCGTTTCTTCTCTGTTTTGACTGGAATGAGGCTAACACACAATACCTCACGCTTTGGTGACAAAGTGGCACTATTAGAGGCCTTCTCTTCCTTAGGAGGAGCACAAGTAGCAGTAGCAATAGGAGGTTCCTGCATTTGAAGAGCAACCCAAAAAAAAAGATGAAAAAGGAAGTGCGGGTGAAAAAGGAAATGCAATGTTACCGTTGTGATTATGCCATTAAGAAGAATGCACTTGGTGGCCACGTGTGACATTTGCCATGCTATGTACCATATGTCTTGTGCCAAGCTTAGGTTTCCTCCGAAATTTGGTTCGTGGACCTGCGAATCTTGTGTCACCGACATGATAAGCTCCCAATGGACCATCTATATGTGCCTATAATCCATGTTTGTAGAGAGCTTACTTGAAGCACCATGAGAGAAAATGTGTCTCGGATTTGTTCCACTTGAAGTGTTGAGGCATCAAGGGCAAGGGAAGGGTTACGCGCAAGGATCCCGGGTCATATGCCCCGGATATCTGCGGATATCCTCGGGCCCTAATGCCCCGGATATAAGAATTGGGCCTAATGACCCGGATATTTGCGCTGTATCCCGGGGCATATGCCCCGGGATACAGCGCAGATATCCGGGTCATAGGCCCAATTTTTGTATAGTGTTCCTCCATAGCAACAAATCATGCATCCCCCCTACCCAATAGCGTACCGCATCCTGTAAAATCTATTCACGGGCAAGAGGACCAAAAGCCCGTGCACTTGCAATGTGTAGGAAGCACCACTCCGTGACTCTCAAGCTGCCAAACAAACAAACAAAAACCCAAAATCAAATCATCCGTGGCATACAATATCGGAGCCACATGAGCATCAAATGAAATTGGTAGCAAAGGGTGCAACAAAGGGGACAGCGTGACTTCAGAATATGATGGAGAACGGATCAAGTCTCCAAGCATCACTACCTACAGATGTTTCTCGATGGGAGGAAGGAGCAACGGTGTTTGTTTCTATAAGCTACAAGCACCAATTCTGATAGCCACTCGCGAGGCGTAGGCTCGTAGCATGGCACGTGGGGCACAACGTAGGCACGATGTGCATGGTGGCAAACCCTATCATTTGCCATTTGAATGGCCACGAGCACTTAACATACCATTTCATCGAATCTCTCAGCCTTACCAGACAATTCGGCGGTGTTTAGCAAGTCCGGTAGGGCATCGGGAGCGTGAAAGTCCGGGAACATGTCCGAGAATGAGAAGGGGGTACCTCTGGCATAGGATGTCATCGGCCCCTTTGCACAAGGCAAAACCCCGGCACATGGATCTAGGAATGGAATAACAGGGACTTGTGAGCGTGGTATTGTGTGTGGCCTCTTTGATTTTGCAGCAAAGAGCGCGGGGCATGCCGCATGTCAAGTGTTGTTTTCGCCATCGCCGACTACAGAGGGGGAAGGCCCATTTGGCCACATGTGCAAACATGACAGTGCATGAACTTAAGGGCCGCATACTCATTCTTGAAGTTTGCTGCCGGTGCGGACTCTTCTCAATTTGTGGCAACAACATGTCATGTGCTTTGTGTATGACGTGATGATCGGCGAAATGAAAATTGTCGAGAATCACTCGTGGCGGTGCCAATCGCCTAAAACTTTGCTGCGCGCCAACTTTCGGTTATGAATAGCATGGACTGCATGGGCCTACCTGGTACGACATGCGAGTACACGAGACATGGACTACAGATGAGCGTGTCGCAGCGAGGTGACAACGAAAAATTACACTAATCTGTACTCCCCCGTCTTGAATGCTGTAGTTGTGAGCAATTTTGTTGCCGGGTGCCATGTGTTTGTAGCCCACATTCACACAAAAAAAAGGGCCGGGGAATTCGTCTTTCTCAAAAATAAAGGTTAATCCTTGGCATATTTGATTGGTCCAAGTGACGTACACTCCTCGATAGTGCATGATTAATGGATGTACGCGCAATGCAAAGCACAACACAAAAACAAAACCACGTGTGTGAAATCCCAAAAAAAGTGGAAGTCCAAGCGCTGCAGTGCTCTTTGTGGTTGAAGAAGACTAGGGTTGATGCAACTTAGAACTAGCCACATTGATCTCCCAAAACCCTCCCAAATGGCTCGTACCAAAGACGATTCCAACGAGGACCTGCATCACTGTGCTTGTGACCATGGCGGCTTGTCATGGGAACCCAAGTGGGCCGAGTGAGCCTTGTAGTGCTGCAAAATGCGACTAGAGGTGAGAATAGAAAGCATTTGCCACGGAAATTCCTCGATCATGATGGCAAAGGTTGCGGACCTTGGAGAAATCATTTGTCCTCTCCGCATCTTCCCTTGCCCAAGCAGGGCACTTGAAGTGTCTTGTTTGAAATCATCGCCAAGCAGTATCAAGCAAATGGACAACCGGAACAAGGGACAAGGTGGACACACACACACACACACACGTTAGCAATCACTCCGGACATGGTGCAACCTTGCTCACGTAGCAAAAAATTCAGATGAAGTGGATCGGAAAGACACCAAGCAAGTGACGTTTGGGATCCGCCGGTGTTCTTCGCGTCATGTTGATCAATCGTTTGTTGCTTGTTCGTTCTCTTGAGTGCGAAAAAGATTTCCCACTGTAAACTCTCATCAAATACCAAGGGGTGTGCAAAGGTGCACGAGGTCCGAGTACGTTGTAAGGCGTTGCATTGTGTGCACGTTAGACATTGCGCCACAATGTGCAACGTTGCATGGGGCTTCGGATGCCATGCAACTTTGCGGAAGGCAAGATTTTGGCGATAGGTGCAAGCTCATGTATCGTGCTTTGTGAAGGCTTAACAGTGAGGATGACGACAAGAATTTTGGAGCACTCTATAGTTGGTGTGGTGGAACTACAGGTAGAGTTGACATGGAGCGTAGCCCTCCATGTGTCCACGTGATACGCAAGCATCACATCACTCGCACAATTGACTCTATCAATTTCGCAAAAATGAGCGATGCTGGGGGAGCATACAAGCATGTCGCTCGTTGGAAGAGGGGGGTGCACATATGCCGGTCGCTTTGTGTTGTGTCACCTCGCACTCCACCGGCCACTTAAATTCCGAGATGGCGTGGTCTTTATTTATCAAAATAAGCGGAACTTCATTTATCAAAATAAGCGGAATGGATGGTGGTTTGTTTGATGGGCTTTATTTGTAGAATCTTGGTGCCCACCGTTTTCGACTATCATACGCACAGTACGCACAAGGCCACCGCATTCTGCACACCTTTGCTTTTGGGAGCACATGATACAGTGGTGCCACGGCAGCACATGGCATGAAGCAAATATTGATATTTGCACACAAAATTGGATTTTCATATATATACATATATATTGCCTGGTCAGAATGATTAACGAATAGTATCCCATGGTAGATCGCAATCCGAATGCAAAAAAAGGGATGACAAAGCAGATATCTCGCAGGCAAACATTGTGCATCCGGGAACGTGCGACATCTCTGGGTACGCACAATGGAACCCTCAAAGCTGCGCAAGGTCGCGCGTGTAACTTAGCAGTTCGGCCACCGGCTGTGAGAGTTGGGCAGCCCGTTCATGAAGTCACAGTGACAAGCCCCAACCGCTAACTTCATGACTTTGGGGATTGCATGCAAGGCGCATTTGCCTTACCCATGGGTATCGCGATTTGCTCACTGCAATTCAAAAAGAATGGAGAATATGCTCGATGCGGCTCTGCCTCCACCACCACTTGACGATACCGGCAATGCATGGAAGAAGTCTCGGATGACCGGGCAGCCTCCACCCAATATGTGTTTGTTTTTGAACAAAATGTGTGCACAAGACTACAATTTCGACGCAGCCGGCTCTCAAGGGTTTAAACTTGCCGACTTGGATGCGTGGTTGAGCACTTTGCCAAATTTGTAAATTAATGTCCACAATATCACTCCCAATACAAAAAACACATGAACATCATCTTGAAGGGATTTTGAAGGGTAGATTGTAGATTGGTGTGGCATGGCAAAGGATGATTCGGATTGATGGATGGTGCATGACATAGGAGGGGGAAATGAATGAAAAAACCAACGCGATTTTGATGTGATACGTAGTTCAAGGATGAAATAGTATATGACATCATTTTGAACAGTAAGTATGGATGAAAAACACATGGACACAAACATTAGCCTAGCAACCTAGCAAGCTTCCCTTGTGTGGTTTGTCTCCACCATCGTGCGAAGGTTTGGGATTCGTGAAGTACATCCTTGAATCTTGCGTAGAAGTCACACGTTTCAAGATTTCTAGTGCTATTTGTAGAAGTCACACGTTTCAAGATTTCTAGTGCTATTTGTTCATCATTGGCACTAAAATAATTTGCTTGCAAGTGGTAACATAAGGTAACATCAATTCGGGATCGGCCAAATTGGGGCGGAAAGTTGAGATTTGGCGATGCGTTCTACAGGAGTGCCCCATTGTCCGGTGAATGCAAGTAGCGTCACATGTTCTTGGTTCCTACACATGCTACGAGAAATACATGACTCAACTTACCGGCTTGCAAACAGATTGGTGATCTTGGCCATTGGGTTTTTAGGACAAGTCCGAATGAAAATGAACTTCACCTCACTCTTTGAAATTGTACGCTCTTGTTTCTACTATGTTGATAGTCAGGTATTCGTAATGTAATGGACCAAAGCGCAAAGAACACTTGTCAGAATGCCATGGTTGACCTACAACAGTAAATGCGGATCACATAGGAACTGTTGGCTGATGTTCATATCCACTTCAACTCTCTAGGGCTGGTTTCGGTTCTTCGTTTAAACACACCATGCATGTATGCTATGTACGCATGGGACGTGTGATGTGGTGCACGTGAGGCACAAATGAGATGGAGCTTGTGTCCCCGTTCAAGGGCGGATCCTAGGCAATCACAAAACACGTCCCATGTGTGATGTCCAAACGGGGTGGCCAACTCTAGAGTAGCAGAATTGAGAGGCTTGAGATGACGTCTTCAAAGGAAGGCCTATGCGCCCATCGTCTTTCATCCATGATGAGAAAAAATGAGGCGATGTTGTACATGCACCAAAAACCTATTAGGCATGGTCATTTACTTTGGTCGCTCGCCACTTTTAGCGTATTGCAATTTGTCCACTTGTTCAACAATATGTCCATGGTTAAAATCGTTAAAAAAGAAGGGGTCAAGATTTCAAGACGACAATCATTAGGTGAATCTTGCACAATATGTGATGATTATCACTCCGCACGTTATTAGATGGAACGATTATAACTGCCCGTGAGTGTACCGGTCGAACATATTGTTCACACAAACATGCGGGTACCATTTCCTAGGAATGAAACATTTAGGGATTCCGTTTTTTGCCAAGGCGCAATATGTGCGAGGGCATGCTAAACACACGTGCACGCGCACAATAAATGAGACGGTGAGGTTGCTTTCATGATGTGTTCGGACATGTCCACACAGGGTTGAAACCCGTTCACATGGATGGCGCACTGCATATGTTCACACAAGGTCAGGTATGTTGAGACAGGATCGGAACATGCTCAAACAGGATCGGAACATGCTCAAACAGGATCGGTACACGCTCAAACAGGATCGGTGCACGTTCAGACAGGATCGGACCTTGCTCACACAGGAATGGTGCATGTTTGGACAGGATCAAACCAGAGGTCTATGTCAATAGCAATAGTATTCAAATGCATGTTGAGCAAATCACAATGGAGGTCGTGCCCGCATGGTTGCATCAAACTCATCAAAGTGCTTTGTCAACATTCTTGAAACATGATTCTCACGACCAATCAACGACATGTTGAGGCACATGAAGGCCCATGTTACAATATTATAAACCACAACTGTGGCAAAACCAACTTTGGCCCCACGCGCAATGAAGTGGTGCCAGATGGCTATATGACTGATTTTGAGCAGCTTTTGCCAGATGTACTGCAGATGGATCAAAAGTGAATGAACCCTGTGTGCTGCATGTGTCTGGTGGCTTGTGTGCAGCAATTGTCTGGCAGCCTGTGTGCTGCGCAAATTTCCTGTCCGGAGAACTGCACTTATTTGGCAGCCTGTGTGCTGCACTTGACTTACAGCCTGTGTGCTGTATATATTTGACGTTCACTGAAGTGCATTTATTTGGCAGCCTGTGTGCTGCACTTGTCTGACAGCCCATGTGCTGTATGAATGTGACGTCCACTTAACTGCATTTATTTGGCAGCCTGTGTGCTGCACATGTCTGACAGCCCATGTGCTGTCTGAATTTGATGTCCACTGAACTGCATTTGTTTTGCAGCGTGTTTTTTCAGCACTGCACCCAGTTGCCTGTGGTTTCATGCCTCCAATTCTGTCATGTGGCGCCACCGGTCTGCCCAAATTACCGGCAGTGTGCAGTATTTTGTGTTTATTGCCAGTGTTTGATTGCAATGTTGTGCGGCGCCACCGGTCAGCCCAAATTACCGGCAATGTGCGTGCACTCCAAGCCATGGAACCTGAAGTACGTGAAGTGCATGCATTGCCCCCCCCCCCCCCCCACTGTTACAGCATATGCATTTTGGCTGGAAAAAACATCGCTGAAAAATTAGAGTGGGCAGGTACAGTGCACCAAAAATCTGTGTGAACATGCCACAATCCCATACGTGCAACATGTCCAAATAGGTGGGTGATCCTGTGTGAGCGTACACGTCCAGACAGGCGTGTGATCCTGTCTGAGCATATGCATTTTTGCAAAAAAACTCGCTAAAAAATTAGAGTGGGCAGTTACAATTATCGTCCCCAAAACAGCCCAAAGTGCAAAATGTACACATTTCCAATTTATTTCATGTTTGCGTGTCATCAAGATTGTTTAGTTGGCCCTCCCATGGTCACCAACTGTGGACCGAAGCCCAAGTTGTGCGGGCATGCTTGCGCATGTGCCATGGTACTACAAAACCATCTCCTACACTAACTCAACACCATCGGGGTGGTGTGACCCAAAAGCCACCAAGGCAGCATGGCGCGTTCAACGAGTCAAACGGATTCCAATTAGGCAGTGGGATGGTACAAGCAAAGATAGTGGGGGACTTGGTGGCCTCAAGTTCAACTGCATTGCAACTAGTGGTAGCCACAACATAGCAACACGGTAGCCAGCTAGACCAAAGTCAGCTAGGACCAACATAGGTTGATGCTCATGTAGTTAGACATTTAGGCAGGATAGCAGGAAAGGTGTTGCCTCATAGTCTTATGTCATGTGGTATGTCTCGTGTGTGTGTGTGTAGATCTCCTTGATGGTGACCTGCATCGAACTCTTTGTTTGAAGAAAGTTCTATTTTTGATTGTGCCTTGCGCGCGACAAAATGCGCCCATGCTCTTTGCCTCAAAAAGCCCAAGCCGGGGTGAGGTGTTTTCCGTGCTTTTGAATCACCTATCTTGTGTTTGGTGACTGGCACGGTGCAAAGCGCTGTCAATTGTTGTACTTAAAAGTGTTAGCTAGGGGCGAGATTTCAGGACGATAATCGTTACCTCCGTCTCGCGGGAGAGGTAACGATTATCGTCCTGAAATCTGGAGGGACCAATCCAGAGGTAACGATTATCGTCCTGAAATCTGGGGGGACCAAGCCACAGGTAACGATTATCGTCCTAAAATCTCGGCCAACCGCCAAAGCACCCGGGGTTGTGACCAATCAATAAAACCGGCTTTTTGAGCCGGTTCCAATGAGCCTATTGGGAAGAATTTTCAATTTTCAACCGAAAAAACCGTTTTGGTATTTGGGTGTTTGCCCCAAAACGTTGGGCGTGTACCACCGGGCCCATGTGAACACTGCGACGCGTGCTGCACTTGTGTTGAGCGCATATGTGGAGCCCAAGGGCAAACCGAAGGTTGCCGCAGAGCCCGCAGGAGAATGCAAGGTTAACCCGGATGTTCTGGACTCTTCTGGTAATAGGGATATGCCTGCCTCGCAGTCCTCCGTTTCCTCTTCTTTGCGGGAGTACATTGTGGCTCAGGCACACGACTCCCCGGCAAAGGAGACCGTCGTCTCAGAGGATATGTTGCCTCAAGGAACGGAATCACCGGGTAAGGGTACCGTTGTTTCCGAGGATTTTAAAGTTGAGGCTATTGACACCTCCCCTAACAAGGGTAGTGTGGCCTCTGATGCTTTGTCTATGGCTGAATCCGTGGATCTCCTTGCTAATGACGTTGTGGTGGTGTCTTCTGATTCAGAGTGGGACTATGATGAGCACCCATTGACACAGGTCTCACTCAAAAGGTCCTTTGCTGAGGCTAGGGAAAGCTATCGTGCAGCAGCTTGGGCAGCACCCGCAGCACCTGCAGATTCCCCTGTGAATCAGGACTTGTCCAATACTCCTCAGCCGTTTAAGAAGATGCGCCGACCGCGGTTTCCTCCTCGAACTGTTCCTCGCAAGAACATTTGCTACAAGTGTTCTAGGGAAATTTTTGTTTTGCGGCCATTGCGTGGTGGTAACCGCGTTCAATGCAATGCTTGCAATGCCCCTTTTCATGAGAAATGCTTCTATAGCTCTACTGTGAAGCCGGAGGATGGGGTGGGCCCTTGTTGTCTTGAGGCCAAGGAGTAGGCCTATCTATCTATCTATCCATCTATAAATTTGTGTATTGTTGCATGCTAACCCTCAAGAACCCAAACCTCACAACTAATGTGTACAGTGGGACTTTTTTTTCCCGTATGGGTTTTTTTTCATGCCCTATGTGGTTTTCAAGCTTTCACTCCCTTTGCTTTGCCTTGCACATGCTTCAGGAGGGATGGGGCATGTGGCGCTGATATGGAGGTAGCGATTATCGTCCTGAAATCTCGTGGCGCCGATATGGAGGTAACGATTATCGTCCTGAAATCTCGCCCCTCTACCTAACACTTTTAAGTAATCGTTAGTTAGGTAACGATTATCGTCCTGAAATCTCGGCCCTGTAGGAGCGAAGCGAACGGGCGAGATTCAACAATATGTCCATGGTTAAAATCGTTAAAAAAGAAGGGGTCAAGATTTCAAGACGACAATCATTAGGTGAATCTTGCACAATATGTGATGATTATCACTCCGCACGTTATTAGATGGAACGATTATAACTGCCCGTGAGTGTACCGGTCGAACATATTGTTCACACAAACATGCGGGTACCATTTCCTAGGAATGAAACATTTAGGGATTCCGTTTTTTGCCAAGGCGCAATATGTGCGAGGGCATGCTAAACACACGTGCACGCGCACAATAAATGAGACGGTGAGGTTGCTTTCATGATGTGTTCGGACATGTCCACACAGGGTTGAAACCCGTTCACATGGATGGCGCACTGCATATGTTCACACAAGGTCAGGTATGTTGAGACAGGATCGGAACATGCTCAAACAGGATCGGAACATGCTCAAACAGGATCGGTACACGCTCAAACAGGATCGGTGCACGTTCAGACAGGATCGGACCTTGCTCACACAGGAATGGTGCATGTTTGGACAGGATCAAACCAGAGGTCTATGTCAATAGCAATAGTATTCAAATGCATGTTGAGCAAATCACAATGGAGGTCGTGCCCGCATGGTTGCATCAAACTCATCAAAGTGCTTTGTCAACATTCTTGAAACATGATTCTCACGACCAATCAACGACATGTTGAGGCACATGAAGGCCCATGTTACAATATTATAAACCACAACTGTGGCAAAACCAACTTTGGCCCCACGCGCAATGAAGTGGTGCCAGATGGCTATATGACTGATTTTGAGCAGCTTTTGCCAGATGTACTGCAGATGGATCAAAAGTGAATGAACCCTGTGTGCTGCATGTGTCTGGTGGCTTGTGTGCAGCAATTGTCTGGCAGCCTGTGTGCTGCGCAAATTTCCTGTCCGGAGAACTGCACTTATTTGGCAGCCTGTGTGCTGCACTTGACTTACAGCCTGTGTGCTGTATATATTTGACGTTCACTGAAGTGCATTTATTTGGCAGCCTGTGTGCTGCACTTGTCTGACAGCCCATGTGCTGTATGAATGTGACGTCCACTTAACTGCATTTATTTGGCAGCCTGTGTGCTGCACATGTCTGACAGCCCATGTGCTGTCTGAATTTGATGTCCACTGAACTGCATTTGTTTTGCAGCGTGTTTTTTCAGCACTGCACCCAGTTGCCTGTGGTTTCATGCCTCCAATTCTGTCATGTGGCGCCACCGGTCTGCCCAAATTACCGGCAGTGTGCAGTATTTTGTGTTTATTGCCAGTGTTTGATTGCAATGTTGTGCGGCGCCACCGGTCAGCCCAAATTACCGGCAATGTGCGTGCACTCCAAGCCATGGAACCTGAAGTACGTGAAGTGCATGCATTGCCCCCCCCCCCCCCCACTGTTACAGCATATGCATTTTGGCTGGAAAAAACATCGCTGAAAAATTAGAGTGGGCAGGTACAGTGCACCAAAAATCTGTGTGAACATGCCACAATCCCATACGTGCAACATGTCCAAATAGGTGGGTGATCCTGTGTGAGCGTACACGTCCAGACAGGCGTGTGATCCTGTCTGAGCATATGCATTTTTGCAAAAAAACTCGCTAAAAAATTAGAGTGGGCAGTTACAATTATCGTCCCCAAAACAGCCCAAAGTGCAAAATGTACACATTTCCAATTTATTTCATGTTTGCGTGTCATCAAGATTGTTTAGTTGGCCCTCCCATGGTCACCAACTGTGGACCGAAGCCCAAGTTGTGCGGGCATGCTTGCGCATGTGCCATGGTACTACAAAACCATCTCCTACACTAACTCAACACCATCGGGGTGGTGTGACCCAAAAGCCACCAAGGCAGCATGGCGCGTTCAACGAGTCAAACGGATTCCAATTAGGCAGTGGGATGGTACAAGCAAAGATAGTGGGGGACTTGGTGGCCTCAAGTTCAACTGCATTGCAACTAGTGGTAGCCACAACATAGCAACACGGTAGCCAGCTAGACCAAAGTCAGCTAGGACCAACATAGGTTGATGCTCATGTAGTTAGACATTTAGGCAGGATAGCAGGAAAGGTGTTGCCTCATAGTCTTATGTCATGTGGTATGTCTCGTGTGTGTGTGTGTAGATCTCCTTGATGGTGACCTGCATCGAACTCTTTGTTTGAAGAAAGTTCTATTTTTGATTGTGCCTTGCGCGCGACAAAATGCGCCCATGCTCTTTGCCTCAAAAAGCCCAAGCCGGGGTGAGGTGTTTTCCGTGCTTTTGAATCACCTATCTTGTGTTTGGTGACTGGCACGGTGCAAAGCGCTGTCAATTGTTGTACTTAAAAGTGTTAGCTAGGGGCGAGATTTCAGGACGATAATCGTTACCTCCGTCTCGCGGGAGAGGTAACGATTATCGTCCTGAAATCTGGAGGGACCAATCCAGAGGTAACGATTATCGTCCTGAAATCTGGGGGGACCAAGCCACAGGTAACGATTATCGTCCTAAAATCTCGGCCAACCGCCAAAGCACCCGGGGTTGTGACCAATCAATAAAACCGGCTTTTTGAGCCGGTTCCAATGAGCCTATTGGGAAGAATTTTCAATTTTCAACCGAAAAAACCGTTTTGGTATTTGGGTGTTTGCCCCAAAACGTTGGGCGTGTACCACCGGGCCCATGTGAACACTGCGACGCGTGCTGCACTTGTGTTGAGCGCATATGTGGAGCCCAAGGGCAAACCGAAGGTTGCCGCAGAGCCCGCAGGAGAATGCAAGGTTAACCCGGATGTTCTGGACTCTTCTGGTAATAGGGATATGCCTGCCTCGCAGTCCTCCGTTTCCTCTTCTTTGCGGGAGTACATTGTGGCTCAGGCACACGACTCCCCGGCAAAGGAGACCGTCGTCTCAGAGGATATGTTGCCTCAAGGAACGGAATCACCGGGTAAGGGTACCGTTGTTTCCGAGGATTTTAAAGTTGAGGCTATTGACACCTCCCCTAACAAGGGTAGTGTGGCCTCTGATGCTTTGTCTATGGCTGAATCCGTGGATCTCCTTGCTAATGACGTTGTGGTGGTGTCTTCTGATTCAGAGTGGGACTATGATGAGCACCCATTGACACAGGTCTCACTCAAAAGGTCCTTTGCTGAGGCTAGGGAAAGCTATCGTGCAGCAGCTTGGGCAGCACCCGCAGCACCTGCAGATTCCCCTGTGAATCAGGACTTGTCCAATACTCCTCAGCCGTTTAAGAAGATGCGCCGACCGCGGTTTCCTCCTCGAACTGTTCCTCGCAAGAACATTTGCTACAAGTGTTCTAGGGAAATTTTTGTTTTGCGGCCATTGCGTGGTGGTAACCGCGTTCAATGCAATGCTTGCAATGCCCCTTTTCATGAGAAATGCTTCTATAGCTCTACTGTGAAGCCGGAGGATGGGGTGGGCCCTTGTTGTCTTGAGGCCAAGGAGTAGGCCTATCTATCTATCTATCCATCTATAAATTTGTGTATTGTTGCATGCTAACCCTCAAGAACCCAAACCTCACAACTAATGTGTACAGTGGGACTTTTTTTTCCCGTATGGGTTTTTTTTCATGCCCTATGTGGTTTTCAAGCTTTCACTCCCTTTGCTTTGCCTTGCACATGCTTCAGGAGGGATGGGGCATGTGGCGCTGATATGGAGGTAGCGATTATCGTCCTGAAATCTCGTGGCGCCGATATGGAGGTAACGATTATCGTCCTGAAATCTCGCCCCTCTACCTAACACTTTTAAGTAATCGTTAGTTAGGTAACGATTATCGTCCTGAAATCTCGGCCCTGTAGGAGCGAAGCGAACGGGCGAGATTCAACAATATGTCCATGGTTAAAATCGTTAAAAAAGAAGGGGTCAAGATTTCAAGACGACAATCATTAGGTGAATCTTGCACAATATGTGATGATTATCACTCCGCACGTTATTAGATGGAACGATTATAACTGCCCGTGAGTGTACCGGTCGAACATATTGTTCACACAAACATGCGGGTACCATTTCCTAGGAATGAAACATTTAGGGATTCCGTTTTTTGCCAAGGCGCAATATGTGCGAGGGCATGCTAAACACACGTGCACGCGCACAATAAATGAGACGGTGAGGTTGCTTTCATGATGTGTTCGGACATGTCCACACAGGGTTGAAACCCGTTCACATGGATGGCGCACTGCATATGTTCACACAAGGTCAGGTATGTTGAGACAGGATCGGAACATGCTCAAACAGGATCGGAACATGCTCAAACAGGATCGGTACACGCTCAAACAGGATCGGTGCACGTTCAGACAGGATCGGACCTTGCTCACACAGGAATGGTGCATGTTTGGACAGGATCAAACCAGAGGTCTATGTCAATAGCAATAGTATTCAAATGCATGTTGAGCAAATCACAATGGAGGTCGTGCCCGCATGGTTGCATCAAACTCATCAAAGTGCTTTGTCAACATTCTTGAAACATGATTCTCACGACCAATCAACGACATGTTGAGGCACATGAAGGCCCATGTTACAATATTATAAACCACAACTGTGGCAAAACCAACTTTGGCCCCACGCGCAATGAAGTGGTGCCAGATGGCTATATGACTGATTTTGAGCAGCTTTTGCCAGATGTACTGCAGATGGATCAAAAGTGAATGAACCCTGTGTGCTGCATGTGTCTGGTGGCTTGTGTGCAGCAATTGTCTGGCAGCCTGTGTGCTGCGCAAATTTCCTGTCCGGAGAACTGCACTTATTTGGCAGCCTGTGTGCTGCACTTGACTTACAGCCTGTGTGCTGTATATATTTGACGTTCACTGAAGTGCATTTATTTGGCAGCCTGTGTGCTGCACTTGTCTGACAGCCCATGTGCTGTATGAATGTGACGTCCACTTAACTGCATTTATTTGGCAGCCTGTGTGCTGCACATGTCTGACAGCCCATGTGCTGTCTGAATTTGATGTCCACTGAACTGCATTTGTTTTGCAGCGTGTTTTTTCAGCACTGCACCCAGTTGCCTGTGGTTTCATGCCTCCAATTCTGTCATGTGGCGCCACCGGTCTGCCCAAATTACCGGCAGTGTGCAGTATTTTGTGTTTATTGCCAGTGTTTGATTGCAATGTTGTGCGGCGCCACCGGTCAGCCCAAATTACCGGCAATGTGCGTGCACTCCAAGCCATGGAACCTGAAGTACGTGAAGTGCATGCATTGCCCCCCCCCCCCCCCACTGTTACAGCATATGCATTTTGGCTGGAAAAAACATCGCTGAAAAATTAGAGTGGGCAGGTACAGTGCACCAAAAATCTGTGTGAACATGCCACAATCCCATACGTGCAACATGTCCAAATAGGTGGGTGATCCTGTGTGAGCGTACACGTCCAGACAGGCGTGTGATCCTGTCTGAGCATATGCATTTTTGCAAAAAAACTCGCTAAAAAATTAGAGTGGGCAGTTACAATTATCGTCCCCAAAACAGCCCAAAGTGCAAAATGTACACATTTCCAATTTATTTCATGTTTGCGTGTCATCAAGATTGTTTAGTTGGCCCTCCCATGGTCACCAACTGTGGACCGAAGCCCAAGTTGTGCGGGCATGCTTGCGCATGTGCCATGGTACTACAAAACCATCTCCTACACTAACTCAACACCATCGGGGTGGTGTGACCCAAAAGCCACCAAGGCAGCATGGCGCGTTCAACGAGTCAAACGGATTCCAATTAGGCAGTGGGATGGTACAAGCAAAGATAGTGGGGGACTTGGTGGCCTCAAGTTCAACTGCATTGCAACTAGTGGTAGCCACAACATAGCAACACGGTAGCCAGCTAGACCAAAGTCAGCTAGGACCAACATAGGTTGATGCTCATGTAGTTAGACATTTAGGCAGGATAGCAGGAAAGGTGTTGCCTCATAGTCTTATGTCATGTGGTATGTCTCGTGTGTGTGTGTGTAGATCTCCTTGATGGTGACCTGCATCGAACTCTTTGTTTGAAGAAAGTTCTATTTTTGATTGTGCCTTGCGCGCGACAAAATGCGCCCATGCTCTTTGCCTCAAAAAGCCCAAGCCGGGGTGAGGTGTTTTCCGTGCTTTTGAATCACCTATCTTGTGTTTGGTGACTGGCACGGTGCAAAGCGCTGTCAATTGTTGTACTTAAAAGTGTTAGCTAGGGGCGAGATTTCAGGACGATAATCGTTACCTCCGTCTCGCGGGAGAGGTAACGATTATCGTCCTGAAATCTGGAGGGACCAATCCAGAGGTAACGATTATCGTCCTGAAATCTGGGGGGACCAAGCCACAGGTAACGATTATCGTCCTAAAATCTCGGCCAACCGCCAAAGCACCCGGGGTTGTGACCAATCAATAAAACCGGCTTTTTGAGCCGGTTCCAATGAGCCTATTGGGAAGAATTTTCAATTTTCAACCGAAAAAACCGTTTTGGTATTTGGGTGTTTGCCCCAAAACGTTGGGCGTGTACCACCGGGCCCATGTGAACACTGCGACGCGTGCTGCACTTGTGTTGAGCGCATATGTGGAGCCCAAGGGCAAACCGAAGGTTGCCGCAGAGCCCGCAGGAGAATGCAAGGTTAACCCGGATGTTCTGGACTCTTCTGGTAATAGGGATATGCCTGCCTCGCAGTCCTCCGTTTCCTCTTCTTTGCGGGAGTACATTGTGGCTCAGGCACACGACTCCCCGGCAAAGGAGACCGTCGTCTCAGAGGATATGTTGCCTCAAGGAACGGAATCACCGGGTAAGGGTACCGTTGTTTCCGAGGATTTTAAAGTTGAGGCTATTGACACCTCCCCTAACAAGGGTAGTGTGGCCTCTGATGCTTTGTCTATGGCTGAATCCGTGGATCTCCTTGCTAATGACGTTGTGGTGGTGTCTTCTGATTCAGAGTGGGACTATGATGAGCACCCATTGACACAGGTCTCACTCAAAAGGTCCTTTGCTGAGGCTAGGGAAAGCTATCGTGCAGCAGCTTGGGCAGCACCCGCAGCACCTGCAGATTCCCCTGTGAATCAGGACTTGTCCAATACTCCTCAGCCGTTTAAGAAGATGCGCCGACCGCGGTTTCCTCCTCGAACTGTTCCTCGCAAGAACATTTGCTACAAGTGTTCTAGGGAAATTTTTGTTTTGCGGCCATTGCGTGGTGGTAACCGCGTTCAATGCAATGCTTGCAATGCCCCTTTTCATGAGAAATGCTTCTATAGCTCTACTGTGAAGCCGGAGGATGGGGTGGGCCCTTGTTGTCTTGAGGCCAAGGAGTAGGCCTATCTATCTATCTATCCATCTATAAATTTGTGTATTGTTGCATGCTAACCCTCAAGAACCCAAACCTCACAACTAATGTGTACAGTGGGACTTTTTTTTCCCGTATGGGTTTTTTTTCATGCCCTATGTGGTTTTCAAGCTTTCACTCCCTTTGCTTTGCCTTGCACATGCTTCAGGAGGGATGGGGCATGTGGCGCTGATATGGAGGTAGCGATTATCGTCCTGAAATCTCGTGGCGCCGATATGGAGGTAACGATTATCGTCCTGAAATCTCGCCCCTCTACCTAACACTTTTAAGTAATCGTTTCACACCACATGCTCCCCTGTAGTTCGCACAATCCTTCGACGATGTCCCAGGCAGGACCGCGGGTACTGTCTTCGATGAGGCCCTTGGGAGGCTCGCGACACGGAGAACGCCTCTCTTCTGCGTCCCCCGCCTCCCTCGTCCCCTTGCCCCCCAACCCAACCTTTCTCCATCTGCTGTTTGTCTCATGCCACTTGCTTCAGGGCACTGCCTTCGCTGTGGCCCACACCGTGGGTCTTGTGGCAATAACCTTCCTTGTGGTGAGCTTTTTGCGCCGGTCTCGACAGCTCTGGGTGTGCCTTTGTCCGTGTGACTGCATTGCTTCTCTGCCGGCCTGAGTGGGGGACAATGGTCCCAGGGCAAATGTCGTTTGTGTCCCTCTGCAGGTCGCTGATGGTAGTCGTCGCATTGCTTTCCACGTGCCCAACGTGCATATGGCTATGGCTGCCGTCAACGGCAGGAAGAGGGCTGACCCAGTGGTATGGCCAACCTTCTCTCATGATGCCCCATCCCCTACATAAGGCAGGTGGGTCTGGAGCGGCCCTTGTGCGCCACACATTGCTCCCGGAGGCGTCCGGTCCTGCCCCAGGGTACGTTTTGCCTGGTCCCGTGGAAGAGCCCCACTATCTCGAGGGCCCGTAAGAATTTGGTACATAACTTCATTCGGTACCAATCAAAGCTGGTGTCAGTGAAATCCAAACTTTGTGTGCAGTGCTATAATTTTGATGATGGGTTCCACCCCAGTTGCCTTGATAGTCAAGCCCCACACGCCGCGTCCAGTGCTCCGTTTTGGACAAGGGGTAGCTTAGCCCTGAGAAGAGTGATGGTCCCTGAGGCGTTGCACAGCTGAACACTTGTACTTTCTTTGACAGCTATGTTACCCTAGCCTTGGTAATGCAACGGTGCATCGCATGCCGGGTACCGGCGGGTGCGCAGGTTCGAATCCTGCCCCGGGCTACGTTTTCTGTAGCCCGGCTTCGGGGATCCTTGTTTCGCACTACTGTGAAGTGGGTGGGAGGCTTTTAGGTGCTGCATTGGGGATGGAGGTCTGCGGGAGCGGCGGATCAGCAATCCCCTGCCACCAACTGCCACCAACCTCCAACGCAGTCCTATAAAACCGTGCACACGTGATGTGTGAATAGCTGTCGGCTTCTCATGGGACTGCGTGTGGCACGCACTGTTGGTTGGGCCGTACGTGACAGCGCGGTATGTCTTTGCAATTCTGTTCCATGGGTGAGGCCTCATCCCTCCAATCGATTTCCCAACAGCCCGTGAAGGTTAACCATTTTCCCAACCGCCACCAGGCGCCTTTGTCGTGGGATGGGGGGGGGGGTGCTGCCCATGGTGACAAATTGGTGACTGCAAGCTGATGGATGGAACGTTCAGCGAACCGTTTGGCGCGCTCACTGAATGCTCAGTGAACCGTTTGGCGCGCTCACTGAACGCTCAGTGAACCGTTTGGCGCGCTCACTGAACGCTCAGTGAACCGTTTGGCGCGCTCGGTGAACACTCACTGAGCGTTCACTGAGCGTTCAGTGAGCGTTCAGTGAGCGCGCCAAACGGTTCACTGAGCGTGCAGTGAGCGCCCCAAACCTTTCAGTGAGCTTGCAGTCAGGGTGCAGTGACTTTATGGGCGCCCACCCAGCGGCATACCCGCAGTCACGGGGACTAACGAAGGCTCTGCCTCCAACGCAAGCCAGGCCACATCCAGCCAGCCGGCGCCCCGCCGAACAGCATCTGGGCTACGTCACTTTTGAGAATCGTAGTGGGAAACGGGGACGTCGGCCACCAGGAGATTGAGCAGCACGCTACGCTATGCCTCCCTCGCCCCTTGCTCTCCACATTCGGGGATCCCTACTATTCACGGGCAAGCATCAGTTTGGTTTCTGTGTCGGTTTCTGCTTCGCATTGCTTGCAGGTTCGGCAAGGACGGCGGAACCCGCCATCCCGAAAAAGCGCGGCTGCTTTGATAGCGATTCCAGCTGAGGATCCGCTTCTGCCAAAAGTAGATCTCAAAGACGGCACAGCATGCGCCTACGGAGACGATCCACGAGTGCAAGTGCGCGAAGGAGGCAAACGAATCGTGAAGGAAGGGACCGATCCCAAACGAAAGGTGCCAACTAAGCTTTGACTGCCGCTCTCGAGCTGGCACCCCGAAGTGATCCCCCCGACGCCGTACCACGTAGGAATCCACGCTTTGCTTGACCATTGGCAGTGTTCATTGGTTCCAGAGTGCACGATGAGAGCCCAGGATTCTATGAGGGGGGTCCAGGACTGCCCTGTTCAGAGCATTCAGTAATTGGAACACAAGGTGCTGCCTTTTTGAGCCTGTTGCCCAGACCCACTTTCAATCAAAAAGATGTAACAGGTGCAGGTTTCCAACACCGAAGAGGCACCGAAAGACCCCAAATCAGAGAGCTCAATAGTTGGGTTTTGAGTGGGGGAGGCACGAGGAATATTTAAAGGTGGATTGTGGGTGAGGCTGAGGTGACCATGATGGCATCTACAGCAGGCCTAGCTTGAATGTCAAGGTGGGGACCTCAGTAGATTGTGCTTGCATCTGAAAGCGAAAATTGAAAGTGAAAAAACCTGTGTTTTTCGGCACCTCGATTCACGACAGCATTTTCAGGATCTGCAGGATTCTTGTGCTGGGTGGAAAGGGTTTCGTGCAAGTGCGCCCAAGGCCACCGTTTCCGCGTAATGGACAGTGGCGCAGGCCAAAAAAAGGTCTCGAAGCATCCATTTTTTTGCAAGCGATTGTTGCGGGAACTGCTGACCCGACTGCTGGGCAGCGGGCCCACTTTGCGCCGAAGCATTTTGGCGCTGCCTCAAAAGGTGGCTGAAGTCATGCTCCGTATTGCTGAAGCGCAGGCCAAAGTGAAGCTGTTGCGGAGCTGTGGTGGCCTGTGTTTTCGTTGGCTAATGGATAATGGCAGGGCCACTACTGGTGGGGGGGGGGGGGGTCTGGGAACCAATCAACGGGTGGACGGCCTGGACAGCGCGTGGGGGAACAGGGCACCTGGGCCGCACAGAAACACAGCGAGGCAGGCTATGGACGGCCTGTGGACAGAGGTGTGTGGGCAGCAAAAACAGTCAAACGACCCCCGCAACAACCGGCACAACCCCCAATACGCCAATTATTGGGCGCCGCTGACACGCAAACAGCACACCATGCCACATTCAGCACAGCCCCAACACGCCAACTACTGGGCTCCGCGAACGCGGAAACGACACCAGCAAGAGCACCGGCCGCAGCGGCCGACAGAAAGTAGCGACCCGACGCAACATGCGAAGGGAAGAACGGGTGACCGTCCAGGGCCCCGTAAAGGAGCAACAACCAGACGGAATGTCACACAGGGGGGGGTCACCGAAAAGTGGCGCCAAGGAGTGTCACGCAAGAACTGCTTCCTGGCAGCTGGGGGCCGTGTCCATCAGGTTGGGCGCATCAACAATGACACAAATAGGGGCGTGGCACGGTTGGAACCGGCGTCGGTTACCTGCCACTATCACCCAAGATCCTACCAAAACCCCCGCTTTCCTCTCCACAACCGCCTCATTGCGTAGAAGCCTTCTGGTCGGGGACTTTCGACACGGATCCACACGGCGGGGGGTGGGTGGCGGGCGGGCGGTTGCCAGGGGCCAATTTTGTGAGGCAAATATCATTATCAAGGAAGGTGGCGAAATTTTCCCCGCCGAAATTTTGGGGGTTTTGCCCTCTTCTGGCCAATTTTTGTACAGTGTGTGCTCTCGAATCCTTCCACGACTTCTATGAAATGGACCGTTGATGTTAACCTCAGGGGGCCGTAGATTGCGTCCCCTCAAATTTTTTTTTCATTCGGTCAGTGCACCGCATCGCGCGCATACGCAGGGGGGCGCGCGCAACACGGAGTCCTTCGACCCCAAGTCCACGTTGGTGCGGCCCGACATGCGCGTCATCATTGGTCCGAACCGGGAGACGTTCGGGGGCCCGGGGGAGGACGGTCCGCGTGCGCGGCGCATCGCGCACGATGACGTCGTCATTGTGCCCGAGTTCTTCTGCAAAGAGGACGACTGGGCGATCTACTACGCGCTGATCGAGGAGATGCGGGCAGCCCAGGCCGACCGCAGACCGAAGGCACAGTGGAAGGCCTGGGCGGAGGGCGCGCATCTCATCACGGACGACCCCACGCACTCGAAGACGTACCGCATGATTCAGGAAAATATTTCAAAGTACTTTGGCATTGACAATGAAGAGGTCGGGACGAGGTTCAACTGGTACACAGACAGGTGTGGCTCATGCGACACGGGGCGACGTGACCTGGACGCGCGCGACGCACCCCTGCAGCAGCCCTCAATGCTTTCTGACCTTGTTTTTACGGAGGATACCAACCCGCCCCACAGCCACACCACACAAACCTCCGTTCAACCCGACATACTTCAGGCCAAATTTTTGCGGACAAAATGAGCCGCACAGAGAGACCCCACAGCGGGCCCAGCAACACAACAGACAAGAAGACAGAGGGGACCAAGGGTCAGAACAGACGTGGAGTTCGTGGCTGAGGGGAACAAGACACAGTCGACAGGCGAAGCCACAGCCGATAGGCGCGCCCCCACCACAGGGATGCAACACAAATACGACGAGACCACTACCTTTTGGAGAAAAAGTCAGGTGGTACCTACTCACGCCGCAGGGGGACCACATACTGAGGGAAAAGAGGAGATGGGGGTGGACAGGAGACTACCCAAATGGAGGAACACGAGTGTACCTCCTGGGACCAGACAGAGTCTACCTAGTGCAGGCAGTGGCAGGCTGTGCATGGGTACCAGAGGAAAGGATATGGGCACCAGAAGTGTTTATCATGGCAGAAGGGATACACTTCATAGCGGACGACTCAGTGAGGCTCATGGCCCAACTAAACCATGCAAATATCATAGCAGCAGAACTAGGGTTGAGAACATATGGACATCATCACATACAACAACACGGACTACCACAAACCACCACAACCACACAGGGGCACGGAGATGTGAGGGGGGACTAGAGAGTGGTGAAGCACTGATGTTGGTGGCGACCGAACCACAGGCTATCCGGCAACTACAAGACAGGTTCACTGATGGGAGACGCAGCCCCGTCAGGACTCGGAGATTGAGACTGATGTGGTTGCCAGTGCTGCAGGAAACCACATCACCAACTGCAACACTAACACCACTCAGAATGCAGCCCCCCCGCACACACCACACCACACCCCAGCGACTACCCCAACAACTCCGCCAACGCCGCAGCAACACTGACACCAACAATGGCGGAACGCGCACACCCACGCAACAACAAGAGAGGGCAGCCCAGGACAGCACAGGACAGCCCCGAAAAGACGCCTCAGGCACCGCGGGTCCTTTGTGATGCGTCAACAGACACTTTACAGGGGGGGGGGGGGGGGCGCGGACTCCTCCCTCGCCCCAACCGCGGGGACGCGTACGAAGGGGAACGAGCCCCGGTCCCAAACCCTTAGACTGACAGCGGGCGCTAGGTGCATGGTCTACCACCGCTGCGCCAGCTCAGGCCAACATGCCTTCAAACAGCATGCAACTACACCCAAGACTGGGATATGTGGAAAGAAGCAAGTGCCCAAAACCACCAACACCGAGCACACTGACACCAACAAGGAGCCCCCTTGAGCCGGGATCTTCTTCCTCAAGGGGAAGGAGGGGACAGGGTGTGAAGGCCCCACTCCCACTCCCCCTCCCCTACCCCCTCCCCGCAGCAACACGCTCCCCCGCCACCCAATGCCCCCCAGGGCAGAAAGAATAGGGAGGGCCCAGAGGAAACTGGGCAGGGGGAAAGGGACAAACAAGGGGGGATACCTGGGCAGGGCTAGAGCGCAGAAGGAGGAGAAGGAAAGGGAAAAAAGGGAAAGAATCATTGTGGTTGTTAGAAGCCCCTGTCAGGAAAATTATCCTGCAGATGCACACCCCAGCGCACAGGTCAGTGCTGGAGTGGGCAAACCCCCGCATGGACTCGGAGTGTGCATCTGGATGTACCTGGTCAACGGCACGGGCAACAGCCCGTCTCCGGGACAGCCGACCCCCGGAGTAGTCAAACAGGACAAGTCATCCGGGGGCTCCGTTGACACAACCAAAACACGTTCGGGCCCACAGAGGGTGAGAATGAGCAGTGGCGAGAGGCCAATAGGCGCCGCCAAAGGCAAACAACCTATTATCGAGGCCTTGTGCCCAACCCCCCCCCCCCTATGGGGGGGACTGTCATTTCATGACCGCCCCCCCCCCCCCTGGGGGGTGGGAACGGCCTGATTTTGGGGGGGGGATTACAAGGGGGGCGGCCCGGGGGGGGGTACCATTCCTTCTGACCAAACAAACGTGCCCCCCCCCCCCCCCAAACATCCGTGTACTGCCCCCATAAATGACGTGCCCTGCCCCGAATGTCTCGCGGGTGCCGCCTCCCCGGTTCGTCCGCGCAGCACCGACTGGAAACCGTTCCATCACGACTCCGCGGCCTACAACCCGAAGCGAGCCCAGAACCAGAACATTACGGTGGGGGTCAGCTTCGGCGCCACACGCGAGCTGGCGTTCCTGCACGCGACGACCGGGACGACGGTCTACTTCCCGCAGAGCAACGGGATGATGTTCAGCTTCGGCCGCGACGTGAACATCCGGTGGAAGCACGGCATCAACGCGCTGAGCGCGGCGCAGCAACGGGAGGATGGGAGGGGGCGCGTGTCCATCATCCTGTGGGGCAAGTGCCCGCTGGTAGTGGAGGAGGGGGGCTCGCCGCCGATGCTGGACGACAACACCCGGGGCAAAGGGTACAATATGCACGGCAGGAGGCGACCCGCGCAAAGGCCACAGAGGCGGTGAGGTGCGGTTCCCAGAGGCGTGGACCCTGGGCCGTGGGTGGCTCTTGCCGACGGGCATGCGCTCGACCAGGGGGAAGGGGGGGTACACTTGCCCTGGCTGACCAACCGATTCTGTCCGGCCTCGACGGCCCACCAACCGTTTTGGGGTGGCTTGGCGTTGCCTCCCAACCGCTTTTCCAACCACCAGCATCCGCTTTGGCCACCGGCGTGGCGTTGCCTCCCAACCGCTTTTCCAACCACCAGCATCCGCTTTGGCCACCAGCGTGGCGTTGCCATCCAACCGCTTTTCCAACCACCAGCATCCGCTTTGGCCACCGGCGTGGCGTTGCCTCCCAACCGCTTTTCCAACCACCAGCATCCGCTTTGGCCACCGGCGTGGCGTTGCCTCCCAACCGCTTTTCCAACCACCAGCATCCGCTTTGGCCACCGGCGTGGCGTTGCCATCCAACCGCTTTTCCAACCACCAGTATCCGCTTTGGCCACCGGCGTGGCGTTGCCTCCCAACCGCTTTTCCAACCACCAGTATCCGCTTTGGCCACCGGCGTGGCGTTGCCTCCCAACCGCTTTTCCAACCACCAGCATCCGCTTTGGCCACCGGCGTGGCGTTGCCTCCCAACCGCTTTTCCAACCACCAGTATCCGCCTTGGCCACCGGCGTGGCGTTGCCTCCCAACCGCTTTTCCAACCACCAGCATCCGCTTTGGCCACCGGTGTGGCGTTGCCTCCCAACCGCTTTTCCAACCACCAGCATCCGCTTTGGCCACCGGCGTGGCGTTGCCTCCCAACCGCTTTTCCAACCACCAGCATCCGCTTTGGCCACCAGCGTGGCGATGCCTCCCAACCGCTTTTCCAACCACCAGTATCCGCTTTGGCCACCGGCGTGGCGTTGCCTCCCAACCGCTTTTCCAACCACCAGTATCCGCTTTGGCCACCGGCGTGGCGTTGCCATCCAACCGCTTTTCCAACCACCAGCATCCGCTTTGGCCACCGGCGTGGCGTTGCCATCCAACCGCTTTTCCAACCACCAGCATCCGCTTTGGCCACCAGCGTGGCGTTGCCATCCAACCGCTTTTCCAACCACCAGCATCCGCTTTGGCCACCGGCGTGGCGATGCCTCCCAACCGCTTTTCCAACCACCAGTATCCGCTTTGGCCACCGCTTTGCACCCATTCCCTGCAGCCTCCTAACCTCTCGAACGCAAAAAGATGTGCAAACGTTCGCCGGGGACATCCCGTTTCCTTCATTGGTTCTCCCTTCACTGACTACAGTCTTGCAGCAGCCCCTCGCCTCACTCGGGGGCTCTAGTGGGCGACCCTAATCCTGTGTACGAATGGAGTTGGAATCCTGGTTTTGGAGTCCGCTGCCTCCGGTCCGGGCGGGCTGCGGGTGGGGGTAAGGTGGCTCTGATGGGGGGGGGGGGGGTTCTCATACACTGTGTTTTTGTTATATATCCGCCCCGAGTATATACGTTTGACGAAGGGGTTCCCTCCCGGTGTATCAAGGGTCACTGCTGGTCAGCGGCGGCAAAGTGCTTCATGGGGGAGACACATAGTTACGCTGCGGGTGATGGTGATGCTGCGGCCGCCGGAGGTGCCTCCAATACTGGCGCTGAGGGCTGCCTTGCGGACTACAAGGCCAAAGGCTGGCCTGGTCACCGTCGAACCCGCTGCCATCACGCCACGATCATGCGGTGGTTCCTACCCCCCACAGCCCCACAGCCCGCACTCCACCTGGATGCTTGCTCCACAAAAAGGGACGTGGGGGGCGCGGGGCAATGGCAGAATACCTGGAAGCTGCGCGCCACTGATGGGTGGCAATTGGTGATCTGGGACCCATGGCCCTGTGCCGCACTTCCCACATCACTCCTGGTGAGCACCCTGTCCCGCTCTCGCCCACCAAATTCCCCCCAGTGGCTTGCGACGAGCAACGTCAACTCATCCCAAAAACTCAAAACCGGGTGCATCTGGAAGTGTGAACCGGCACGCTTACCCCGCCCTCACAAACTTTTGGTGCCGTGCCGTTGTCTTTGCGAGGGCATGGGTGTCGGGGGATTGCCATGAAGGCTCTGTGAGGGCTGTGTGAATCCCCCCCCCTCCCCCCCCCCCCGGCAGAGGCTGGAAAGCGTCCTCCCCTTTGGCGCCATCAGGTAGACCTTTGCGCCCTGGCTCCTCCGTATCCGCCGTATCTGCTGCTGTCCCTCGGTGACGTTCAGCTCGCCATGCCTGGTCGTTGCCTCGGTGTGTGGGGTGCCCTTGAACAGTTTGTGAGGGCCGAGTGAGCGTGCCGGTTCACACTTCCAGATGCACCCGGTTTGAGTTTTTGGGATGCAATTCTTGATGTTGCTCGTCCCAAGCCACGGGGGAGAATTTGGTGGGACAGGGTGGGACAGGGTGGGACAGGGTGGGACAGGGTGGGACAGGGTGGGACAGGGTGGGACAGGGTGGGACAGGGTGGGACAGGGTGGGACAAGGTGGGACAGGGTGGGACAGGGTGGGACAGGGTGGGACAGGGTGGGGCAGGGTGGGACAGGGTGGGACAGGGTGGGACAGGGTGGGGCAGGGTGGGACAGGGTGGGACAGGGTGGGACAGGGTGGGGCAGGGTGGGACAGGGTGGGGCAGGGTGGGACAGGGTGGGACAGGGTGGGGCAGGGTGGGACAGGGTGGGACAGGGTGGGACAGGGTGGGGCAGGGTGGGACAGGGTGGGACAGGGTGGGACAGGGTGGGACAGGGTGGGACAGGGTGGGACAGGGTGGGACAGGGTGGGACAGGGTGGGACAGGGTGCCCACCAGGAGTGACGTGGGAAGTGGCGCGAACCGTGCCTCAGAATCGCCAGAATTTTGAGCAGCAGTCGCAGGATCGTCGCCGCACCCTCCCGCAAACCCGGTTGCCGCACTGGAATGGAAGCCTGCCGGCTGCCGTGGCATTGCAGGCCTATGCACCGCCTTGTTTCAATGGTGTGGTCCCATATCGCTCTGACGGGCCCCGGCGGACCGAAGCCGACCAGCTGCGCCAGCACCCGGCACGCACCAGACCCGCAGGGCATGCTGCCTCCTCCGCCCGCCACATCGCACACCCCATCAGGAAATCCTGCACCGAAGATGGCCACATTTGTGGACACGGTGGCACAGCAAAGCACGGACCAAGGTCTGCCATGCACACACCCCAAAAACAAGGGTTCCAGTGGGGCAGGGATAGCAGGGGAGGCGGGGGGCCTGGCACGGAGGCAGGGGGGCGTCTGGGCAGGGCAGCGCTGGTGTGTTCATCAACACATCTGATGCACCCCTGAGTCTGACAGCCCTATTGAATGAAATTGGACCACATGAAATGAAATTAAATGTACTGAACTGGACTGTGTTTGTGTGTCAGCGTTGCGTGCCATGGCCACCATGCCCGTGACTACTGCCATAACCCCAACCTTCGTCCAAACGGCTGCCCTGTGAGAGCGATGGAGTCAGGCTTGACGCCGAGGGCGATGGTGATGCAGGAGATGCTGACGCACGGGGGCCTGTTCAGTGAGTTCTGAACCACAACCTCCGCGGCGCGGGCAAGGGGGTCAGTGGGGCTGGGGGGGGGGGGTCAAAATGAATCTTCAGGTTTTCTGGGGCAGTGTAGTGCAAAACACATGGTACCTGAACATGATCCATTGCGTGTCCATTCCACTATTGGCAAGATATCATTCCGAGCGAGCTGCACAATGCCATCCACCGGGGAATACCGGGGCCAACAGCATACTCAAAGGGATTAGAATAACCGCAATCCTTGCACTCCTTGCCCTAACGTCCTTTGCCCATGCCTTCGTGCCTGCGTAGCCTGTGCCGTCTCGGGGAGGAATGAAATGGCTATGTAACCTGACCATCTAAAAGAACATTGGAATGCCTATGGAACCCTTGTTGTCTTGAGGTAAACTAGAATGGCTATGCAACCCCTACGCTCACATTACTCATATTGGGTTTGTCCATGGAAATCTGAGTATTTTGGGTGCAAATGCAATAGAGGAAAAAATTCTGTGCCCCAGTCCACAGAGGCCAAAAAAGGTTTCTGGGCATCGCGGGCGTCCAAGTTGGTTGTTCCTCATTGCTCACCATTAGTATGGTTGGGTTGGGGTCCTAGGGTGGCTGGCTGGGTGGGGGGGGGTGCAGCCCGTAAGCACCCTTTGTGTGCTAACATGGACGCTGAAGGACTGGTGATGCGGGCGAGGGTGTTGGAGACGGGGTTGACACCAACAGCGATGGAGATGGGCTGACGCCGAAGGTGATGAAGATGCAAGATGCGGGAGATTATGTAGGGGATGCAGAAGAACTGGGTGATGAGTTGCTTCTCTGGTGGTATGAGTGGGGAGATGTGTCCAAAAGGGGAGTACAATGACGTTGAGAAGCTGGCACCAAAGTTAGCCACTTGTGAAGGCGTCAAGAAGCCGCGACCCCCTCCCGATGAAGGTGCCAAGAAGCTTGGGATGAGGGATGAGCTACTTGTGCCCGATGAAGGCGCCTCTCCAGGCACCGCCGCCCTGTTGTGAGACCTTCTACAGCACCACTCAAACGCTTTGCAGATCTTTGGTGTCTTGTGGCACCTGTTTGCTGCGCATGGTCTTGTAGTTCGTGATAATGACTAGCATGGTTTGGGCTCTGGCTGGTCACCAAACTCTGCTTTTTTTTTTCCGCTTACCCATCATCATTCTCCCGGTCGTGGTCCATAGGCCCCACACCAACATCATGAGGATCGGCCGGCTTCTGAGCAAGAGCAAACAAGGGGTCCACTTGTTCAAGCAATAGGTTGAACAATTGTACTTCTTTGCCTGAGGTGATCTTTTTTGAGGTATGGATAGGCCCCACCCAGTGTATTTACGGTCTCCGTGAGCAGTCACCCGCAAGCCTATTCGATTGCCACTTGCGTGATTGCAATTGGTTTTGGACCAGCTCATAATCAGATAGATGTGCAGAATTCAACCAAGGACTGGCATATGCACAGCATTGGTTGGTGAAGGGTTATGCACAGAACTATTTTTCATGCAGAACTACGGCTTACTTACTTACTGACAGCGTACTCACCAAAAGAAAGAGAACCAGCATGAGACATGTGCCTTAGACTTAAGCAAGCAGCGCTTTCAGTCAACCAAAGGACAAATAAGCCAACGTCCTCAAAACAGACCCCCAAAAAATTGACACTACATGCTACCAACCCACTTTCTCTATCTTCGAAAACTTTCAATGTCACCATTACCCAAAATACAACCCTTTTTTGGATGGAGTGCTACCCCTACTGAATTGAATTCTTGGCACCGGCAGCATGACAGACAAAAGGCAAGAAACCCAATCAAACGCAGGGCCAAGTGAGCAGAGACAATACTGCCTGGAGGCTGGACCATGTCAGCCTGTTTGTGTGTTGGTGCCAGTGCAGAAAGAAGGAAGGAAGGCAGTGGAAGGAAAATATATTCGCGACATTCTTTCATGGTCAAGAGGTAATAGGCGGTCAGATGGCGAGACTTTCTGATATGCAGCAGCAGCAGCTGCTGCTGCAGCTCGGCAAGAGGACCACTCTACAAAATTGTGTTGTACGGCCAGGGAGGCATCAGGATCAGCATTTGCCCCGGGTTTTAACTCCATCGCCGTCGCCTGCATCACGTAGTCCTTCGGCGTCCACCTTGGCATGTGCTCCATCCCCCGTGTCTCCTGTCCCTTCCCAATTCATTAGGTACTCCTGTACCACCAGTTTTCAAGTAGTTTGCAAGGGCCGAGGCAGGCAAAACCCGCATTAGAGCCATAGCCTTATGGTGTGTATGTGGCCACCAAATACTTTTGTCGGGAGGCCCCACCCGGATAGCTGGGAGCCACAGCAAAAAAGAAACCTATGTGTAAGGGGAACAACAACTATTGTTCAGAGATAAGTAGCGACACTCCAAGGCACCAGGTCGTCAGCCAGCACGCAGCTCTAGGCTGTCCTGTATGAAACAGAATTCTCGGAGGTTTGTTGTGGCTGAGGATGTGGAATAGCTTAAGGCTGGCGCCATTTCGGGTTTCCTCTGCTATAGACCTATGGGGTCTGATGTCACAGGCAAATAGCTTTCCCACGGCTGCTGCGGCCATGCATGAGGCTGATGTCCAATGTACGCCACAGTCCACTGGAGAACAGCGGCCAGCGGTTCATGTACAACCCAACACATGGACCAACCGCCACGGGCCATCCGTAGGAGGCACGCGTTGACGAAATATTCTGCACGCGACACTCACGCGGGCGCACGTTGTCATTCAGCATCCGCACTAATTGGCAAGCCGGTCCTGATTAGGCGAACGGCCCTTGGCCCGTGTGCCCCGCCCACGTTTTGCAGAGTACAGATGATCGCGTAAGCCTCATTTTCTCTGGGATCCAAGTCTTGCGCCAAACCCTTTGAGTGTCGATTTCTGTTTCCGGGACCATGTCCGGCGAAGGAAGCTCCTCGTTGCCCGGAACGCGCACAAAACGCACCCTCCGAGGTACCTTCAGGAGGAGTCAAAAGGCGGACAACTCTGACTCCGATACCGAAGGCGCTGTACGGCTGACAACGCACGAAGGCGGGACCCCGACCCTTGCTTCGCCGGCGGACCTCCCCCCGGCGGACCAACCGCCGTCGGAGGACGAAGACCCAACCATGAGGACCGTCGACACCACCCCACGCTTCTCGCTGTGGAGGAAGAGCGTCTTCGGGACGAGCACGGGGGCGAGCGAGGACTCGACGGAGAAGGCCACGCTGCCCTGGAGGTGGATCGTGTGTTTGTTCCTGGGCGCCCTTGTCCTGTTGCCGGCCATCGGTCTGATCGTCATGGCGCTGAGCGGGACGGACCAGACCGCCGCGAAGCCCGGGCAGTCCCATGCCGCGCAGGGCTCGTGCGAGGTCCAGGACCTCACCGCCGCGGCGTGCCCCCTGCAGCCCCCCGCGCCCCCCATCCACGTCTTCCAGGCCTCCGCCTCGGCCGTCAGCCTCGAGTTCTATCAGACCTTCGATCCCGCTGGCGTCCGCTGGATGGCCACGGACTGCATCGACCCCGCGGACCCGGATCACCCGGGCGGCGATCCCGCGGGCGCCGACCCGGCGGAGGCGACCTGCAGCGACTGCTGCCGCAGGACGGAGGATGTGGCGCCCGGGTTCATGTACGCCCGCCGGTGCGCGTGCAGGGACGGCAAGGCCACGGTGGCCGTGTACCTCCACGACAAGCAGATCCGCCGGGAGCGCGGAGAGCTGGAGCCCCCGGTGCCCTCGCGCTGCGCCCCGCCGAGCGGCCCCGCGACGGCGTGCCGGTTCGTGTACGAGGTCCCGTGCGGGTGCGACCCGATGCTGCCGCAGCCGCGATCCCAGTCTCTATCCCCGTGGCCACGCATCCCGGATGTTTGCGTCCACAACAGCAGTGCCCTCGCGACGATCGCCGACATCTCGCTCCCGTCCTGCCTCACCCATTGTCTGCAAGACGCCCAGTGTGTGGCGGTGGCGCACAGCTCAGACACGTGTGACTTGCTGCACACGCTCGCGTATGATTCCGGAAACTGCACAGACATCCACATTTTGAAGGTGTCGGTATTCCCGCCTTCACCTCCACCTCCTGTTGATCCACCACGCATCCCGGATGTGTGCGTCAACAGCACTGAGGACAACGGTGTGGTTCGGCAGGTCGGCGCCGTCTCGCTGCAGGCCTGTTTCGCGCGTTGTCTGTACGACGAGCAGTGCGTTGCCGTGGCACACCGAGGGCGTACGTGCCATCTGTTGCACACGCTGGTGTACAAGTCAGGCAACTGCACCGACATCCACCTCCTCAAAGTGTCAATCTTCCCGCAACCACCGTCCTCCCCTCCCGCATCCCCACGCCCACCCTCGTGGCCAACCATTCCGGACGTCTGCATCAACAACACGGAGCACAGCGGCGCATACGGGGAAATCATCGGTATCTCGCTGGAGTTCTGCTTCATGCGCTGTTTGCAGGAGGAACGGTGCATGGCTGTGGCGTACGGAGCAGACACATGCCATTTGATGCACACGCTGGTTTATGATTCAGGTAACTGCACCGAGATTCATCTTCTGAAAATCTCGATATTTCCCTCTCATTCTCCGTCGGCGCCTTCATCGGGATCGAGTGGCGGCTTCTCGGTGCCTTCATCGGGATCGAGTGGAGGCTTCTCGGTGCCTTCATCGGGATCGAGTGGAGGCTTCTCGGTGCCTTCATCGGGATCGAGTGGCGGCTTCTCGGTGCCTTCATCGGGATCGAGTGGAGGCTTCTCGGTGCCTTCATCGGGATCGAGTGGAGGCTTCTCGGTGCCTTCATCGGGATCGAGTGGAGGCTTCTCGGTGCCTTCATCGGGATCGAGTGGCGGCTTCTCGGTGCCTTCATCGGGATCGAGTGGAGGCTTCTCGGTGCCTTCATCGGGATCGAGTGGAGGCTTCTCGGTGCCTTCATCGGGATCGAGTGGAGGCTTCTCGGTGCCTTCATCGGGATCGAGTGGAGGCTTCTCGGTGCCTTCATCGGGATCGAGTGGAGGCTTCTCGGTGCCTTCATCGGGATCGAGTGGAGGCTTCTCGGCGCCTTCATCGGGATCGAGTGGAGGCTTCTCGGTGCCTTCATCGGGATCGAGTGGAGGCTTCTCGGTGCCTTCATCGGGATCGAGTGGCGGCTTCTCGGTGCCTTCATCGGGATCGAGTGGAGGCTTCTCGGTGCCTTCATCGGGATCGAGTGGAGGCTTCTCGGTGCCTTCATCGGGATCGAGTGGCGGCTTCTCGGTGCCTTCATCGGGATCGAGTGGAGGCTTCTCGGTGCCTTCATCGGGATCGAGTGGAGGCTTCTCGGTGCCTTCATCGGGATCGAGTGGCGGCTTTTCAGCACCGACCTCGGGAACGAGTAGCTCATCCCCAAGGCCAAGCTTCTCGGTGCCTTCATCGGGATCGAGTGGCGGGTTCTCGGCGCCTTCATCAGGATCGAGTGGCGGCTTTTCGGCACCGACCTCGGGAACGAGTAGCTCATCCCCAAGGCCAAGCTTCTCGGCGCCTTCATCGGGATCGAGTGGTGGCTTCTCGGCGCCTTCATCGGGATCGAGTGGAGGCTTCTCGGTGCCGACCTCGGGAACGAGTAGCTCAATGTTGTACTCCCCTTTTGGATACACATCTCCCTCAACTTCCGGTATGAGTGGTGAGTCGCCGCTCGTACCACCGGAGGGTAACTCATCACCTAGTCCCTCTGCATCCCCAGTAGCATCTCCCGCATCCCCTGCATCACCATCACCCTCGGCATCTGCGCCGTCTCCATCAGCCTCGGCCGCATCACCCAGTGCTTCGGCATCCACCTCGGCATCCCCTGCATCACCATCGCCGTCGCCGTCAGCCCCATCCCCATCACCCTCGGCCGCATCACCCAGTGCTTCGGCGTCCACCTCGGCATCCCCTGCATCACCCTCGCCTTCACCGTCAGCCCCATCCCCATCGCCCTCGCTTGCATCACCCAGTGCCTCAGCGTCCACATCAGCATCCCCTGCATCACCCTCGCCCTCTGCATCAGCCCCATCTCCATCACCATCCCCCACGTCTCCTCTTGTACCACCGGAGGGTAACTCATCACCCAGTCCCTCTGCATCCCCAGTAGCATCTCCCGCATCCCCTGCATCACCCTCGCCCTCGGCATCTGCGCCGTCTCCATCAGCCTCGGCCGCATCACCCAGTGCTTCGGCGTCCACCTCGGCATCCCCTGCATCACCATCGCCCTCGCCGTCAGCCCCATCCCCATCACCCTCGGCCGCATCCCCCAGTGCCTCGGCGTCCACATCGGCATCCCCTGCATCACCATCACCCTCGCCGTCAGCCCCATCCCCATCGCCCTCGGCCGCATCACCCAGTGCCTCAGCGTCCACATCAGCATCTCCAGCATCACCCTCGCCCTCTGCATCAGCCCCATCTCCATCACCATCCCTCACGTCTCCTCTTGTACCACCGGAGGGTAACTCATCACCTAGTCCCTCTGCATCCCCAGTAGCATCTCCCGCATCCCCTGCATCACCATCACCCTCGGCATCTGCGCCGTCGCCATCACCCTCGGCCGCATCACCCAGTGCTTCGGCATCCACCTCGGCATCCCCTGCATCACCATCGCCGTCGCCGTCAGCCCCATCCCCATCACCCTCGGCCGCATCACCCAGTGCCTCAGCGTCCACATCGGCATCCCCTGCATCACCCTCGCCCTCGCCGTCAGCCCCATCCCCATCGCCCTCGGCCGCATCACCCAGTGCCTCAGCGTCCACATCAGCATCCCCTGCATCACCCTCGCCCTCGGTATCAGCCCCATCTCCATCACCATCCCCCACGTCTCCTCTTGTACCACCGGAGGGTAACTCATCACCCAGTCCCTCTGCATCCCCAGCAGCATCTCCCGCATCCCCTGCATCACCCTCGCCTTCGGCATCTGCGCCGTCTCCATCAGCCTCGGCCGCATCACCCAGTGCTTCGGCGTCCACCTCGGCATCCCCTGCATCACCCTCGCCCTCGCCGTCAGCCCCATCCCCATCGCCCTCGCTTGCATCACCCAGTGCCTCAGCGTCCACATCAGCATCCCCTGCATCACCCTCGCCCTCGGTATCAGCCCCATCTCCATCACCATCCCCCACGTCTCCTCTTGTACCACCGGAGGGTAACTCATCACCCAGTCCCTCTGCATCCCCAGCAGCATCTCCCGCATCCCCTGCATCACCATCACCCTCGGCATCTGCGCCGTCTCCATCAGCCTCGGCCGCATCACCCAGTGCTTCGGCGTCCACCTCGGCATCCCCTGCATCACCATCACCCTCGCCGTCAGCCCCATCCCCATCACCCTCGGCCGCATCACCCAGTGCTTCGGCGTCCACCTCGGCATCCCCTGCATCACCCTCGCCCTCGCCGTCAGCCCCATCCCCATCGCCCTCGCTTGCATCACCCAGTGCCTCAGCGTCCACATCAGCATCCCCTGCATCACCCTCGCCCTCGGTATCAGCCCCATCTCCATCACCATCCCCCACGTCTCCTCTTGTACCACCGGAGGGTAACTCATCACCCAGTCCCTCTGCATCCCCAGCAGCATCTCCCGCATCCCCTGCATCACCCTCGCCTTCGGCATCTGCGCCATCTCCATCAGCCTCGGCCGCATCACCCAGTGCTTCGGCGTCCACCTCGGCATCCCCTGCATCACCATCACCCTCGCCGTCAGCCCCATCCCCATCGCCCTCGCCTCCATCACCCAGTGCTTCGGCGTCCACGTCGGCATCCCCTGCATCACCCTCGCCCTCGCCGTCAGCCCCATCCCCATCGCCCTCGGCCGCATCACCCAGTGCCTCAGCGTCCACCTCGGCATCCCCTGCATCACCCTCGCCCTCGGTATCAGCCCCATCTCCATCACCATCCCCCACGTCTCCTCTTGTACCACCGGAGGGTAACTCGTCACCCAGTCCCTCTGCATCCCCAGCAGCATCTCCCGCATCCCCTGCATCACCATCACCCTCGGCATCTGCGCCGTCTCCATCACCCTCGGCCGCATCACCCAGTGCTTCGGCGTCCACCTCGGCATCCCCTGCATCACCATCACCCTCGCCGTCAGCCCCATCCCCATCACCCTCGGCCGCATCACCCAGTGCTTCGGCGTCCACCTTGGCATCCCCTGCATCACCCTCGCCCTCGCCGTCAGCCCCATCCCCATCGCCCTCGCTTGCATCACCCAGTGCCTCAGCGTCCACATCAGCATCTCCAGCATCACCCTCGCCCTCTGCATCAGCCCCATCTCCATCACCATCCCCCACGTCTCCTCTTGTACCACCGGAGGGTAACTCATCACCCAGTCCCTCTGCATCCCCAGCAGCATCTCCCGCATCCCCTGCATCACCCTCGCCCTCGGCATCTGCGCCGTCTCCATCAGCCTCGGCCGCATCACCCAGTGCTTCGGCGTCCACCTCGGCATCCCCTGCATCACCATCGCCGTCGCCGTCAGCCCCATCCCCATCACCCTCGGCCGCATCACCCAGTGCCTCAGCGTCCACATCAGCATCCCCTGCATCACCCTCGCCCTCGGCATCAGCCCCATCTCCATCACCATCCCCCACGTCTCCTCTTGTACCACCGGAGGGTAACTCATCCCCCAGTCCCTCTGCATCCCCAGTAGCATCTCCCGCATCCCCTGCATCACCATCACCCTCGGCATCTGCGCCGTCTCCATCAGCCTCGGCCGCATCACCCAGTGCTTCGGCGTCCACCTCGGCATCCCCTGCATCACCATCGCCCTCGCCGTCAGCCCCATCCCCATCGCCCTCGGCCGCATCACCCAGTGCCTCAGCGTCCACATCGGCATCCCCTGCATCACCCTCGCCCTCGCCGTCAGCCCCATCCCCATCGCCCTCGGCCGCATCACCCAGTGCCTCAGCGTCCACATCAGCATCCCCTGCATCACCCTCGCCCTCTGCGTCAGCCCCATCACCAACGCCCTCACCCGCATCACCCAGTGCCTCAGCGTCCACCTCGGCATCTCCTGCATCTCCATCCCCATCGACTTCACACGCTGCATCACCTTCGGCATCACCGCCTGCCGTATCTACGACAGTCTCATCAACGGCCACCCCTACCCTCCTACCCACGCATACTCTTACCGGCACACATACCCTAATCCCTACGTCTACTCCCACTGCCTCACAAACCTCGGAGAATACCTTGACAGCGACCTCCTCTGCGACTCAAACACCGACATCGACACTCTCAATTACCGCTCCAGAGATTCGAGTCTACTTCACGGGACCGAACGAGACAATCCAGACCATATACGAACTTGGGCGCACGCAGTGTGAATGGTCGTACGAGATCTGGAATTTGTACAGCGACAACCGGACCGTCAACATCTCCATTAACAGCACCATGTTCAACATCACTTGGAACGGAGTGGAGGGGGGGTCTGGGCACACCCTCGGGCCCGCTCAGAACGTGGCCGTGTGCATGCAGCTGTACTCAAACTACAACGCAACCCCCGCGAAGGAGGTGGCGCAGAGCGACGTCTCGGCGGTGGTCCCCGGCAATGGCAGCAGCGTCGTGGTGCACAGCACCAACATCACGGTCTACGTGCTCCCCGAGCCCGTGATCTTCGACAACGCCGGGGTCCGCTACGGGGACGAGGTGGACTACGAGAACTGCCTCATCGTCCACAACGAGGTCAAGGCCTACGAGGGGGAGATGGTCATCCGGAACGACACCGACCCGAAGCTCTTCAACGGGGTGGTCTGGACCTCCATCCCCAACGACGCCAACATCATCCAGGGGCAGACCTCGCAGTACCTCATGACGATCCAGCAGCCGTACTGGGAGACCAACCACGAGCTCGACATCTACGCGGACGTGGAATTCTACCTGCCCGTGGACACGAACCGGACCACCAACAAGACCCGCATGTGCAAGAACATCATCAACCTGGGCCCCGACGGCGACGCGGCCGCCTTCGCGCTGGCGGCGGCGTCCCCGAGCGCCAAGAAGTGGCAGGAGCAATCCACGGACCTCGTCCCCTTCGAGCAGTATCTGGTGTACATCTCGGGCTGGACGCACTGGACGAGCATCCTGTACTCCGTCTGGGGGTACTACACGTCGGACGCCACGAAGGACTTCCGCCTCAGCCCCGACTCCACCAACCTGACCCACACCATCACGATCCCGCCCGAGGCCGAGAACGAGGCGCTGGTGCTGGTGATGAAGGCCACGGACCCGCTGTCCTTCCCGCACAAGGACTGCACCTACTGCGCCTACACGCCGCCGCTGAAGGTCCTGACGGACAGCGAGGTCAAGACCGCGATGGAGGGGCTCATCGACCAGGAGATCCCCGACGTCGACCACCTCCTGTACCTGCTGGTCTCCACCGCCAAGACGAGCGACGTCCTGGAGAGCAAGACGATGACCACGTTCCTGGACAACGTGGACGCGTACGTCGCGAGCCACGACCACGTCGACTTCGTGGACCAGACGGCGAGCACGTGGTACGCCCACATGGGCGTCCGCGGCAGCGTCGAGGCCTACGACATCCGCATCGTGGACATGATGGACGCCATCGTGACGGAGACGTCGCTGACGGACTTCGGGATGGAGGGCGTGTCGTGGGTGTACGGCACCGTCCTCCGCCGCGAGGCCCTGCCCGGCATCCAGCACTCCCGGTCCATCTGGTGGCTGCTCCAGGGGATCGACCCCTCCCCGTCCCCGTCGCCCGCCGCGTCCCCGAACATCACGACGACGTCGCCCGTCGCGCTGTCGCCGTCCCCGTCCCCGTCCCCGTCCCCGTCCCCCTCGCCGGGGACCGCGACCCCGACGCCCACGCCCACGCGGACGCGGACCCTGACGCAGACGCTCCTGCCGACGCGCACGGCGACGGAGACCGCGAGCCCGACCGACACCGGCACCGAGACGCATCCGCAGGCGTCGGCGGGGGCCAAGTTCCGGGCCCTCTCCGCGTCGGCGGACGCGCTCGCCCCGGTCACGCGCCGGACGCCGTACGCGCCGGCCTCGGCCGGGCCGTACGGGCCCCCCGCGCGCCGGGCCCGGTACGTGCCGGACGGCCCCCGGGTCTCGCTGCGGGACGCCGGCAAGTTCGCCCCCGCCGAAGTGGTTGTGACCAGCGTGTACGCGCCGCTGATCCGCGACAAGATCAACACCGTGATGAGGCGGAAGGCGGAGACTGCGGTGTTCCGCGACGTCGACTGCATGCAATCCGACCCGCAGGACACCGACGACGGGGCGATCTGCTACACCGTCTGCACGCTGTCATGCTACAAGGACGAGCTGGGCGACAACTACTCCCGCGTCAACCCGGTGTACCCGGAGCTCTTGGGCGTCGGGGGCTCGGAGATGATGCACTGGGTCGTGCGGAACGGGCGGTGGCTCGACTCCATCCAGGACCAGCTCCCCGAGTTCGTGACGGTCTCCTCCGTGCAGATCTACGAGGACTGCAACTACGAGAAGGTAGAGTGTTGTTGCACTGCATGCCGAAGACATAAAGTTGAAGAGGCAGCCCTGCCCTATGAGTCCCCCTTTCGCCAAGAGTGGGAGGGGAAAATTAGGAACACGCGAAATTTGGGAACAGCAAAATTTGGCGCAACAAAAGTGTGTCAAATTATGCCGCGGTATTTGAAGGTCCGAAGCCGTTTTGCTGGGCTCTTTTGGCCGATTTCCATTATGCCCAACAGCTGGGTTGATGTCGTAGGGGAGTGACGGGGTGCGCATGAATTTTGGTTGGAGTAGGAGGTGATGTGTTGGGGGGTGTATGTTGTAATTCGTGTTTTTTTTTTTGCGGTAAATGCGTGTAATCAAAAAATGCGGTAAGTCATGCAAGCCCGTCACACGCATTGCTGCACAAAAAAAATTACACAATGTGACAATTTTTTTGTTGCACACATTTACAGCAAAAAAAATTACACGACGTGACAATTTCAAAAAAAATTACACGACGTGACAATTTTTTTGTTTCACGCATTTGCCGCAAAAAAAATTACACGACCTCCGGCAAAAAAAATTATACAATGTGATGATTTTTTGTTACACGCATTTACCGCAACAAAAAGTTACACGATGTGACGATTATTTATTACATGCATTTACCGTTAAAACAAATACACGACTTACCGCAAAAAAAAAAATTACACAACCTTAATGCAAAGAGACAATTAGCAATTTTACTGAAAATGCATGCCTATAGGCGATGTCCCCACCTGTGGGCCACTTCTGATTTTGTCCCCGCGCTTGGGGTTGGGGACCTGAGAATGCAGGGGTGACGAAACACTTCCGCCCTCTTCTGGCCCCCGAGAAGGCAGGGGTGAGGTAGCCACTTCTGATTTTGTCCCCGTGCTTGGCGTTGGGGACCCCCAAGAATGCAGGGGTGATGTAGCCTCTTTGCCCTCTTTTGGGCCGCCGAGAATGCAGGGGTGAGGCAGCATTTCCGCCCTCTTTTGGGCCCCGGAGAAGGCAGGGTTGAGGCAGCCACTTCTGATTTTGTCCCCCTTTGTTTGGGGATCCCCGAGAATGCAGTGGTGACATAGCATTTCCGCCCTCTTTTGGGCCCAGAGAAGGCAAGGGTGAGGCGGCATTTCCTCCCTCCCCCCCGCCCCCAAAAGGGCGGGGTGAGGCAGCCAGTTCTGATGTTTTTCCTCTTTGTTTGGGGATCCCCGAGAATGCCGGGGTGACGTAGCATTTTTGCCCTCTTTTGGGCCCCCGAGAAGGCAGGTGCGAGGCAACCTCTTGTGATTTTCTCCCCGCCCTTGGCGTTGGGGACCCCCGAGAATGCAGGCGTGAGGCAGCCTCTTCTGATTTCGTCCCCCCTTTGTTTTGGGATCCCCGAGAGTGCAGGGGTGATGTAGCATTTCCGCCCTCTTTTGGGCCCCCGAGAAGGCAAGTGTGAGGCAGCCACTTTTGATTTGGTCCCCCTTTGTTTGGGGATCCCCGAGGATGCAGGGGGTGACGTAGCATTTCCGCCCTCTTTTCCCCGCCCCCTAGAATGCAGAGGTGAGGCAGCATTTCTACCCTCTTTTGGGCCCTTGAGAAGGCAGTGTTGCGGCAGCTAATTCTGATTTTGTCCCCCTTTGTTTGGGGATCCCCGAGAATGCAGGGTTGACGTAGCATTTCCGCCCTCTTTTTCCCGCCCCCTAGAATGCAGAGGTGAGGCAGCATTTCTGCCCTCTTTTGGGCCCTTGAGAAGGCAGGGGTGCCGCAGCTAATTCTGATTTTGTCCCCTTTTGTTTGGGGATCCCCGAGAATGCAGGGGTGACAGAGCATTTCTGCCCTCTTTTGGGCCCCCGAGAAGGCAGGGGAGAGGCATCCACTTCTGATTTTGTCCCCCTTTGTTTGGGGATCCCCTAGAATGCAGGGGTGACGTAGCATTTCCGCCCTCTTTTGGGCCCAGAGCAGGCAAGGGTGAGGTGGCATTTCCTCCCTCTTTTGGCCCCCCCCAAAAGGCAGGGGTGAGGCAGCCACTTCTGATGTTTTTCCTCTTTGTTTGGGGATCCCCGAGAATGCAGGGGTGACGTAGCATTTTTGCCCTCTTTTGGGCCCCCAAGAAGGCAGAGGTGAGGCAGCATTTCCACCCTCTTTTGGGCCCCCGAGAAGGTAGGAGTGACGTAGCATTTCTGCCCTCTTTTGGTCCCCCAAGAAGGCAAGTGTGAGGCAGCCAAGTCTGATTTTGTCCCCCTTTGTTTGGGGATCCCCGAGAATGCAGGGGTGACGTAGCATTTCCGCCCTCTTTTGGGCCCCTGAGAAGGTAGGGTTGAGGTAGTCCCCTCCGATTTTGTCCCCCCTTTGTTTGGGGATCCCTGAGAGTGCATGGGTGACGTAGCATTTCCGCCCTCTTTTGGGCCTCCGAGAAGGCAAGGGTGAGGCAGCCACTTTTGATTTTGTCCCCCTTTGTTTGGGGATCCCCGAGAATGAAGGGGTGACGTAGCACGACGAGTGTTGTGCGGAAGAGAATTAGCAGCACGTGCCCGTTCGTTGTCACGCTAAAGCCGGCAGTGGCCATGCGCAAGCAAGAAAACATGCCCCGTGAATGTCCTATTCCCGGGTGCAGCGCGACCCCATGGGTTTCGAACATCAAGACTCACTTGGCACGGTGCCATCCCACGGTGCCAGCAAACACCTTTGATTTGACGGAATGGGTTGTTGATGGCAGGGATGATGCGAAAAAAAAGGAGCGTGCCAAAAAACTCCCTGTGGTGATGAAACCGAAGATCACTTTGAAGGTGGCACAGGCGGTTGATAGCAAGGCTACCTCTTATTGTGAAGCCTCGCTTGGCCGCTCCCACTGGGAATGGAAGCCAGAGTAGGATGCAAGCTCCGCGGGATCAAGGTCCACAGCCACTTCTGATTCGTCTAGTGGTAGCGAGGGTTCGGCATCTTCCGAAGATGCTAATATCTCTTCTTCTTCCTCGTCAGCCTCCTCTTCTTTTTCTTCTTCAGGATTGGAAGTTTTCCCCAAAAAGAAGGTGGTGAAGGCCAAGGGCACAAAGCGGCCCACTACCATTGCCATGCTCAGTGCTAAAAAGCGATGCACGCCGGGGTGCACAAAGTAGGGGCCCTCTCTCTCTTTTTCCCTTGCAGCAGCACGTGTTAGGGCTGGAAGGCCCACACAATGGCGCGGGGAGGGATGCCTAGCCCGCCATAGCCTTAAGGGCCTCCCGAGTTGCGTCGGCCGACCAGTATAGTATCACACACACACCCCTTCCTTTAACCCCCCCCCCCCCCAGATTGCATTTCTCACCCCAGGGTGTATTTCTAACCCCATGGTGTATTACGAACCCCATGACCGCCTCGGTGTCCCACAGTCCCAAGGTTTCTGGTACCCATTGCCGGAAATACCCAAGCCGATGAAACCCTACCCAACAAATGGATAGGGGTGGTGCGAATTGTTTGATCACACCTGGGCCGCATACCCAACCATTCAGAGGTGCCCCCCCCTGGTAGGGGTTTTAATATGAAGGCAAGAAATGGTACAACTCATCCTTAAAGATTGGCCTCAAGATTGCAGATTTGCATGGACTCTGCCTACCCTGCCGTACTTGAGACCAGCTCCTCCACTGCATTGCACCAAGTAGCCTCCACTAAAAAGCTTGCAGAGAAGCGAGAGGTCTCTTGCCTCCTGTAAACATCAAGGCCTCTTCACCGCCTCTCATTTTGTCCCCTCTCCTTTACTTGTTATATCTGAAGTTTGAAACACTCAAACTGAGGTTTTGCACGGTTTGTTCTCTGTTTATTTAGTGTGTTATTTTTTCTTAACATACAGCAGTGCGCCCACCCACCCACCCACAGAACTTTTCGCGCTATAGCGGGCACAGGTCATGTCTCTTATCCTTGAATACACGTTTCCGCGGTATCCCAGCGGACTGACGGGGTTGTATTGCCGGGATCTCCTGAGAAACCCCGGTGGGGGCTGGACTTGCCATGGGGGCTTCGTCCTGTGGGTCCTGCAGGCAGGGGGGGGGGAAAAATGCGATTCGCATTTTTTCGCATTTTCCGCATTTTTTTTCGCATTTTCTGGGCAGGTCCCTTAGTGTAATGTTCAAGAGGATACATTCAAGTGGCATTGTGTAGTTCAACTAAAGGGTAGTTTTGTAGTCAAGTCAGTGTTTGCATACCTTCCCAACACCGCCACTTTTGTTTGTTACATGGCTCCTTTTCCCTTAGACATGTCACATGCTATGCCCTCCCATTGCCCTCCTTCTGAGCCCACATCTGATGATGGAAATAGCCCACCCCGCCGCAAAGTACGTGGTAAGGGGAGAGGTGGTGCCGGCGCAAAGTATTGCACCATGGGCCCTGGGAAGCGGAAGGAACAATTCCCTGGCCATCCCCTGAGTCTCCGCACCAATGATCTTGGTATTGAAGTACTATGGTGCGATGCGTGTGGATGCCCCGTGAGCCACACAACGAAGAGCACAGTCCAATGTCATTTGGACTCCAAAAAGCACCAGGTGGCCGTTGAGACTATGCAGAAGAGGGAGAAGGCACGGGTCGAGCGCCGCCTAGAGGCAGAGGCAGATGCTCTACCTCATAAAGCCGCAATGAGGCAGCCCAGCCTACAATCCGTTGTGGCGTCATGCAACGACAAGAACAAGGCCGCTGATGATACGGTCTTTGCCTTCGCCGGTGCCGGCATCCCGTTGGACAAGCTGGATCACCCCCTTGTGCGTGCTTGGTTGCAGAAGTACACCACCATTGCCGGTTGCTTGCCGCAAGGCAGCTCTGACTTCCCCAAAGTCAACGGCCAGCGTGTGCTTGACGGGCACCGAGGAGCAATTCACAAGAAGACTGCCGACCGCAACACCACACTACTTTTTGATGAGTGGACAGATGAACGCGGGGTGCCCGTTCTTGCAATTATTGCCCATGTTGGAGGCCGGTTGAAGTTCTGCATCGACGTTGCTTTCCTCGAGGGCAAGGGTCCGCAGCGGGGTGTGGAGCACAAAGAGATCGCGGGTGCCCTTCTGAGCTCCTTAGCCACTGCGCAGATTCATCCAGACCGCATCAACTTTGTCATTTCCGACGAGGGAAGCACCGTGGTCGCCGCTGCAAAGCACGTGTTGCAGCATGTTTGGAGGAACGCCCGGTGGTTTTTGTGTTGGAGTCACAAGCTAGCTGGCATTGGTGACATCCTCCGGAAGCACGACGTGTTCTCCATGATCAATCTTCTTTATCGCTCATCAACCTCAGTGACATGGATACAAACTTGTCCTCCTACAAGTCGCTGAAGCTGGATGAAGTTCCTGGCGTCCAAGAGGAGTGGAATTTGTACCGCAGAACGGAGTTCCGGAACATCAACAACGGTGATGAACTTCTTGCATGGTGGGAGAGTCGGCCAGACTCCCTTTTCAAGGAGGCGGTGTTGTTCTTGATCACCATCCCTACCAGCAGTGGGGCAGTGGAGAGGTTCTTCTCGCAAGCTGGCAACGTCTCCAAGAAGCAAAACAAGTTGTTGAATCAGATGAGGCGATTGGCTTTTATGGCGCGCTTCAACTTGGATGTCGAAGGGCGCCTTGTATAGTGTAGCTTCCGACAGCCGCCAACGTATACCTACGGGCGGTTAAGCTATCCAACTAGGGGCGAATAGTCGGGGGCAACGAACCGCGAAACGCATCGATACGCCAAGCTCACTGGACTGGGCACCCTGTGGGCTTGGGAAGGCTTCCGACAGCCGCCAACGTATTTGTACGGGCGGTTAAGCTATCCAACTAGGGGCGAATAGTCGGGGGCAACGAACCGCGAAACGCATCGATACGCCAAGCTCACTGGACTGGGCACCCTGTGGGCTTGGGAAGGCTTCCGGCAGCCGCCATTGTATTCTTACGGGCGGTTAAGCTATCCATTGAGGGGCGAATAGCCGGTTGCTTCAATGGGGTATGGGGTGGAGGCAGTATTGGGGCTCTGCTGCTTCTTGCCGAGGGTGTAACGCCCCTCCTCCTAAACCACAGTAGAAGGGTGAGACTTCCCTACCACGCTTTGCATGTTGAGCCGGGGCCGTAGTCTCCACATTGATGGAGCGATGGTGTCAACAGATCAACATGCGTCTTGATAAACATAGGGGTTTTGGGAGTCCTATAGCATTTTAGCAAAACCGCATTTTATGCCGCATTTTTTCTCGCATTTTCCGCATTTTTTCCGCATTTTTCCGCATTTTTTTCCAATCCCGGCGACCGCATTTTTCCCCCCCCCCTGCTGCAGGTCCATGACACATCTCGTATGAACCGCATACCCTCCAGGAACGCAGTGACACATTGATTTGAGCGCATGCTTGTGTTGTTCTGCAAAACAGGTGGAGCAGCACCTGGCGGGGCCCCTGTGGCGCGTGCAGCTGCTGGACGGCACCACACTGGCCAAGCTGGACATCAAGCTGGACGGCTACGAGGTCATCATGCCCCTCGCCGCGCCGTACGACACGCAGGACTGCAAGATCAAGGAGGAGGAGCCCATCAACGCGTGGCGGACCATCCCGCGCAGCGACATCAGCGGGTACTGCATCACGAACAACCTGGACGGCTGGCACTCCGCCACGGACCCAAACCTGTTCCCGCCCACGGACGAGGAGCCGTTCCCCTGGCTGCTGCTGGTGGCCCTGGGGGCGGCGCTCCTCCTGCTGTGCTACTGCGGCATCTGCCTGTGGCTCGCGCTGAAGGCGTGGAAGAAGCACAAGGACAAGCTGCACGACCTGGACCAGCCACTGCCCACCATCGCGAAGGACCAGCCGGAGTACGAAGTGGAGCGGCATCAGTTCCGGGACCAGCCGGGGGATGACGGCACACAATATGTCGCATCGGCATCGGGCGTCCCCGATACGGTCAACGTGTTGGACGTGAGCGCGAGGACCAGTCCAATGGGGATCAGTCGCATGGCCTCAGATCCGGCCCGAGCGGCAGCGATTGCGCACGCGAAGGATCAAGTCAAGACCGCGGCCGCAATCAACCCCGCCTCCCGGACCACAGGCGACGTCGGATCCGCCTCGCAAGCCCAGGCCACCAGCTCTCGTGACGACGTGCGCATGATGAGCACCATCAGCAAGGCCTCGGGTGCCGATGCCATGGCCACGTCCCGCGCCGCCGCTCAAGGCCCCTCCACCGCGACGGCCCAAGGCCCCGGACCCGCGCAGCTGATGTCGGCGCTCCGCACAGATCCCAACTTGCAGATGGCCGACCCCGCGCGAGCCCAGCCAGCCGAGGCCCGCAGCCTGTCCCAGCCCGACGACGTGGACATGCTGTCCGAGATTTTCAATCCCAATCTGCAGATGGCAGATCCTACTCGCACCGCAAGTCAAGACGCCCCAGCCCGCGGCCCCGAGGAGGCGCAGATGATGACGATGTTTGGGGGAGACCCTCTTGCAGATATGGTGTATGGAAGTCAGGCCCAAACTGCCACCCCGCGTGCCCCGACGCGGCGTGCCCCCAGCAGGCCGGAGAGTGGGGCGTCGATGATGTCCGAGTTCGGCACGGACCCGCCAGCGGAAATGATGAGTCCCGCTGGAGCCCACACAGGAGATGGTGACCCAGCACCAAAAGCGGGTGGACCTGGGGACAATGCCCAGATGATGTCCGAGTTTGGCACCAATCCGTTTGCTGAACTATCGGACTCCACCCGAGCCCGAACAGCGGATGGTCGACCAGCACCGAGAGCAGGCGGACCTGGGGACAATGCCCAGATGATGTCCGAGTTCGGCAAAGATCCGTTGGCCGAACTATCGGACTCCACTCGAGCCCGAACGGCGGATGGTCGACCAGCACCAAGAGCGGGCGGACCCGGCGACAGTGCCCAGATGATGTCCGAGTTTGGGAAAGAGCCGTTTGCCGAACTATCGGATTCCACTCGAGCCCGAACGGCGGATGGTCGACCAGCACCAAGAGCAGGCGGACCTGGGGACAGTGCCCAGATGATGTCCGAGTTTGGCAAAGATCCGTTTGCCGAACTATCGGATTCCACTCGAGCCCGAACGGCGGATGGTCGACCAGCACCAAAAGCAGGCGGACCTGGGGACAGTGCCCAGATGATGTCTGAGTTTGGCAAAGATCCGTTGGCGGAACTGTCAGACTCCACCCGAGCCCGAACGGCGGATGGTCGACCAGCACCAAGAGCAGGCGGACCTGGGGACAGTGCCCAGATGATGTCTGAGTTTGGCAAAGATCCGTTGGCCGAACTATCGGATTCCACTCGAGCCCGAACGGCGGATGGTCGACCAGCACCAAAAGCAGGCGGACCTGGGGACAGTGCCCAGATGATGTCTGAGTTTGGCAAAGATCCGTTGGCGGAACTGTCAGACTCCACCCGAGCCCGAACGGCGGATGGTCGACCAGCACCAAGAGCAGGCGGACCTGGGGACAGTGCCCAGATGATGTCTGAGTTTGGCAAAGATCCGTTGGCGGAACTGTCAGACTCCACCCGAGCCCGAACGGCGGATGGTCGACCAGCACCAAGAGCAGGCGGACCTGGGGACAGTGCCCAGATGATGTCTGAGTTTGGCAAAGATCCGTTTGCCGAACTGTCAGACTCCACCCGAGCCCGAACGGCGGATGGTCGACCAGCACCAAGAGCAGGCGGACCTGGGGACAGTGCCCAGATGATGTCTGAGTTTGGCAAAGATCCGTTGGCCGAACTATCGGATTCCACCCGAGCCCGAACGGCGGATGGTCGACCAGCACCAAGAGCAGGCGGACCTGGGGACAGTGCCCAGATGATGTCCGAGTTTGGCAAAGATCCGTTGGCGGAACTGTCAGACTCCACCCGAGCCCGAACGGCGGATGGTCGACCAGCACCAAGAGCAGGCGGACCTGGGGACAGTGCCCAGATGATGTCTGAGTTTGGCAAAGAGCCGTTTGCCGAACTATCGGATTCCACTCGAGCCCGAACAGCGGATGGTCGACCAGCACCAAGAGCAGGCGGACCTGGGGACAATGCCCAGATGATGTCTGAGTTCGGGAAAGAGCCGTTTGCCGAACTATCGGACTCCACTCGAGCCCGAACGGCGGATGGTCGACCAGCACCAAGAGCAGGCGGACCCGGAGACAGCGCACAGATGATGTCCGAGTTTGGCAAAGATCCGTTGGCGGAACTGTCAGACTCCACCCGAGCCCGAACGGCGGATGGTCGACCAGCACCAAGAGCAGGCGGACCTGGGGACAGTGCCCAGATGATGTCCGAGTTTGGCAAAGATCCGTTTGCCGAACTATCGGATTCCACTCGAGCCCGAACGGCGGATGGTCGACCAGCACCAAAAGCGGGCGGACCTGGGGACAGTGCACAGATGATGTCTGAGTTTGGGAAGGATCCCGCAGCACAGATGATGGACTCAACTCGAGCCCGAACGGCGGATGGTCGACCAACACCAAAAGCAAGTGGACCCGCGGACAATGCGCAGATGATGTCTGAGTTTGGCAAAGATCCTGCAGCACAAACAATGGACTCCACTCGAGCCCGAACGCGGGATGGTCGACCAGCCCCAGCCGGCAGTGGACCCGGAGACAATGCCCAGATGATGTCCGAGTTTGGCAAAGAGCCGTTGGCCGAACTATCGGACTCCACCCGAGCCCGAACGGCAGATGGTCGACCAGCACCGAGAGCGGGCGGACCTGGGGACAGTGCCCAGATGATGTCCGAGTTTGGGAAAGATCCTGCAGCACAAATGATGGACTCCACTCGAGCCCGAACGCAGGATGGTCGACCAGCAGCAGGCGGCAGTGGACCCGGAGACAGCGCACAGATGATGTCCGAGTTTGGCAAAGATCCTGCAGCACAAATGATGGACTCCACTCGAGCCCAAACGGTAGATGGCCGACAGGGTTCCGGACCAGCCTGTCCCTCTGATGATCCGGAGATGATGACTGCGTTCGGTGCTGATCCGCTTGCGCAGATGCAGTACGGAACTGAAGCCCGCACCCGAGATGGCCGACCTGCACCTGGAACCAGGGGACCTGGGGATAGCACACAGATGATGTCCGAGTTTGGCCAAGATCCTGGTGCACAAATGATGGATTCAACCCGAGCCCGCACGCGGGATGGTCGACCAGCCCCAGGCAGCAGTGGACCTGGGGATGGAGCTCAGATGATGTCCGAGTTCGGCCAAGATCCTGCAGCACAATTTTCAGATTCATCTCGAGCCCGAACGGCAGATGGTCGACCAGCCCCAGGGGGCAGCAGACCTGGGGATGACCCAGAGATGATGTCCGCGTTTGCTCCAGATCCAAAGTTGGAAATGATTGAAGGAAGCCAAACCCAAACGGTGGAAGGCAGACGTGGACCTGCACAGCAGAAGCCTGGTGATAGTGTGCAGAGCGCGCAGATGATGTCTGAGTTTGGTCAGGATCCTGCAGCACAGATGATGGACTCAACTCGAGCCCGGACGCGGGATGGCCGACCAGCTCCGGGAGGCAGTGGACCTGGGGACAATGCCCAGATGATGTCCGAGTTTGGCACAGATCCGTTGGCCGAACTGTCTGATTCTACTCGAGTCCGAATGGCAGATGGTAGACCAGCACCAAGAGCAGGCGGACCCGGAGACAGCGCACAGATGATGTCCGAGTTTGGGAAAGATCCTGCAGCACAAACAATGGACTCCACTCGAGCCCGAACGCGGGATCGTGGACCAGCCCCAGGCGGCAGTGCACCTGGGGACAATGCCCAGATGATGTCCGAGTTTGGCAAAGAGCCGTTGGCCGAACTATCGGACTCCACCCGAGCCCGAACGGCAGATGGTCGACCAGCACCGAGAGCGGGCGGACCTGGGGACAGTGCCCAGATGATGTCCGAGTTTGGGAAAGATCCTGCAGCACAAATGATGGACTCCACTCGAGCCCGAACGCAGGATGGTCGACCAGCAGCAGGCGGCAGTGGACCCGGAGACAGCGCACAGATGATGTCCGAGTTTGGCAAAGATCCTGCAGCACAAATGATGGACTCCACTCGAGCCCAAACGGTAGATGGCCGACAGGGTTCCGGACCAGCCTGTCCCTCTGATGATCCGGAGATGATGACTGCGTTCGGTGCTGATCCGCTTGCGCAGATGCAGTACGGAACTGAAGCCCGCACCCGAGACGGCCGACCTGCACCTGGAACCAGGGGACCTGGGGATAGCACACAGATGATGTCCGAGTTTGGCCAAGATCCTGGTGCACAAATGATGGATTCAACCCGAGCCCGCACGCGGGATGGTCGACCAGCCCCAGGCAGCAGTGGACCTGGGGATGGAGCTCAGATGATGTCCGAGTTCGGCCAAGATCCTGCAGCACAATTTTCAGATTCATCTCGAGCCCGAACGGCAGATGGTCGACCAGCCCCAGGGGGCAGCAGACCTGGGGATGACCCAGAGATGATGTCCGCGTTTGCTCCAGATCCAAAGTTGGAAATGATTGAAGGAAGCCAAACCCAAACGGTGGAAGGCAGACGTGGACCTGCACAGCAGAAGCCTGGTGATAGTGTGCAGAGCGCGCAGATGATGTCTGAGTTTGGTCAGGATCCTGCAGCACAGATGATGGACTCAACTCGAGCCCGGACGCGGGATGGCCGACCAGCTCCAGGAGGCAGTGGATCTGGGGATGGAGCTCAGATGATGTCCGAGTTGGGCCAAGACCCTGCAGTACACACCATGGACTCAACTCGAGCCCGGACGCGGGATGGTCGACCAGCCCCAGGCGGCAGTGGACGCGGAGACAGCGCTCAGATGATGTCCGAGTTTGGCAAGGATCCTGCAGCACAAACGTTGGACTCAGCTCGAGCCCGCACGCGGGATGGTAGACCAGCACCAGGTGGCAGCGTACCCGGAGACAGCGCACAGATGATGTCCGAGTTCGGCCAAGACCCTGCAGCACAAACGATGGACTCAACTCGAGCCCGCACGCGGGATGGTCGACCAGGCGGCAGTGGACGCGGAGACAGCGCTCAGATGATGTCCGAGTTTGGCAAGGATCCTGCAGCACAAACGATGGACTCAACTCGAGCCCGCACGCGGGATGGTAGACCAGCACCAGGCAGCAGTGGATCTAGGGATGGAGCTCAGATGATGTCCGAGTTCGGCCAAGATCCTGCAGCACAATTGTCAGATTCATCTCGAGCCCGAACGGCAGATGGTCGACCAGCCCCAGGGGGCAGCAGACCTGGGGATGACCCAGAGATGATGTCCGCGTTTGCTCCGGATCCAAAGTTGGAAATGATTGAAGGAAGCCAAACCCAAACGGTGGAAGGCAGACGTGGACCTGCACAGCAGAAGCCTGGTGATAGTGTGCAGAGCGCGCAGATGATGTCTGAGTTTGGTCAGGATCCTGCAGCACAGATGATGGACTCAACTCGAGCCCGGACGCGGGATGGTCGACCAGCTCCAGGAGGCAGTGGATCTGGGGATGGAGCTCAGATGATGTCCGAGTTGGGCCAAGACCCTGCAGCACAAATGATGGGCTCCACCCGAGCCCGAACGCGGGCTGGTCGACCAGCAGCAGGCGGCAGTGGACGCGGAGACAGCGCTCAGATGATGTCCGAGTTTGGCAAAGATCCTGCAGCACAAATGATGGACTCCACTCGAGCCCAAACGGTAGATGGCCGACAGGGTTCTGGACCAGCCCGTCCCTCTGATGATCCGGAGATGATGACTGCGTTCGGTGCTGATCCGCTTGCGCAGATGCAGTACGGAACTGAAGCCCGCACCCGAGATGGCCGACCTGCACCTGGAACCAGGGGACCTGGGGATAGCACACAGATGATGTCCGAGTTTGGCCAAGATCCTGGTGCACAAATGATGGATTCAACCCGAGCCCGCACGCGGGATGGTCGACCAGCCCCAGGCAGCAGTGGACCTGGGGATGGAGCTCAGATGATGTCCGAGTTCGGCCAAGATCCTGCAGCACAATTGTCAGATTCATCTCGAGCCCGAACGGCAGATGGTCGACCAGCCCCAGGGGGCAGCAGACCTGGGGATGACCCAGAGATGATGTCCGCGTTTGCTCCAGATCCGAAGCTGGAAATGATTGAAGGAAGCCAAACCCAAACGGTGGAAGGCAGACGTGGACCTGCACAGCAGAAGCCTGGTGATAGTGTGCAGAGCGCGCAGATGATGTCTGAGTTTGGTCAGGATCCTGCAGCACAGATGATGGACTCAACTCGAGCCCGGACGCGGGATGGTCGACCAGCTTCAGGCGGCAGTGGATCTGGGGATGGAGCTCAGATGATGTCCGAGTTCGGCCAGGATCCTGCAGCACAAACCATGGACTCAACTCGAGCCCGGACGCGGGATGGTCGACCAGCCCCAGGCGGCAGTGGATCTGGGGATGGAGCTCAGATGATGTCCGAGTTCGGCCAGGATCCTGCAGCACAAACCATGGACTCAACTCGAGCCCGGACGCGGGATGGTAGACCAGCTCCGGGAGGCAGTGGATCTGGGGATGGAGCTCAGATGATGTCCGAGTTCGGCCAAGACCCTGCAGCACAAACGATGGATTCAACTCGAGCCCGGACGCGGGATGGTCGACCAGCACCAGGCGGCAGTGGATCTGGGGATGGAGCTCAGATGATGTCCGAGTTCGGCCAGGATCCTGCAGCACAAACGATGGATTCAACTCGAGCCCGGACGCGGGATGGTAGACCAGCTCCGGGAGGCAGTGGATATGGGGATGGAGCTCAGATGATGTCCGAGTTTGCCCCTGATCCCAACTTGGAAATGACTGAAGGAAATCAAGGGTCACGACCCACAGAACGGCCTCAGATGATGTCTGTGCCAGGGGGCGTGCCCACGCCCGATGCCGAGATGATGGACACCACATACCGTGTGCAAGCCCAGGCCCACGCGCAGCCTCAAGTGCGGGGCAAGTCCCTGGGCAAGGTCACTCCAGAGCAGTACGCAGAAGCCGCCTCAGCCCCGCGTCTGCAGCAAGCGCCACGCGGGCAGCCTGCGTCGTCCGCGCCCGGGCCGTCGGTGCCGACTCAGATGATGTCCCTCCCGGGGCACGGCAGCGCCCCAGCGGCCACCGTGATGGACACGAAACGGGCGGCAACCGCCGACGTGACAGGCTCGAAAACCCACGGGAAGACGGTCGCGCGCTCGAGCTCCCCGCCACAAACGGATTGGATGTCCCGGATGTCCGGAGGTCGCTCCCCCGGAGAGGGGGAGACTCAGATGATGACTGCGGTCGGCCAAGACCCAGAGGCGCGGCCTCAGCCTCAAGCCGCGTCCGGCGAGGTCGCTGGCATGGAAACCCGCGGCAAGACCGTCGCTCGGTTGGGCTCCGACCCGCAGATGGATTGGATGTCCAGAATGTCTGGAGGTCGCTCGCCCCTGCCAGACGACGCCCAGATGATGAGCGGGTTCGGCAAAGACCCGGAGGCGCAGATGCAGCCTCAAGGCCAACAGGCGAGCCAGACATCGCCCGGATCCGGGGCTGGTATGCCTGTGCAGATGATGTCGGTGCCCGCCGGCAGCAGCGGCGCGGACGCCCAGCTGATGGACACTGCCCGGCAACCGCCTCGTCAGTCGACGCGGACCGGACAGGCCGATGCATCGGCGCAGATGATGTCAGTGCCCGCTGGCGGCAGCGCCGGGGATGCCCAGGTGATGGACACTGCCCGGCAGCAGCCCCGGCAGTCGCCCGCGCACTCGGCGCCCGCCGGGTCCGATGTCCCCGCCGAGATGATGTCGGTGCCCGCCGGCGGCAGCGCCGGGGATGCCCAGGTGATGGACACTGCCCGGCAGCAGCCCCGGCAGTCGCCCGCGCCCTCGGCGCCCGCTGCGTCCGACATCCCCGCGCAGATGATGTCGGTGCCCGCCGGCGGCAGCGACGCGGGTGCCCAGGTGATGGACACCACGCGCATGAGCCCCGGCCAGGCGGCCCAGGTGCTGCCCGAGCACCCGGGGCAGCCCGGCGAAGCGGAGCGTGCGGGGGGCGGCGAGCCTGCCCAGATGATGTCCACCATCCCTGCGGACCGCGACGCCCCGGACGCGCAGGTCATGGACACCGCCTACCGATCCCAGGCCGTGGCCGACGCGCCGGCCCAAGAGTACGCGAGGGTCCGGGTCCAGATCTCGCCCTCGGCGGTCGGGGAAGCGGCGTGCCACCCGGAGTCGCGCGCGACTTTCATGTCCGAGCTGCGCGACGTGTCCGGCGCCTCCGATACGTTGGTGATGGACTCGACGTTGGCGACGCCGCAGAGCTACGAGCCCCCGGCCCAAAGGCGGTCGAGCGTCGACGGGACGCGGATGATGTCGGCGATCGCCCGCGAGTCGCTTGACGCTGACCTTATGGAAGCGCCAGAGGACGACAGCTAGACTCGAGGGGGCCTTCGTCGCGCAGCCGCGGTCCGGGCACACCCGCCGCGCCGCGGGTCCCTGCGAGGGCTGCGCGGCAAGCAGCAATGGTCTGCTGATCGTTCAGCCCCTTGATGGCGACCCAAACCCAATCTTTAGGGGCCAAGGACTGTACATGGGCCCGATGTGAGTCTCCGGCCAGTTTGCTCGCATGCATGGCCGCTCATGTGCGCGCGCGTGCGTACGCGCGCGCGCACACACACACACACACACACCAACTCTGCCGGGCGTGGTAAGGGGCACAGAAAGACTGTATATAGTCTTCGTGTCGTCCCGAGAGGGAGGGAAGGCCGCGGGAGGCGGACGACCAAATATTGCTGCAGTGCGGACATCACTGCAGAGAGGTGATGTATGATAGCGAACGCTTTGAGATTTCGAAAATGATTGGGCTTCACACACACACACCAACTCTCCACTTCTGTGCACGGTGCCTTCTTGCGACGCGGGGTCACGTGCACAGCCAATTGCCTCTGTGGTCACCGCATGGCGTCAGCGCGGCGGCCCCGGCGGCGTCCCACCGCCGCCCTATGCCGGTGCCCCGCGGCGATGATGTATCGATTATATCACGCGTAGCCGTGTCGTTGTCCTGAAACAGGGTGCACCGGTCCTCAGCGGCCGCCCGTCAGTGGGACTGCTCCCGCTGGGCCCCTTCCTGTCGCCCTCAGCGTGTCCGGATGCGGGGCCTGGCGTCGTACAGAGTCACTGTGCTGCCGTCCCTCGCCTCCGCGGATCGCTTTGGAGTGGGAGGGCGGGGCGCTGCTCGCGGCGTCCCCGGCAGAATGCCCCTTTATTCCTGGTCCGAGGCCGGGGCCATGAGATGCGAGGCGCGTCGGCCGTCCGCCTCAATCTGTCATGGCCGGGTCTCCCCCCGGAGGTCCCCCGCGGACTCCCCCCAGGCCTTTTTTGTTCCGGACGGGCCGGCAGATCCCTGGCCAACCGTCGTCGCTCAACCGCCAACCGTCGTCGCTCAACCGCCAACCGTCGTCGCTCAACCGCCAACCGTCGTCGCTCAACCGCCAACCGTCGTCGCTCAACCGCCAACCGTCGTCGCTCAACCGCCAACCGGTGTCGGTTGTCCGGCACTCGCTGGCCGTCGTCTGCCCCGTTTTGTCGGTCCGCCAAGCGTGGTCCGGCCCGCGTTTGAGGGGCGACGCGGCGCCGTGGCCATTCTCGATCCAGCTCCCGTGTGTGTGTGTGTGTATGCGCGCGCGCGCGTGCATGTGTGTGCATGGGCTCTCAGAGGACAGTGAAATGGGCTGCATGGGCACCAGGGCCCGGCCAACGGTTGGGGCTGTGTGTGTGTGTAGGGGGGGGGGGGTGGCATGACCGTTGCCACAGATGGAGCAAGAGTGCGGAAAGGGAACCCGCCTGAACCCCCAACTCGGGGCCTGAGTCCCCAAGAACGCCCCCAAATTGCTGTCCCGAATGGGCGGTGTTCTGGTGTTGAACAGTGAACGAAGTGTTTTTTTCTTAGGTCAGAGCGGTTCAGTGGGTGGGTTGTAATGTGGCGAGTGGTTGTGCAAGGGTCCCGCCCAGACATGCTGCTAGTGTCCGGCAGGGGGAACTGAGTTTCGTTAGGAATCAGCTCCGTAACGTTTGTCACTCAGTAATATCTGCTCCTGTCGCACCCGGAGCCCAGCTGTGTCCTGTGTCAGACTCAGTAGGACCCAGCTCCTTCTGGTCACGTCTGACCAGGCGGACGCTGGCGGCAAGTCTGGTCCCGCCCATTTTGTTCACAGCCGTGTGCCAGGGACAAGTGAGCTGTATGTGGCATCAAGGGGTCACCGTTGACGACAATCACAGGGCTTGACGCACCGCACCAAGCCCTGATAGAAAGGCAGCCCGACAAGCCAACTGGGGCAACATTGTGTTCCGTGTGTGCGCGATACTTGGCACTGTCCCCGTTTTTTTTTTGACACCCGAGGCTGCAACGTCATAAGCGACGGCACAGGCCATGACAAGAGCCAAGTGCCTGTTTCTGCCTCATGCAGTCATATTGCGTTGGGCAACTCAGTCTGACCCACACTTTTCAAAACCTGCTCCTCCTACGTTTTGCCTTTCCCCGATCCCATCCGAGGGCGAGTCCCGTCGAAGTGGAGACATTGTTTTGCACGCCATGACGCACACGCGTGATCACAAGCTCAGTTCCTGCCAGTTGGCCATTCCGGCCGCGTCGGGATATGTCGCGGTGAGCAGCCCAGCCTGACCCAGATGTTTTCGAAACCCCTTGTCCCTACGTGTCTCATCAGGATGGTTCTACACAACGCTCTTGATCCCATCGAGGCGATTGCAAAGAGCACCTGATCCTTGGTCGTTTTCTCTGGGGGTGGTCTGTCCTGAATACCTCTCCCTCGGGCGGGGTCACCACTTTTTCCCAAACCCCCGAGGGGGCATGGTCCCATACCAGCCACCCCTGAGTCTCCCCCATCACCTCAGTGACATGGGTGCCACTGATAGTGGCTTTCAACGTCCTGAGCGTACCCCGCCATTTGGTTGCGGCATTTTCGCACGTTTTGGGCCACTCACCCCCATGCGGGGTGCGTTTCAGCCAGGCTGGTCTTTGTGCCACTGAATTTATGCCGCCCCTGTGGCTGAATCGCTCGCCCCAATCCACCCGGATATTCCGGTTCATTGATTCCGGTTCACGAGCCGATTTGGCAGGAGGAACCATTCAATGCTTCGCATCACATCCGTCCTTCCAGTTTGAAGTTCGCCGTTGAGGTTGCGTGCAGCCACGTACCGTGTCATTGGGGTTTTGCCGGTGATCACATTGAATGCATGCGCAGACCAAGTGTGTTGTTTAACGGCACACACACGTACACCGACAGTTCCTGGCTGTCCAGTACACCTGTAGCCTCTAAACCCGGTTGGATGTTGTGTGAATGCGTTTGCTACAATCGTTTATCTCGGAGAGAACACTTGTACGGGTTGGGTTGGCGGGGATTACGCGCGGCGCTCGCCTTCGGGATATCCTCTAAGCCCATGGAACCAGCAACCCCTGTTTGCCATGGAATCACAAACACTCATACGTAAAGATCAATCGTCATCGAATCGTACACCTGGACGTCAGGGGGTAAGGGATGGGCTAGGGAACATCACCCCACCAAATTTCCGGTCCAGCGCACCGCACCAAGGTGGAATCTCGACTCCATGGCCCAAAATTGTTGCAACAATCAGCTTTTGTGTACTCGATGTGCCAGCATCAACCGTCCTTGCTACTTTGCAGCCGTTATCCAACCTCCTGTGAGTTTTGCACATTGAAAAAAGGCCCGCGCTTGCACGATCGCGAGCATAGCCCATTTGCTTTCCAGTCGATTTGTGCTCTGGCAATTGTATTGTATTTGCTTTGATGCTCTCTTAGTGGCCTGCTCCATTTGTTCAATTGGGTTTAAGTAACTGTCTCTTTGTTCACTACAGCGATGTGGTGGTTATAAGGATCCTGCTAGAGCCCAAAAGCTTTCGCAGTGGGGCACTCAAAGCTGTGGGATTGATCGGTGATCTGCACTAAAGGATCTTTGCATGTCGATGCTTTGCTCGTGACTCCCACTCTGAAAGGTGCAAATGCAGCAAGGGTGAAAGCTACTGAGGTGTTTGTTTTTTTGTCGTTCTCTGGGGGTGGCACAGTGGCCAATCCTGGTCAGGACCCGACCCCAAAGGGGGGGGGGGGTACCCCCCCCCCCCCTACAGACCCCAAAATGGTTGTGCAGAACAATGGGTTTTGTGGGCGCTGGAGATTTTGTTTTAGGCATACGGCAGGGGGAAATCACATCGAAGAGAGGTTGTTAGATCAAGCGCAGGCGCGAGCGTCGTATACCCCCCCTTTTTTTTGGGGTCGTTCGCGTAGCATACCCTAATGTATGGTTTCTAACGTCTAACCCCTTGTAAAATCATCATTTTAGGACCAAAAATGATCCCCCAATGATTTTTTTGGATTTTGACCCCCGTACCCCCCCCCCCCGCACCTGGGTACCCCTTTTTTGGGGTGGGGGGTGGGGTGGGGGGGGTCAAACTTCTTTGCGTATTGTGGCCGCTGTGTGTGTATTTGGACCTGGGTCCTGAAGAACTTTTTTCTTGTTTATGGACCCCCTAACCCATGGTGGGGGTGCCGGGTCCCAACTCCAGGTACCCCCAGTCGCCCCCCCCCCCCCCCCCATGTGGCTCCTTGCCACTGAGGACTTTGCCGTTTTCACGTTGGATAGGCTGTTTAGTGGCACGTGAAAATTTTTTGAAATTCGATTTTTCATGAAACCCTTCCGTTGCCCCTAGGATGGGTGATCATTTGGTGACAATACGGGTACTTGAGCACCCATGGGGACCCACATAGTGGCCGCTAGGCCTATGTAGCCCGTGCCATGGGCCCTCGAAAAGCCCCAAAATCACCTCGCAGAGGTTGTTAGATCACAGCCAGGTAGGCGTATATAGGGGAAAACGCCACATACCCCCCATTTTGGGCCTTTTTGGGCCTATTCGCATACCCTACCCCAAGGGGTTGAATTGTTGGTTTAACCATCATTATTTTGTCCAATAAACGCATCCCCCAATGAGTTTTTGGTCCGGACCCCCCCTAACCCCCCCCCACTTGAAACCCACTTTTTTGAGGTTTTGAGGGAGGTGTGTGGGGGGGGGGGTGGGGGGGTCAAAAATATTGAAAAAATGAACCCCCCTTTTTCTGGGTCGAAAATCATGAATCTTCTGGTTTTTTTCGATTTTGAGCCGAAAAAGTGTTTCCGGGTCCCGACTCCATGGGGTTTGTATGGGGCGGAGTGGGACGAGCGCTTATGTAGTTTGCGCACTTTCCAGCCATTTTTGCTATGTTGGCGGTTTTGGCGACCTCGGTGACCCCGTGGTACCCACTGTGAGGGGTGTGAGTGTGGATGTTGTGACAGTATATGCCTACTAGGATACGGAAGGACGTTTTTTGCAGTCTCTAGCCTTGCTGAGAGCCGGTCTCAACCCGTGCCAAAGACGCGAAATGACTGTTTCCACCAATATTGGCCTAGTGAATGGGCCGGCCCACAACATGCTGATGCAGTTTTTCACCCCGGGCAGCTCAAAAATCGAAGTTTTCGAAACTTGTTTTTACGATATTGTGACCACAAAATATGACCATCCAAGGTATGTAAAGCATGTTTTAGGCCGTATTTACGTGTTTTTCACCCTATTTGGGTATTGGGGGGGGGGGGGGGGGGTCTCCCAAGGGATGGGTACACAACCTGCTGATGCAGTTTTTCACCCTGGGGAGCCGAAAAATCGAAGTTTTCGAAACTTATTTTTTTGATACCATGATCACCTAAAATGACCATTCAAGCTATGTCAAGCATTTTTTAGGCTGTATTTACATGATTTTCACCCTATTTGGGTATTGGGCGCACGGGGGGCTGGTGTCTCCTAAGGGATTGGTACACAACCTGCTTATGCAGTTTTTCGCCCTGGGCAGCTCAACAATCGAAGTTTTCAAAACTTGTTTTTTTGATATTGTGATCACCTAAAATGACCATTCAAGCTATGTCAAGCATTTTTTAGGCTGTATTTACATGATTTTCACCCTATTTGGGTATTGGGCGCACGGGGGGCTGGTGTCTCCTAAGGGATTGGTACACAACCTGCTTATGCAGTTTTTCACCCTGGGCAGCTCAACAATCGAAGTTTTCAAAACTTGTTTTTTTGATATTGTGATCACCTAAAATGACCATCCAAGGTATGTAAAGCATGTTTTAGGCCGTATTTACGTGTTTTTCACCCTATTTGGGTATTACGTCCGGGGGGGGGGGGGGGGGGGCTCCCAAGGGATTGGTACACAGCCTGCTCATGCAGTTAGTTTTTCACCCTAGGCAGCTCAAAAATCGAAGTTTTCGAAACTTATTTTTATGATATTGTGATCACCTACAATGGCCCTCCAAGGTGTGTAAAGCATGTTTTAGGCCGTATTTACATGTTTTTCACCCTATTTGGGTATTGGGCGCACGGGGGGCTGGTGTCTCCTAAGGGATTGGTACACAACCTGCTTATGCAGTTTTTCGCCCTGGGCAGCTCAACAATCAAAGTTTTCGAAACTTGTTTTTTTGATATTGTGATCACCTAAAATGACCATCCAAGGTATGTAAAGCATGTTTTAGGCCGTATTTATGTGTTTTTCACCCTATTTGGGTCTTAGGTCCGGGGGGGGGGGGGTCTCCCAAGGGATGGGTACACACCTTGGACAGCTCAAAAATCGAAGTTTTCGAAACTTGTTTTTATGATATTGTGATCACTTAAAATGACCATCCAAGCCATGTAAAGCATGTTTCAGTCCGTATTTACATGGTTTTCACTCTATTTGGGTATTAGGTGCCGGGGGGGGGGGGTTCTCCCAAGGGATTGGTACACAACCTGCTCATGCAGTTTTTCACGTCAGGCAGCTCAAAAATCGAAGTTTTTGAAACTTATTTTTTTGATACCGCGATCACCTAAAATGACCATCCAAGATATGTAAAGCATGTTTTAGCCCGTATTTATGTAGTTTTTACCCTATTTTGGGTGTGTGTTGCTTGGGGTAGATTCTCTGCGAGGTGGACTTGCCGAAGGCAATAGAATTGCTGTTGCGTAGGCTGTTTAGTGACACTTGAGAACTTTTTCACATTTCGACTTTTTCCGAAACCCTTCTGTTGCCCCTAGGATGGGTTGGGTGATCATTTGATGACAATATGGGTACTTGAGCACCCATGGGAACCCATGTAGTGGCCACTGGGCCCATCTAGCCCGCCCCCAAAAGCTTCAAAATTGCTGTTTGTAGGTGGTTCGATGGCCTTTGGTGTGTGCACAAACTCCTCAAGCAATTTTCCACCCTCTGCAGGTCAAAAATGGAAAATTTTACAAAATTTTTTTTGATATTGTGACAACTCACAATGATGAAGCATGCTATGTAAGGCATGTTTTAGCCCCCTTTTATGTGTTTTTCACCCTATTTGGGTGTTGGGGGGGGGGTCCTCCCAAGGGGTCTAGGGCACCACCTGCTTATGCGGTTTTCCCGCCTTGGCAGCTCAAAAATGGAAATTTCCGAAACTGATTTTTCTGATATTTTGACCATCCAAAATGATCAAATATCCGATGTAAAGCATGTTTTAGCCCCTGTTTATGTGTTTTTCACCCTATTTGGGTGTTTGGGGGGGGGTCCCAAGGGGTCTAGGGCACAACCTGCTTATGCGGTTTGCCGGCCTCGGCAGCTCAAAAATGGAAATTTCCGAAACTGTTTTTTTTTGATACTTTGACCATCCAAAATGATCAAATATCCTATGTAAAGCATGTTTTAGCCCCTCTTTGTGTGTTTTTCACACTTTTTGGGTGTTGGGCGGGGGTGGGTGGTGGCTCCCATGGGGTCTGGGGCACAACCTGCTTATGCAGTTTTCCCGCCTCCGTAGCTCAAGAATGGTTGTCCCTCTCCCCTCTTTGAGGTGCCTTGCCGAAGGCAATAGAATTTTTTTGTTCGACCCTATGTGTCTATACTCAAAATACTCAGAGTTTTGTGGAGAATTTCAAAAATGGCTGAAAAGCACAAAAAAGGATTTTGACCCTGACCCGACCTCCGGGTCGGACCTTGGCTGATGGGAGCCTGATGGGCAATTTTTTTTCTGAAAAATTTTTACCCCACTTGTGCATATTCAAAATGATCAGCCTGTCATGGGGATCATTTTGAGGTATGTATGTTGGGGTACCCACCGACCCCCCCCCCCCTGGGGAGCCCGGCGGCTGACCGCCCGACCCTCCAACCCCCAAGGTTTGGGTCACCCAAGGGGGGGGAGGGTCCCCCCCCCCACAGCCCCCAAAACGATCGCACACCCCTCAGGGTCACACATTGGCTGGTGGCGGCCCCCGTGGGGGTTGGGCAACCCAATTTGCCTGGTAATGTCAGGTCATGCAGTGGTTATGCAGCCAATTCAACTCCTTCTTTCCAGGGCGTCTGAACAATTCATATGCGAAGGGGGGGGGGCTGGGCCTTCAAAGCCCCCCGCCCCCCGCTTTCCCTCATTTCGTGGGGCTCTTGGAAAATGGGCTCCTGTGATTGAAGGTATGTTTTCACCTTGAAAGCCGATCTTTTTGTAGTGGTTATTTGTTGCAAGAGCGTGCTGTTTGGCAGGTAAGGTGCCAGTTCTGCACAGGAGTGCAACAGCCATTGTCAACAAAGATTGGCGACAATGTAACAGCCCAGCAACGTAATGCCACCCCTGAAATATTCTCATTGGACAGTCTCAAAGCACATCAACACGGCAGTTTCTGTTTTTCCCCGACACACAAGAGCCACCCTCCATGCACCCAGTCAACAACGCATTGCTGTCCTAACGAAAAGATCGTCACAGAACCAGCGTTGCAGACACACAGACCCCTGACATTCAATGGGCTGTTGAACGCCCCGCCCATATCCACATGGTTGACATTGGCCAGGTGGATGCAATACGCCCTGAAATGGAGAGATTACTACCAGCAACAGAAAAAGAAGATGTACCATCAAGAATCCAAAGGAATAGTGCGACAAGTGTTCCGCAAATGGTATAGACAGGGGCAGGTGCACATGCGGAACTACAATACCCAAAATGTGATGTCACCGCAACCGGCATGGGATGCATGGGAAGAACAAGCAAGACGACTGTGGCACCAGTCTACAAAAAAGATACTGGAGTGCACTTACCGGAGGGTTAAGGACGAGGTTCGACAGTACACACGAAAACTGTTGGCAGGGCACGAATGGGCTATAGCCATACTGCCGATGCTACGCCGATGCTATGAATGCCAACCGTGTGGGGCACCCTGGGGATAACGATGCTGGTACTGACGGCAACAGGGCACCCAAAAGACGGAAGATACAGCAGGACAATGTGTCGTGAGGGCGAGGAAGAAAAAAGCACATAGGGGACCAAAGGCAGAGTGACTCTATGGGTCTCAACAACACAGGAGAATACGTGAGCTTCACCAACAACATAAGGCCGTTAGGCGTGGCACTGCGTAGTGCATATGCAAGGGGTAGACCAAGCAGGTAGTGAACAGAGGCAGTTCCCCAGGTAAAGCTGGGACACATGACAAATGTGGAACCCTCGTTTGTACTATATGCCCTACTTCTTGATCCAGGCTGTTGCCTGAGAGCTCACTTTGTACTCATCGAACTTGTTGAGCCTAGACAAAAAAAATATCCACATGGTTGACACTGCCAACCAAATGCCAGGATCTGTAGGTGGCAAAAAATGGGGTGCACTGTTGATGGCGCACCATGCGCTGTGCCCGCGCTGTGCGAAAAGTTGGCTGTTTTCCACCACCTGTAGCCATGGGTCCCTGAAGTCTGCACCCCCGATGCTGCTTTGAATGGATCATGCACGCTTCTGTAGGTGGGTGGTTTGCAGGGGTGTTCCCGGGATAAACAGCATAATGATTGGTGCTGTGCCCGCGCTGTGCGAAAACGCCCGCAAGGATATTCAAATAATGCACAGGCACCTAAAATGAGCAGAACCCACTGACCGAAAGGTGGGTGTAGGTGGAGAGGATTTCTGACTGTTGGGTCATTCGCTGGGTCGGCTCAAGATTCGGCATTTGCATTTCAAAAGCACAATCAACTCAAGGAAACAGGACCTTCAAAGGAACAATGTCCTGATTGGGTGCATCCCTTGACTTCTTCAGATGTGGCACTGTGCACGCCCTCTCACAATGTGAAGACTCCAACAAACAAAAACATTTTACAGCCCCACACACTCCGTGGCTTCGCCTGCTTTTGGCAGTGTGCTTTGCGAAGTACTCCCTGATACTCGTTCCGCTTATCACGCCCACGTTGTCCGGGATGCAACGGCCGTTTGCGTGGACAGAACAGAGCACCACAGTCAGTGGAGTTGCTAGCAAAGGCCCTCTTTGTGCAGGGGTCGCTCCCAGTCACCCATCTGTTTTGTATTGAATCCGCACGACCTTTCAGCGTACACATCTCAGTTCAAAGTTCAGGAAAAAGAACGTTGATAGTAGCATACAACAATCAGCGCATTGTGAATGGCCTGTACCTCTTTGCAGTAACCCCCCCCCCCCTTGTTCTAACATGGGCTGGTCCAAACCTGGTGATCCCGTGTTTCTGCACTTTTGGACCTTTTTTGGAACCATCCTTTTTGCGGTTGGGATCCAATAGAGAATGTGGTTACCGAGCTGGGTTTACCCTGTCGAGGTTTTACAACCCTTCTTAGGGTCCAGGGTGAGCAACACATTTTAGCAGCAGCAGCAGCAGCAAGCAAGCAAGCAGCAGCAGCAAGTGGGCGGTTGAAAAGTCTTTTTGGGGACACCGTGGGGAAACCGGCATTGAAGTCGCTCAAAACAACCGCAGAGCAAATGCGCATCACCTGCAACAAGTTTTGTGCCATTTTGTGCTGTTTAGCCCCGTTTTATGGCCGATTTAGTGTCCACAAATGGCCATTTTCGGCCTTTTTTCAGGACAATTGTCCTCAAAGTTTAGGACGGTCGCCGGTGCGTCAAGTAGGCGTCTCCAATGAGGGCTTTTTTTCTGCCATAGCAATTAGGCTATCAAATGATTGCAAATGGGTGTTCTATAAGGCGTCTCCCACACCATGGAGCCACGCGGTGGTCCATTTCGAGGTGAAAAAGAGGCGTTTTTCAGGATGATTGTCCTGAATGTGCCGGACCATATCCAATGTTCTTCTTCCACGGCCAATTGCTTTCCTCCTTTGTTCGTTGGGATATTTGAAGGTCCATTGGACATTGGACCCAGCTATCCAAGAAATTTGTAGATGTTTGGGCGATACTTGCAACAGTTTGCCCAATTTCAGAACAGGCGTGCAACGTTGGGGGGGGGGTCGCCTGCAAGGGGCAATCGGCCAACAAGCAGAGGGAGGTATAAATGATTGGAGTGGGAAAGGTATGAACCAAGCAAGGGTATAACAAATCCCCTAGCTCCAAGCATTATGGGGGACCAATTCCTGATGCACTAATTTGGGGAGGACAAACCCTCATGAAATGAAGGTACTGCAACATGATTTTGATTTTTTCAAAGTCTTTCGGAAATTGTTTTTGAAACCTTTTTTTTCCCCTTCATTTTTCGTAGTTTTTGGCTTTTTTTTTATTTTCTACCGAGCTTTTGTCTAACTGGATATCTAGTGGATATCTGAAGGAGCGCCGGACACGGTGTGCGCGGTGCAGCGCAGCTATTTGGCGAGATCTTGTGTTGTCATCTGGATGCTTCCTCTTGTATTGTGCACCTCTGCAGATGTAGTTTTTTGGGACCGCGAAAGACCCACATGGAGCCAAGGGCCATTTCAAAGATTCCGAAGTGGGTGCCAATTGTATTGTGCTCTTGATTGTGCTGTGTTTGTGGGGAGAAGAGGTGTTTGTACAATTTTGTGGCCAAAGCGTTTGCTCTCCTGAGGGTCCATTTTGGGAGAGGGTAACAACCAGGACGCTCCGGGTTTACGGGCCGCAAAAGTAGCGCACGGTGCGTGCCCAGCACAGGTACATTCCCTTTCTTTCAGGCAAGAAACCAAAATGTCCAAAACAGCTGCCAGTATACGGTAAATCTTGCCTTTGCCGAGTCTCATTATTGTGCTCCTTGTAAACATGTGTGTGTGTGTGTGTGTGTTAGGTGGACGCACCTAGCACAGGTTGCATATGTTGACGCGACAACACGACCTCCTCCGTAGGTGAAATTTGTGGTCTGTCATGAACGCTGCACGATTCTCAGGGCAGGTCAGGGAGCAGGATCTGAACTGATGATATACAGTGCAGCACATTGCCGCGTTTTCTGACAGACCGAAAGACGTCTAGGGCAGCTCTGCTGTCCCTGAGGAGTTTTCTTTCACCGCTTTTCTTGCTCTGTTCTTGTTTTTGCGGTTCTCATTGTGTGTGTGTGTATCACCCCAGTGACGGGGGGACCAGCATGTATGTCCCACCAGTGATTGACCCCTGAATGTCTGTGCCTCCTATGCACCCAGAGTGTGGTGCCGCCTTCTTGTCCAGGGGCCAGGGGGGATTCAAGCAGCGTGTTCTGCCCTGGGCTTGTAGCTATAGGAATGCCTCTGCTTGATGCATGCCCCCTGAGCGGTGCAGGGGGTGTCTGTGTGGATGTCTGGGTATCTAATGACAGGTAGACCAAGCAGGTAGTGAACAGAGACAGCTCCCCAGGTAAAGCTGGAACACATGCCAAATGTGGAGCCCTCATTTGTACTATATGCCCTACTTCTTGAACCAGGCGGTTGCCTGAGAGCTCACATTACACTCTTTGAACTTGTTGAGCCTGAGGAAAAAAAAAAAGATGTCTGGGTATCTAATGACAGGCTGACAGCCGTGGGCCTTGTCCTGCAGGCCCGTGCCTCAGCAAAGCTGGCAGTGGTGCTGAACATGGGCTGGTGTTGACCCTCATCTCCCTGTCCCCTGTACTGCAGAACGGCGCCTAGTGCGGCCAGACAATGACAATGCTTTTGTTCTGACTGTGCCTGACGAGAATCTGTGCAAACAGGCCTTCTTGACTGCTGCCCGCGTCTTGGCTGCTGCCCGTTTGTTATGGATATCGTGTGTGTGTGTGGTGGTGGTGGTGGGGTGGTAATTTCTCCTTTGTGGACGCACATTGTATGGTTCTTTACCTGGACACCTTTGCCTGGACTACAAACAGGCGTCTGCGAGGCGCCGGGAGACACTGGGCCTCCCCAAGTTTGGTCTGCCATACCTGAGTCCTTTGCCATGCATCGCCAGGAGAGAGGGGCAGGGCGAGGCGGGAGACCGATGAACGGGGGGGGGGGGGGGGGGCGCCCTGCCCACAGCTAAACAAAGAGCACCCAACGCAAACCCCTGTTCATGTGCAGACCTGTTTCACGTTTTGAGGCCCGACGGGTGATGTCCGCCCCGGCGGCTGCACCCCCTGGGGTCGTCGTGGCGTCCTTCAACATCCGCTGTGCCACCCCCTCTGACGAAGGGGCCCTATCATGGGAGGCCCGGAAGGAGGGCGTGATGCGGTGCATTGCAAAGTCTGGTGCGGATTTTGTGGGGCTGCAGGAGGCGAGAGCCGAGCAGGTGCAGTACATCGCAGACCAATGCCAGGCCCTGGGGTACCGCTGTCTGACAGGGGCTTTCCGCGATGGCAAAACCAACGGTGAAGCCGTCCCTATTCTGTACCGCGCCGCATGGACCCTGCTCAAGTCGGACACGTTTTGGTTGAGTGAGGTTCCGCTTGCCCGCAGCGATTGTTGCTGAGCTGTTCACTGGTAAGGAAGGCCCAGAATTGCCACCAGCGTCTGCCCGCTGAGGCTTGATCAGATGGAGCAAGATCCCACTGAGCCACACACTGGACGCCGCACGTTCCTACTGAGTTCTGGTGGTGCAGGGGGCGGGTATTACTGAGTGGTCTTTGATACGGGGCCGATTTCCCTGCCAGACGCTAGTGGCATGTCTGGGAAGGCCTACCCTGCGCTTGTGTCCAGTCTGGTCTGGAGCTTGGTGGGAACAGATGGGGTACAGAACCTCCACCACCCCCATCAACACCATCATTTGGCACCCCCTACCATTGCCATGCTACGGGGAGGGCAGTGGAGCTGCATGCGCAGGGACATCCGTGGTGGACGTGCGGCCAGCAGTCGACCTCGAAGCATGCCAGGTCACGCACCAGCCATCCATTGCCAGCCAGCTGCAAATAGTGCTCAGCTTCCCCCCTCCCCCCCGCCTGCCCATGCTTATGCTGGAGGCCTTCCCACTTCACCGGGGGGGGTGAAGTGGGAATGCCCTCAATCAAACCAAACCCAAGACCACCGTCTCTAACCAGAACCCCCTGCCTAGGCTCGGAAATCGGGCTGTTTTGCAGAGATTTTTCAAAAAATTCTTCTCCCCATGATACATGCCTCAAAATGATTGGCGCGTTGTTGGGATTGTGTTGAGGGATGCATTAGAAGGAATGGCGCCTCAGAGGTGGCCTCAGAGGTGGCCTCAGAAGCGGTTAGACAGGCGGTTGGAGGAGGTTGCCAAAGTGGTTGGGGGCGGTTACTGTCGGTTACAAATGCCATTGAAACTGGCATTTGCCATCAGGGGGGACAGTATCTGGGCATAGGCTGGGGGCCCTGGAAGGGGGGGGGGGGGTACCTCCCCCTCCCCTTCCAATGCATCCCTGCCCCTCCCGAACCCTTTCGGACTGCCTGACGTTTCAGCCCTAAAGGGGCGGGTGGGGCTGGAAAAGGAGCTAAACCTCCCCCACCCCGCGCCCCTGCGCAACCCTCCCCCCCCCCCTCCCTTACCCTCTGGTCCTCCCCGAATCCCCCCCACCCGCCTGAGCCACCAGTCCGCCGGATGGTGGTGTCTGGTATCTGAACCGCGTGGCCAGGGCCAACCGACTTGAATGAGTCCACGACCTCTGCCCGGGTGTTTGGGCGCTGTTTGGGACCTTTTGCTTGTCTCGGCGCCAGTCGAGTACTTGTGGCCGACGTGGAGCAATGGCCACACTGCAGGAGCGGGCACTGTAGCCGTTGTCTTTGCCGGTTGACGTCAGCTGATGAGGATGGAGATGATTGCAAGCATGGCGGGGATGGTTTGGCTGGATGGCGATGCTACGTGCATGTTGTAGGTCGTGTACTTTTTTTTGGGCTGTCGGCGTGTGCACAAAAAAAAAAATCGCCACATCGTTTTGACCAAGGGTTCTGCACACACCTGCAAGACGAGTTGAAAGAAATGGCTTTGGGATGTGCGCAATGAATCCCACAGAGGCAGGCAAACTGACACTTCAAGATATATTTTTTTTAAAAAAATTACACCCCCTGACAGCCAAAAAAATTACATGACGTGCCGATTTTTTCCGCACATGGCTTACATTTTTCACCCCCCCCCCCCCCCCACACACACCCTTGTCTCTTACCCAAGTCAGCGAGGGTCAGGAGAAGCAGAATGAGCCAATGGACAATCAAATGGCAAGTCGATCAGGCTATGAACTGAGAAGGCGATGAAGGCCGTGCAAAGGCAGGCGCGGCTGGAGCTAAGTGGCGGGTCCGCACCCGACCTTTTGAGCCCCCCCCCCCCCAACACACAAGATGCACTTATGCCTGACTGTGGAGTGCATTACCTCTGGTTTGCATTTGTCTGTTTTTTTATTAGGTCACACCCCCCCAGGAGGCAGGTTGCTCTTTTTGGCCATGCCGGTAATGTATGGTGTCTTTATCCGACACTGATTGCTGATGTCTGACTCACAGCTACTGACTGTGATTGTCTGACTAATGTAGTCAGACATGATGTTCTGTTTTCTGTTTCAGACACAGTGTGTGTATTGAGGTTTAACTGCGTTTGGCATAGAGAATAAAGATGCACTTATGCCGGACTGTGGAGTGCATTACCTCTGGTTTGCATTTGTCTGTTTTTTTAATTAATTAGGTCACCCCCCCCCCCCCCCAACACACACACCACCTTTCACAGGTTTTTTTTTCCGAACCCGCCCTCTCCACCCCCCGACCCGATGGGTGGGCACCCAACCCCCCCATCCACAAGTGGGGCATTCCCTCCTCCAAAGGGGAACACGCACATACAACCGGAAGTACCAACAGGCGTCCTCTTTCAGCCTTTATGGCACCCCCCCCCCCGGTTCCTTGCGCAATCAAGACTCCCTGGCCAAATGGCGCTTTTGCTGACGCGGTCCCACGGTCTTGCCCAGCGACCGCCCATCGTCAAAGGGCGCTTTATGACCCTAAAGCTGTTGAACGACCAGCCCATGGTCAAAGGCACTTTTTCGCCTCAAAACACCCTCTACGGCCACCTGCTGGTCACGCACTGACATACTGCTGGGCGTTGTGTAGACTTCTCTGTAGACTCCCACTGCATATCCTGGTTTCAGACTCAGCTCGCCCTCACTGCGTGTCAGATCCGCTACCGCCGTCATTTGTGGGATCATCGCCCCCCCCCCCCCCCTTGCAATCCCCCCCCTTGGGGGGCACCGTCACAAAAAAGCATAGGAAATACTAGGCGCCAAAGGTGCCGAAGAAAAAGTTTCTTTAGCTTATTTTGGAACTGCTGCAGTTTTAGTGCTAAACCCCCCCCCCCGATTATAAGCAAGCAAAGAAATATAAGCAAGCATGCCTGCTTATATTTGTGAGGTCTCGAATATAAGCAAGCATGGCAAAATGGCGAACTCAGAGGCAAGACGAAGACAGAAAAAAGAGGCACAAGCATGCTTTGTCTGCCACAGTTTTCCCGGCCCAAGGGATTTGAACAGGACAGGCACATCAATTTTTCTGGATGCAGCCTTAAGGCCCTTGTAAGACAATTCTACAAACAAATTGCGTGCCTCTGCAGCTGTGACTTTCCCCTTTTTTTCTATCACTTCCATATAAAGTTGGTGATGGCAAGCGCGATACAGTGCAGCCAACGGGGTGTCCCAAATATAAGCAAGCGAAAATTATAAGCAAGCGAATTAATATAAGCAAGCGCTTGCGTATAATCGGGGGGGGGGTTTACCATTGTGTAGTGCAAGCCCCCCCCCTCCCTTGGGGGGGACCGGCCTGACATTCGGGGGGAACAACAGGGGGCGGGGGGTAGAACTGGACAGCTCTGAACCTGGATTCCATGAGGTTGACTCGAGTACCTGACAGTGAGCAGGCTACGCCAGCTCATCTCCGTCTGGACCCCCCCCCCCCCTAACAAAAAACATATCGCTGGTCGTCGCATAGACCGTGCGTCGACTGCAGCGTGTCCCTTTCCCCCTTTGTGCCCGCTGCAGGACGGCACCGGGCCTTTGCCCACGAATGATCCCCGCCGTTGGGGGGCCAAGCACAACCGCATCGCCACGTGGGCCCTCTTTGAGGCCGCTGGCACCCCCTTTCTGCTGCTGAACACGCACCTGGACCACTTGGAGGACGGCATCCGCGCGCGCCAAGTGCGCACCATCCGGAAGCGCCTGCCCGCCCTGGCCCAGGGCGCCTCCCCCGCCGCGGTGGTCGTCACGGGCGACATGAACTGCGAGCCCTACACGTCTCCGTATCAGGTCTGGCTGCCGCCCCTTTGTGTCTCCTTGGGGCTGTTGCTGAGGGTGGGTTCCACTTGGGGGCTCCTTGGGCCGGGCGGGGGGGGGGGTCTGAGGCTGACTGCACAGTTTGTGTACCGAGAATAAGCCTCTAATTTCGGGCCCCTGAGGCAAATGTTTCTGATGTGTGGTTCTGCGTGTCTGTGAGTGGATGGTATGCGTTGTCGGGGCCCCATTGTGGACCACCCCCTCCGCGGGAGAGCGATAGAGCATAAGGATTTGCCCTGTTCCAATGATAACCGTGCAAGCATTAATTATTTGCCACAACACTTAATTCTCAGTGAAACACTTAAAAAACACAACCCAAAAACGAAATTACTTTACAGCTCCATGCTGCTGCATGCCCTTCACGAAAAAAGAATTCGCAAAAAGAACTGTAAAAATAGAATAATTTAAGGTTCGCCTGATGGCGTGGCGGTCACCTACCGCACTAGAGAGCCCCCTTTGTACATGCTTATGAGCTCTGGGTCTGCGCCCCGTGCCCTGCATTGCAGGGATCCAATGTATCATATGCTGAAGCGAGGCCCATTGACCAAGGACTATCTTGAGAACTCTTTGAACTTCTGCAGTCAGCCAAAAAAAAAGTAAAAATAGAACAATTTTTCGGGACCCCCCTGTTTTGGAGTCCCACATCAGGTCTTTTAAGCAAGCCCAAAATCAAGTTGCTGGTGTGCGGGGGGGGTCAACGACGGCCGCCCTGAGCGGAATTTTCAAGACTATCCGCACAAAGGTGGATGCCAATTTGCAGTTTACAATTTCAGAATTGCTTCCTGTTGCGCCTGCTATGCCGGAGGAGCGCCAGTGAAAGCTGGTAGACATGAACCCGATACTCTTGATTGTTGGTCTGCATGTCTGTGCTATGGACTGCCATCCCAGAGTCCAGCGGATCCACATTTGTGTGCATGTGTAGGTACGGACTGCACTCCCAGAGTCCAAGCTACCCAAGGTGCTGTTTAGGGGCACCAAAATCAATGAAAGAAAACCCAAAAGAAGGAGGCCAAACACACAACAAAACACAAAAAATAAAAAAGTCGCCTGAGCCAACCAAAAGCAGCTACGGAAAAATGAACGACACAGAGAATCCTGCAAAAACATTTTTGTTCCATCTCTGGGTGCTTCCGCAAACATGTTGCGAAAATAAAATTCAAAGCACCCAACGCTCCTCCTACACCCCTGGGGCTGGGGGGCACCCCCATCAGGCTGCAAATCAGTGCTGCAAAGGCCACCTGAGGCGAGACAGAACAGGGTTGGTGCAATTTGTTGGAACCACGGAGGAGGGGTCTACCTGACAGGACCCCGGGGTCCACCAATCGAGAGCACTGCGTTGCTGTGCAGTGTCAGTCCGTGGCAGGCGAGCACAATGGGAGACTACCAGAGTGCACCAGGCACTGGATGAGGGCAGCAGCGGCTGCGGATGGGGAGGGAGGGATGGATTGCGAGAGGTGTCTTTAGTTTTGCTGATGACTTTCTTGGGTGGTCTTTTGCCCCCTTCCACTCTGCGCCCCCCCCCCCCCGGGCTAAGTGGCGTGTCCACACCTGACCATTTGTGCCCCCCCCCCCCCCCCCGGGCCCTGACAGCGGACCCCCGGAGTAGTCAAACAGGACAAGTCATCCGGGGGCTCCGTTGACACAACCAAAACACGTTCGGACCCACAGAGGGTCAGAATGAGCAGTGGCGAGAGGCCAATAGGCGCCTCCAAAGGCAAACAACCGAATACCGAGGCCTTGTGCCACCCCCCCCCCCCCCGCCCCACCAGAAACCAGATCTATCGTTGGTATCTGCGCCATCAAAATGCAATACCGCACGTCGCCGTATCAGGCTTGGCTGTCGGAGGATGACCCCACCGTTGTGCTCATCGATACAAAGGATTTGGGTTCGGACACCGGCGGCGGATCCGAGGGGTGGGACAGCAACCCATGGGCGCCGACATTCCCCAACTTCGAGGGCCGTCCGGCCTACAACAGCATCATCGACCACATCTTCGTGGGCAGCGAGGGCTACGCGCCGCAGATGTATGAAGTCTGTGTTGGGGAAGAGTTCCGGAACGTGTCCGACCACCGCCTCGTCCGCTGTCGCCTCATGGCCACCCTGGGGCCCGAGTAGGTGACGGATGTGCAGCTGCGAGGTGGATCTGTCATGATTCTGTGTTTCGAGTGGGGAACTGCCACTGTGGGATACCACTGGTAGCAGGGTTACCGGGGGGGGGTTTGGCACAAGGCCTCGGTATCTGATTGTTTGCCTTTGGCGGCGCCTATTGGCCTCTCGCCACTGCTCATTCTGGCCCTCTGTGGGCCTCTACGGGGGGGGGGGGGGGGGATGGGGGGTAGGTGAAGAATGGGAAGTATCCACTAGACAGTTTTTTCAGAACCAAAGCGGAGATGCTTCCAGCTTTGGGATATATTTTCTCGAATGCCATTTGGCCGCGAAACATTCTCTCCACTCAACCTCCTGCCCCCCTCAAAAGTACGTACACCCGGATGTACCGAACAGCATACTTGCTCAGCCTCTATCGCACACACCAGCCCCCCCCCTGCGTTTGGCAAGCAGATTGAGGCAAGACTGCACAGGCACTTTTTATCGAAGACACCATTACGGTCTTCTTTTGTAATTCACTGTGGGCTGACCACCAGATGGGCCCAACTCTTCATCTGTTTTAATGTAGGGTCGTGCTGTGGATTGGACTTGCTGCTGGTTCTGGGATGCCACAGGCTTGGCGAGGTTTGTTGTTCATTTGCTCCTTAAGTGCAATAGTATTTGATGCAATCCTCTGAAGATTACTGCTCTATGGGTTTCATTGTACTCTTTGCGCCCACAAGTAGGTCTGCAGCAGGCGGGCGAACACCTCTCTTCAAACAAAGGAGGGCTTGTTTGGGGGCAAGCTGATTGAACATAACCGCCAATTTTTGGCGGGGGGGGGGTTAATGAGGCACTGGCCAAGGGGTTGCCCACCGTCTTCTCCCTCATCCTGCAAGGCTCGCATATTAAGCGGGGAGCAGGGGGTGTTTGTCGGTGTGGAGGGGGCAAAGGGCTTTAGGGCAGGCATTGTCACAGAACTGGGCTTCTACAAGAGCCAGCACTGCCCTGGGTAGATAAAACGGCTGCTACACCCTTGTGTGACCCGCACACACCCCTTCATCCAATTCTCATTTTTCAGGCAATGTTGCTGCTATACTTCTTTGTTGCTGCCCTAAACAGAGCATGTATGGTCATGTATCGTGATCGCAGGAACAGACTGTCATGCACGTACTTTTTAATCAGCAACAAACTGCAAAAAAGAATCTGTCTTGTGATTTCTTGTGTCAGAGCTTTCATTCGATTGTGGTCAAAGGTGTGCCAATTACCCGTTTGACTTTTTGCCAAGTGCACAATGGACCGGTCCCGTCACACCATCCAAAATAAGCCAAAACATGGCCTTTTCATTTCACACCTGGGTGATTGCTTGTAGCATTATTTGCAACACATCCAATTCACCATGTCTCAGCCATAGGGGGTACGACAAAAAGTGGCTAAGCCGCTTTGCACCCCCAGAATGGAAAATCTCCAACGCCGGTTTTTAATACTGTGACCCCTACATTGATGGTATTTCCTTTATAACGTGTGTTTTAGGCTTTGTTTATGTGTTTCTTACTATTTGGTGCTGTGCCTGCGCTATGGCGTGCTGTGCAGAAACACCCCCATGAGGGGATGTAGTGCAACCTGCTTCAGCAGCCCCCCCCCCCCACAAAAAAAAAACCACACAGTTCAAAAGTGCAAATTTCCTCGACCCATTTTTTTTCTTGATATTATGAAGTTTTGCAATGATCAGGTTTGCGATGTGCGATAATTGTGTCAGTGTTTCTGTGAACCGTTCATATTTGCAGCGATTGGCTCCGTTAGCTAATTGTGGCATCTAGATGAATCACTGACAGCAAACAATCATGTCATGTCCGGAGCATATCCATGTTGCATATTTCTTCTTTTGATGTTGTCGATTTTGCCATACATTTTTCATTTGGTGCAGTTCATTGAGACCCAATATATATCTCTACTCCCCTTATCATAGTAGATAGCAATGGTGCACCATCAGTTGGGTCAAAATAGCACAATTGCTATTAATTTGCCGTGTACACAACTGGACCTTGGCAAAAAAACGACAATTTCTCTTGTTCACGGTGTCTTGCGTTTTGAGAATATTTGTTGCTGCATGTTTTCGGTGGCCCTTGTATGCCAAATTGGACTGGTATGATGACCCTCTCATTGAAAAATCATTCGTATTTACACCTCAACTGACAGCAAACACATTGCTGTCCCATTCAATGTTTTGGAGCCAAACTTGGAAACCACTCTGTGTCTCAATCCAAACAAACAACCCAAATATAATTTCAATCTTCCACATTCGCAGCAGAAAATACGATGGGGTCATCGTCAACTATCAATTTCCCTCGCTAGAGATTTCCAACCTTGTGCGCCATCCTAAATGATGATGGAAAAAATTATTCAGAGAAAAAAATCATGACATGTTTTTGTGTTGTGACAATGGAGGATACAATGACGCTGACTACCCGTCTACAACAGGGATGTTTGCCGGATGTGGGGGGAAAAAACATAAGCATATATGTACGAGTGAATAAAACAATATGGAGTACCTCCAGGACGTTTGGCCACCAACACGGTGTGAGTTGCGGTGGCAACACTGCACTATGGGGGCCGGGACCCACGGCTGACGGGCCCATGTGTTGACATTGATTCTGGGCAGTGTGTGTTGAACCAGGCAAGCACAATGCGCACGGACAGGCTATTGTGCACACAGCAATTAAGATAATGCAGGCAAAAGTAGATTGAGCAACGTACAGTGAATACAGCCCTGCAATGGTTTGATTTGATCGACAACGAGGCCATATATTTGTGTGTTCTCTTCTGTGTCTTCCAGATGCTCTGTTTTCGCAGTGGTGGAGACTCCCTGCGGCACACTTGACTTTGGCGACAGTGCCAAACGCGTATTGAGCGAGTTTTGGTGAACAGAGGCATGAACAGACAATGCTGACAATGCATTTACTGCTGCTTTCCTGACTTACCTTGGTCTGAATGGGTGTATTGTGTGAGTTTGCTGAAAAGCTGACAGCTCATTGGTCTGCTCTTCCATGCCCAGCCGCCCTTCCTTTGTGTAGGTGCGACCGCCAACAATGTGGACCGCATGGGGCTTTGACGGTGTGGGAAACCGGGCAAGTGACAACTCCCAGAAGCCCTGCCTATGGGAGAGGGGGAGCGGCCCACAAATGTGTGGAGGGGTACCGCTCCCTTGTGTGTCAAAAACCCGCCAACCCCAACCGGCATTGTGAAAAGGGGAGCTATCTACAAATGAGTGGAAGGGCACTGCTCCCTTGTGTGATGCGAAGCTGCTAGCCCCTGCCGGGAATGTGAACAGGCGAGGGGCCCACGAATGAGTGGGTAGGCACCGCTTCTCTGGGGCCCTGTACCCTTGCACCCCTGCTCACTGTCGGCGAGTGCCCGTCCATGTGGACACCCCCAACCTCAGTATGGGTATCCAACAAATTTGAGGTGTGTAGGCATAAGGCCATCAAGTCCTACCAACTTCAGCCTCTACAACGGAGAAGAGGACCTGGGCCGGGTAAGAGCACAGGGCACCCGTGAACGAGCCCCTCACCGTACGGCCACCACGGATGGGGATCTTCATGGGTTGATATCACCAACAAACCACCACCCAAATGTAAGAGAGAGAAAGACATAAGGAGGACGCACGAACAATCATCACAAAGAGAAGACGAAGAGAGCCTTGGTTGAAGGAGTTGTGCAATGGCGCTGTCACATGTCCATGTAATATTCAACCCACTGCGCAGTCATTGCATACCCCAATCCGTAATCCTTTGCAAAAACCTTCCATTCTCGTAAGATGTTGTTACACAATACTATAAGCATGGATTGTGTACAAGGAACGGGGGTTTTGTCCGTGTTGTGGTTCGTCATCTGTTGCAGCTTGTGTAGACAATATTCTGCCCTTGCAAGAAACATGTCCATTTCCAAGTTGCAACGTTCACCGCGGGAGAGCCAACAACGGCATCCACCATTTTCCAATTCTCTTCACTTTGCATGTATGACCTAATCTTTTTCACGGCCATCATACACGGTTTGGCGATCATGAATGTGCTAACGACGCTGAGTGAACAGCCATCAACAGCCTCCGCCTTCTGGGGTCCTCCCGAGTACACTCAATGACACCTTGAGTGCCAGGAACTCAAAAAAATATGTACAAAAAAAAGGTAAAGCTGCAAAATGCGGACCACGTTGTGTTGGTACAGGCGAGCGGGCAGGGTTAGTATAGTCTTGTCTTCTTCTTGTCAGCCCTGCCGGCGGTTGCTAGAACAATACTAGAACAAAAGTAGAAAAGAATTTTTTAGCCTTTTGTTTTATTTGTGTCACAAACCCCAAAAACTTAAAAAGTGGACCCAGGACCCCTAGTAAGGTTCTTGAGGTCCATGTTCCACCATTAGCACGACCGACCCCAAACCCCACGAGCACCAGGAACCCCCCCCCCCAAAAAAATGTACCATAAAAAGGTCAAACTACAAAATGAGGATCACATTGTCTTGGTACAAGCGAGCGGGTAGAGTTTCCACGGATTGCTGCAACCGCATGGGTGCACGCAGCATTCTTTGAATCTGCTGGGAGCATGTTTTTCGGTGTGCCTCTGTGTTAGCTGCCTTTGAACCCCAGCCCCTTACCCTGCACTTACGTCTTTCCCCCTTCTTGATTCTTCAACTGGTGGGCTTTGTGAGCCGTGGCAGCTCACACCGCTGCATAGCTTGTACAATAGTAACATTGTCCCCACCCCGGACAGCGTCCCTCCCGCGTACGGACATGCCTCACACGCATGAAGCTGCAGGTTTCCCAATTCATACTGTACATATAATCTGGGCTTGGGTGCCCATGCACACCGTTGGCTGGATGGCCTGGACTTAGTCAAGTGTCTATAACAAATAAAAACAAGATACGGACTCGCAGGCTTTGGCTTGGCTCCTCCGTACCCCGGAACGCCCAGGCTCACATCCCCCCTAGAGGTATGCATGTGGTAGGTCACAGTGGCAGTGACAGCTGATGGAATAGGGGTCCCCCTTTAGGCCCCTCAGCACATGGGAACAGCAACCATGTGACGATCCTTCCCAGGATGACTGAATTTCATGTGCAACACCCATGACTTGTCCAATGTTGCATGTTTCAAGTGGGGCCAAGTTTGTTGGTACATGCAGCTTCCGTGAGCCCCCACAAGTTGCAGCCCAGTCAGCGGCAGTGAATAGTGTCACTTGTCACTTGTCACTCTGGGGGGCGGGGGGTCCAGGGAAAGGGACCTCATCCACATCCTTGGTCCTGAATCTCAGAGAACTTCAGTGGGTGTGTTTGAATCAGAATAAATGTGGATTCTCGATACATCATGTTCTGCAATATGATGCAGTTTTGGTGAAGCTGAATATGCATCAAGAATTTGAAGGCTTTGCATTGTTTAGCCTGCCCCCCCTCACATTGGAGATGTCATTTGGTGCTCTGTAGAAGCCCTACGGTGTGTGGTGGAGCTGGGGGCTGTGCAACCCAGCAAAGTCTGCAAAGTGTGGAAGGCGGTTGGTGTATTGTGGTGGCGGTCTCATTTGTCAAGGTTTGGCGTGGCAAGGTCTTGCACACTCTCCGGCGCTGCCTAAAAGGTTGAGAAAGGGCACCAGTTTGTGTTTCTCGGTTTGTCACGCCCGCAGAGTCTCAATGTATCCTCCCAACACCTCTCCTGCTGGAAGTCCGGGCCCCTTCGGTCCGCCGCCAAGTCTACCGCCGCTGCGCGGTGGTCCACCGCCACTGGCCGTTGACCAGCCGGTGTTCAAGTACGCTTCCCTGGAAACGCCCGCCGCAGCATCAGCCAAGAAGTTGAAGGTTGTGGCTGGTGTATTGGGTCTCCTCAGTGTTCTACTCCTCGCTGCCACCATAACTCTCGGCGTCTTGTACGGCACCAAAGGAGGTGAAACAACAGTGACTGTTGCGCCAACCACCGGTCCACCATCTGGGACGAACCCATGCGATGGGACGGACCCCGGTTTTTCCTCCATTGATTGCTTTGATTCAAGTGGTAATGTACAAGCCCTCGAGCAAGCTGGTGCAAATGTGACCTCCGGTTACCAGGGCTCTTTCAATGCCAGTGGCCGTACACCCATTACGACACCTTTGTATGCGGCTGGCCTGTGTCCAGTCAACGTCCATTGGCATCTTGGAACTGAGCACTATTCAGCGGGCCAGTATGACGAAACTGGTAGTGGACCCAGCACCACAGTTTCCTCAGAGCAGATGGGTTACCAGTGCACGTCCTATGACTCGACTGACGCGAAGTTCACCACGGCATACAACTGGCAGAACTGCGTGAATATGCAGGTAGGTCAGACTTACGAGGTTCACTGGCCGAGTTCCGCTGCTGGAGCGTGTGGTACACTCAACCAGTACCAGACACCTTTTGCAGATGGCGTGTTCTGCAATTGGGCAACGGTTGGGAATACAACCTACGAACAAATCGGTGTGCAGGCCCAGGTTTTCATTGTTGTCAACGATGCAAGCTACTACTACCCCAACCTCATCCGTGGAATGATTGTTGATGCCACTAGCGGACATGGCTCAGACATGGCCCTCTACACAGGATCCACCACTGGCCCATCCAAAAGTAACACAGTCTGCTCTCAGTACGCTCCCATTACATGGCAGGTTGACCGGAAGTGCTGGCCCATCTCTGCCTCATCCTTTGACAAGATGTGTGCTGATATGAAAGCAGAGCGTGATGATATGTCTTCGGACCTCTATCCCCATGGCTCTCGTGTGCTAGTTGCTGATGCATTGGCAGCAAACAATCAAGTCAGTGCCGACTTTACAACCTACCCATAGCTTCAAATTGCAATTTCAAGCTTCATATATACATATCAGTAAGCTCCCAGCACTTGCCATCAACACTTGGCAGGTTGACCGGAAGTGCTGGCCCATCTCTGCCTCACCCTTCGACAAGATGTGTGCTGATATGAAAGTAAGCAACACAGTTTGCCCTTCATATGCTCTCATTATGTGGCAAGTTGACCGCAAGTGCCACCTTATCTCTGCCTCGTCGTTTGACAAGCTGTGTGCTGATATGAAAGCCCAGCCTGATGATATGACTCCTGACCTCTCCCCCGGGGGCTCTTGTCAGATAGTCATTGGCGCGTTGGCAGCAAATAATCAAGTCACTGCCGACATTATGAGCTCATCCTAGAGGGAAGGCTCTCACTTACAACCTACCCGTAGTCTCAAATTGTGCTTTCAAGTTCATATATACCTCTCAGTAAACTCCCAGCACTTGCCGTCAACAATTGGCAGGTTGACCGCAAGTGCTGGCCCATCTCTGCCTCATCCTTTGACAAAAGGATCCGAAGGCTCTGACTCCCTGTATATTTCCACAACAGAGGGCTTGGAACCTCAAGCACCTCGGGCAGTATATTGTTTTGACTGAGGTGACAGTGTGGTGTGGTGGAGTGTTTTGACAGGCACGCCGCAACCCCTGCAGGGCACAGACCCAACCCATTGAGGGTGCCGGGCGCAGGATCTGCGCGCAGGACGTGGTCTCCACGGTGCTCGCGATGTACTCCAGGGCCTTCTGGAGGTCCTTCTTCTCGGCCCGCACCTGCTGGTGGCAGCCGCCGGCGATGACCCCGCCTTTCACCTGTTGGACGAGGGGGAGGGGGGTTGCGATGCACAGAGTGTACTAGGGCATGTGTGGTTGGCCGCATCCGTGAGCCCTGATGCCCATGTGCGACGCAAGTCACCACGCCGCTCCATGTTGAAGTCTTGGGGCTATGCTCTGCAGCGTGGCGTAAAAAGCAGGATACTTCAACGGTGCAGTGTGCACGGTACGTGAGGTGTGCGGGCGGCACCCTCATTGTACACTCTTATTATTAGATGATGATATCCATGGATGGTAGGATGGCACTCAGTTGCATGATGTTGCAACATTTCGCGAATGCATTTTTGGAAGTGTGAAGTGCTTGATTGCTCGCTTGTTTGCCAGTTAACGGGATTAGCGGGATTAGCAGGAGAGAGGTGTAGTGATATACGCAGCTTCGGGTTGGACCTCTGACGAGGGCTGTCCTTAAGAAGTGCAGAAATTTTTTTTAGTTAAGCCAGCCCTTAAGGACAGCCGCCAGGGACCACCAACCGCAAACTGCCAACCATCGCCAACTGACAACCGCCACCAACCGCGCACTGCCCAGAGCCAACCACCACCAACCGCCAACCTCCAGCTGCCACCAATTCCACCCATACCAAAATCCCTTTTCCGGGGGGATGGGGGGGGGTCCTCATTGGAGATATGTGCGGGCTGTGTATGAGGAATGTACCCCCCTCTCCCCCCCTCCCTGTCTAAGCTATGGCATTGTGCGGGCTGTGTATGAGCAAGGGCTTCATACAGTCAAGCTACAGCGGGTGTAGGAACCGTATTAATTCCGTACCTGATTTAATTCGGTATGAAATGTAGTGCAACCGCGTAAGACCCTGGATCACCTCATCTAGACTTTGGCACTATTTTTTTGGTGCTGATGATGTACCCTTCACGACCATCCCCTTTGAACGAGCCAAGGGGCTTCTACAATCCTTTGATACCTCTCATGGAATGGCTTGAAACAGTGCCCATCCTGTGACCCTATGTGTGCACCGGTGGACTCCATTTGTTGGACTTGCCAGGGACACCGTTGGGAGACAACTCTCCTTGCTGACACTCACATACTCCACGAGATCTCAGGACACCATGCACAATGCATTGCAACTACACCGACCACGCATATCCAATGGATGACACCCCCATGGGCGTGGCAGGTAGACCGCACCGCCGCATGAAGGGTCAACACATGTGATGACTGTACTTTGCGTGGACCATCGGTCTGTTGAGCTCTTGGTTGCACCAGGACTGTACATATAAGTGGACTTTCCGCCTTCCAGGGTTCTCCCGAGTACACTCAATGACACCTTGAGCGCCAGGAACTCAAACAACAATGTATGGAAAAAAGTCAAAGTGCAAAATGCGGACCACATTGTGTTGGTACAGGCGAGTGGGCAGGGTTAGTCTAGTCTAGTCTAGTCTTCTTCTAGTCAACCCTGCTGGCGGTTGCTAGAACAATACCAGAACATAAGTAGAACAAAAGTCTTTAGCCTTTTGTTTTATTTGTGTCAAAAAACCCAAAAACTTAAAAATTGGACCCCTAGTAAGGTTCTTGAGGTCCATGTTCCACCATTAGCACGCCCGACCCCAAACCCCCATGGGTTGGGGTAACACTTGTTTTTTCGTTCTAGCTCTTCTAGCCGATCTATGCTAGAACACAAATTGCCTATGTACCAAGAGTCCTTCTGCCTTTGGAATTTCTCCGAGTACACTCAACGCCACCTTGAGCGCCACGAACCCAACAAAACAGAATTTACAATAAAAAGGTCAAACTACAAAATGAGGATCACATTGTCTTGGTACAAGCGAGCGGGTAGAGTTTCCACGGATTGCTGCAACCGCATGGGTGCACGCAGCATTCTTTGAATCTGCTGGGAGCATGTTTTTCGGTGTGCCTCTGTGTTAGCTGCCTTTGAACCCCAGCCCCTTACCCTGCGCTTACGTCTTTCCCCCTTCTTGATTCTTCAACTGGTGGGCTTTGTGAGCCGTGGCAGCTCACACCGCTGCATAGCTTGTACAATAGTAACATTGTCCCCACCCCGGACAGCGTCCCTCCCGCGTACGGACATGCCTCACACGCATGAAGCTACAGGTTTCCCAATTCATACTGTACATATAATCTGGGCTTGGGTGCCCATGCACACCGTTGGCCGGATGGCCTGGACTTAGTCAAGTGTCTATAACAAATAAAAACAAGATACGGACTCGCAGGCTTTGGCTTGGCTCCTCCGTACCCCGGAACGCCCAGGCTCACATCCCCCCTAGAGGTATGCATGTGGTAGGTCACAGTGGCAGTGACAGCTGATGGAATAGGGGTCCCCCTTTAGGCCCCTCAGCACATGGGAACAGCAACCATGTGACGATCCTTCCCAGGATGACTGAATTTCATGTGCAACACCCATGACTTGTCCAATGTTGCATGTTTCAAGTGGGGCCAAGTTTGTTGGTACATGCAGCTTCCGTGAGCCCCCACAAGTTGCAGCCCAGTCAGCGGCAGTGAATAGTGTCACTTGTCACTTGTCACTCTGGGGGGCGGGGGGTCCAGGGAAAGGGACCTCATCCACATCCTTGGTCCTGAATCTCAGAGAACTTCAGTGGGCGTGTTTGAATCAGAATAAATGTGGATTCTCGATACATCATGTTCTGCAATATGATGCAGTTTTGGTGAAGCTGAATATGCATCAAGAATTTGAAGGCTTTGCATTGTTTAGCCTGCCCCCCCTCACATTGGAGATGTCATTTGGTGCTCTGTAGAAGCCCCACGGTTGTGTGTGGTGGAGCTGGGGGCTGTGCAACCCAGCAAAGTCGGCAAAGTGTGGAAGGCGGTTGGTGTATTGTGGTGGCGGTCTCATTTGTCAAGGTTTGGCGTGGCAAGGTCTTGCACACTCTCCGGCGCTGCCTAAAAGGTTGAGAAAGGGCACCAGTTTGTGTTTCTCGGTTTGTCACGCCCGCAGAGTCTCAATGTATCCTCCCAACACCTCTCCTGCTGGAAGTCCGGGCCCCTTCGGTCCGCCGCCAAGTCTACCGCCGCTGCGCGGTGGTCCACCGCCACTGGCCGTTGACCAGCCGGTGTTCAAGTACGCTTCCCTGGAAACGCCCGCCGCAGCATCAGCCAAGAAGTTGAAGGTTGTGGCTGGTGTATTGGGTCTCCTCAGTGTTCTACTCCTCGCTGCCACCATAACTCTCGGCGTCTTGTACGGCACCAAAGGAGGTGAAACAACAGTGACTGTTGCGCCAACCACCGGTCCACCATCTGGGACGAACCCATGCGATGGGGCGGACCCCGGTTTTTCCTCCATTGATTGCTTTGATTCAAGTGGTAATGTACAAGCCCTCGAGCAAGCTGGTGCAAATGTGACCTCCGGTTACCAGGGCTCTTTCAATGCCAGTGGCCGTACACCCATTACGACACCTTTGTATTGTAACTGCAGTCGCCCACCAAAGCCAGACACCCGATCCAACAACAAGTTCTGATCTTATATACACCTACATTATATTCCACGCATATTTTTTGCCTTCACCTCCAGGCAGTACGACGACTTAATTGAAGCGCGACGCCTTTGACAGACGCGCGCTCGGCAGGATAGCCAGGACAGCACACCAAGAGTGCTACGCAATGTTTCTGCTTGTGGGGATTTTATTGCAAAGTTTGTATCTGACAGAGATGTACATACTTTCCTGTTTGTGTTGCTCAGGGGTGTTGTAAGCCCATGTATTGTCTCTGGCGTTGTGGACCTACGTGACAACCGGAATAACAAATCAGTACAAGTACTGCAGCTTTGGTCTTTGCCGTCGCTTCCCTTGTTCCTCCCAACTATTTTCTCAAACTGTGATTTTGTCTCAGCCGGAGACCCAGCAGGAGAATCATGATATGGTCTTCAAACAATAAGTGGGGCAGCAAACTACGGCAGAAGCAAGCACCTCAAAATAGGTCCACTCCACGCCTGTTGCCACCTACATGGGCAAGCGCCGCAGAGTCGCCGGGGCCCAAGCACCTGGGCCAGGAATCACCCCAAGGTTCCCCTTCACTGCCGCTCGGACTACCCAAGGGTCCAGAACACGGAGCTACCGCCAGACAATGGCCATGTGAACCGAGCGCACCACAAAGGGTGAACTTACAAGACAATACATGCTCCACGTCTGCTGCGCTTGTTGATGGTGCTACAGAGCAGAAGCAGAGCTGCGGTGAATGCAGACGCTGCTTGATTGGCTGGTCGTGTGTCAATGCAAGGCTACACAGCCCGTGCAAAACACAATCATGTTCCTGGGATGGCAGCGTCGCCCGTCTTGCGAAAGAACGTGCTCAGTTTGAAAAGGAGGCAGCCGAAGTACGAGCTCGCGGGCTCGCCACGCGTGTCACATGTGAATGTTGCTTCTTGGGTTGCCCTTTCTGTATAGTGTGGGATGAGATCGACGAAGAGAGGAACACCAATGCCGAAGATCCAAACCACGATGGAGAAGGAACCCGCGAAGTTTTTCATATCGCAGGGCTGAGAGCGCCAGATGCCGTCCTCGTGGGTTTGGAGGATTTCTGGGGAAGTCTACTGGATGTCGCCTGGAAATCTGGACTCAAAGTTGTGGAGAATCTCTGGGAAGTAACAGCGCAACAGCTGCAAGATATGTTCGGACACGTCGACTCACTGTCTGCTGCGAGGCTACTACCGAGCCCAGTTAGGTGTTGGGCTAGGGTTTGTTGCAAGGTTCTTTGCGGTGAGTGGGAGCCGTGGCATGATTCTCAGACACTGTACGATTTTGTTTATCTTGTTCTCTATAACCTCTGGATGCAAAGTGAAGGGAATGCTATGGTCTTGGGTAGTTTGGACAACGAGTTTCAGACTACCTACCACAATGAAGAAGACGAAGGACGGAAGGATTCTGATGGTAGCGAGCCGATTGAGCTGGACGCTGACAACTACTGGGACTCCTTCATTATGGGTGAGAAAGAACAGTTAGAGTGTTGGTACCTAAAGAACAGTGGCCCTCAGTTGCAGCTGTACTACACAAATGAGGACTACTACCAAGACCAAGTCGAAGAGGAAGAGGCAGAAGCAGGCGTCCATGCCGAAGAGGAAGAGGCGGAGGCAGAAGAAGATGATTACCAGCACCAAATGAAAGGTATCCTCCCAGCCAACTGCAGTGTGGCGCCGCTCTGGATTGTGAGTCTGTCGAGTGGCGCCCACGAACATTCACAAGAGGAGGGACCTCAAGACGCGTTTGCACAAGGCGTGCATGGAAACTGGGACTACGGCTCAATGGAAGAAAGCCAACACTCCAACCAGTACGCGCAAAAACGTTGGTGCCGTTATGGCAAGGCTTGTAAATATCTGCAGTTGGGACAATGTGTCTTTCGTCATGTATGAGAGTGATCACAAGCAGCGGGTCATGGCAGGCGTGGAAGCAAGAAAGGCCCCTCGCAGCGACTGTGACGCCGACAGAGTGAGGATTGCAGCAGGGTTGTTTGGAGGAACTGGCCGCAAAGAAGCTTGGTGTCGCAAATTTTGAGCACAATGCAGTTGCGCTTCCGCTTGGGCGCCCTGAAACCAAGCACAATGCAGTCGCGCTTTCTCTTGGGCGCCATGAAAACAAGCACTCTGGTCTTCGCTAACGTTTAGTTGGAAGTACAACGCTTTGGTTGATAATTTCTCGTGTCAGGGTCAGTTGGTCAGTTTTGTTGTTGTTTTGGTTCAGTTGATGGTCAATAGGAGGCTTCGTCGTTTGTTGCAAGCCCTGGCGTTGGCCGTGCTAACCTCACTCCCCTGACCACTCCCTTCCTTCCCTCGCTCACGCACCATGAATTTCTAGGTCCTTGAGGGAACAAGCTTCACTTGAAATTTTGACTCCAGTGCCTGACTGACTGTAAATTTATTCAAGCTTCGACTAGTTTTGAGTTATATATAAATGCCTCACCCTCGACTGTCAGATGTGGCCTTTTTTGAACTGTCCTGATGTCCCATATGTTGTACTTCACATGTTTGATTTGTCCAGGTCTTGGTCTGTTTGTTGGTTTGTTTTATTGTTCCTACAAGGTCAACTGTCCATCGTCGTTCTGTTTGCCCTTCCAGTGGAGACATCGTATTCAAATGAACGAAGTCCTGGTTTGTTACCTTTTGTTGGAATTTGGGGAGTACAGTACAGGTGTTTGTTTCTCTCATTTTGGTGTTCTTGAAGCAATTTTGAAGTTTGAAGTTGGATTTTGATATTTTGTTGCGAATCAGAGTCCCTGTTCCCTGGCGACGCGCTCGGACAGGGTTACGGCGCTCACAACGTGACGCTCTACGCTGCGCTGACAGCGTTTGACTGTCCTGCGCCACCTGTAGCAGCTAATTCTGTTTCAATTCTTCAATTTTGCAAATTTTCAAATTTTGCTCTCTTTTTCTGTCGGCGACGCTTGTCGTAGCTTTTCGACGCGCGAGTGCGTTCGTGGCACTCGTCGACACTGGTATTGTGTGTCGACGGCTCTCTTCCAGCGTCTTGCCCAGTTTCAGGGCTTCATCCTGGCCCATTTTGGGTTTTTAGACCTTTTTGGCCTGTTTCTGGCCAAATGTGCCATTTTTGGCAGGATCGGTCGCAAGCGACAGCTGCGACGCGTGGCGACGCCCTCCGTCGTTCGCCACGGCGCTGCTGGGGCACTCCGAGTGCGCCTGGGTGTTTTCGAGGTGAGTTTTGGGTCGATTTTGGTCATTTTTCACTCTTTGAGAGAATTTCATCTTTGTGATCATCCATCACCATTTCAAGTCAATCAGCCTATTTTGGCTGCTCATGTGCAGTCAACTCCTTCGCCAGAGCGAACCTGAAGGACACACTTCCACACTTGCACTCATACACTTACAGAATACACCATGTACGACCCCTATATATACCCATTTGAGTGAAGCCCATGTATCAGAGCGCCCCGAGTCAACTTAGTGAGAGTCTATAGAGCACTCACAGTGGACGCCTATTAACCTAGTTGTATGTTTGCTCCATCTTTGTATGTGACTTCAAAGTGTATGAGCCACGAGTTCCCAGGTCTCTAAAGTAAGTACGAATTTGTCAGGAATTGAGCGCAGAAACGCGCCCACCCAAGCGACGAAATTAGGCACTAGGCCCATGGCCTTGCCATACTCATCTCAAACACCAGAAGTGTTGCAGAAGCACTCACTGTTTCATTTGCGTGTAAGTGAGTTACGAATGGTCAGAACTTGGTAACAACCTTTCACATCTTTCACCATCCACGCTCAGTGCATCAAGAATGACAGTTCACATGACACATGACACATGACTTGAAGAAGTGACCATGATGGTAGTTGAGCAGAGGATTAACCCACTCAATTGCTGTATATCGGCGACCCATACAATCCAGTTTTCTTCCGACAAGTCTACTTCTGTTTGGCGACTCAGATCACAGACACTGATAGGTTGTGCCACAGTGTCCACTTTGTTCTTGTCTGGGGACTCATAGGTATTACCAGGGTCTCGCGCTGATAGGTACTACCACAGCGGACACCACTCCACGCCACTTTAGCTCTGCACACTACCTGCGTCTGAATTAGCCATTGCATTATGGACACAAGCCGGTTGACGTGCGGCAACACGCAACTAGTTACTCTTGCCGGAGTAGGGCTGACTTGTACTCGTTCGGAGAGACAAGAGATCCACGTGTTTGTTTGGTGGGTCTTAGCTGCCGGGTATCAGGCTGAACCCTGAGTCCACCCTTAGCAGGGGGGTGTAAGTACTGCCGTGGCAGCACTGCAGCAAAGACCCCACAGACCCCACAACCACAGCAGGCAAAGACCCCACATACCCCACAACCACAGCAGAGCCGCAGAATGTTCACTTGATCCCTTTTCTCACCCGCATATAGCGACATTTTTTCGCACATTCTTTCTGTCCTCCAGCCATGTATCTGTGTGCCAGCTTCAGGCGCCACTGTCGCTTGTACATACCTCAGTTTGGGTACGCCAGAGAAAATGGAGCATTCAGGAGGTTTGGAATTTCAGTTCCAATTTCAATCAGCAGTTCATCTCAGCAATCATGTCAGTGTCATTCATGTCATCAGTTTCATCCATCATTCATCATTCATCATTCAGCACTTTATCAATTCATCAGGAGTTTATCAGCAGTCTATCGATTCATCATCATTCATCATCTCATCATTCATCATCCATTCTGTTGTTGTCAGCATGTAACATTGCATTGCACATGACTTCAGTGTCAGTGCATCATCATTCATCATCATCCGCAGCATCACTCCATAACTTATTATCAATATTTACAGCTCTTTTGACTGTCATGCAGCGACAATTCCAGTGTATGCATGGCATGCTGCGATGTGTCAGGTTCATAGGTCAAACCACAACCAGGTTGATAGGTCAAACCACAGCCGCAAAAAGAGTCATTGTTTTGTGGGACACATGTGTAGACCCGGAAGTTGATAGGTAACACCACAGCTGTCGAGGGTATACATGGACCAGCAGTGAGCTGCCAACCACTCGCTAGGGAGATAGGTGATTGAATCGCTTGACCAGCAGACAGGGTACACAGTCGGCTGGGGTGCGGCAACACCCAGTTAGTTGCGCCTGCCGGTGCAGGACTGTTTTAGGGACGCTTCAGAGTGCCCTACATTGTGACTGTGACAGTTTCTAGGTCCAAGCCTGTGTCAGGTGTGGCCGACCGCATTACTCTGTGCGTATCAGCCTCACCCCTCTGGATGCGTCCTGGTAGGGGGGTGTAACTGCAGTCGCCCACCAAAGCCAGACACCCGATCCAACAACAAGTTCTGATCTTATATACACCTACATTATATTCCACGCATATTTTTTGCCTTCACCTCCAGGCAGTACGACGACTTAATTGAAGCGCGACGCCTTTGACAGACGCGCGCTCGGCAGGATAGCCAGGACAGCACACCAAGAGTGCTACGCAATGTTTCTGCTTGTGGGGATTTTATTGCAAAGTTTGTATCTGACAGAGATGTACATACTTTCCTGTTTGTGTTGCTCAGGGGTGTTGTAAGCCCATGTATTGTCTCTGGCGTTGTGGACCTACGTGACAACCGGAATAACAAATCAGTACAAGTACTGCAGCTTTGGTCTTTGCCGTCGCTTCCCTTGTTCCTCCCAACTATTTTCTCAAACTGTGATTTTGTCTCAGCCGGAGACCCAGCAGGAGAATCATGATATGGTCTTCAAACAATAAGTGGGGCAGCAAACTACGGCAGAAGCAAGCACCTCAATGCGGCTGGCCTGTGTCCAGTCAACGTCCATTGGCATCTTGGAACTGAGCACTATTCAGCGGGCCAGTATGACGAAACTGGTAGTGGACCCAGCACCACAGTCTCCTCAGAGCAGATGGGTTACCAGTGCACGTCCTATGACTCGACTGACGCGAAGTTCACCACGGCATACAACTGGCAGAACTGCGTGAATATGCAGGTAGGTCAGACTTACGAGGTTCACTGGCCGAGTTCCGCTGCTGGAGCGTGTGGTACACTCAACCAGTACCAGACACCTTTTGCAGATGGCGTGTTCTGCAATTGGGCAACGGTTGGGAATACAACCTACGAACAAATCGGTGTGCAGGCCCAGGTTTTCATTGTTGTCAACGATGAAAGCTACTACTACCCCAACCTCATCCGTGGAATGATTGTTGATGCCACCAGCGGACATGGCTCAGACATGGCCCTCTACACAGGATCCACCACTGGCTCATCCAAAAGTAACACCGTTTGCTCTCAGTACGCTCCCATTACATGGCAGGTTGACCGGAAGTGCTGGCCCATCTCGGCCTCATCCTTTGACAAGATGTGTGCTGATATGAAAGCAGAGCGTGATGATATGGCTTCGGACCTCTATCCCCATGGGTCTCGTGTGCTAGTTGCTGATGCATTGGCAGCAAACAATCAAGTCAGTGCCGACTTTACAACCTACCCATAGCTTCAAATTGCAATTTCAAGCTTCATATATACATATCAGTAAGCTCCCAGCACTTGCCATCAACACTTGGCAGGTTGACCGGAAGTGCTGGCCCATCTCTGCCTCATCCTTCGACAAGATGTGTGCTGATATGAAAGTAAGCAACACAGTTTGCCCTCCATATGCTCTCATTATGTGGCAAGTTGACCACAAGTGCCACCTTATCTCTGCCTCGTCGTTCGACAAGCTGTGTGCTGATATGAAAGCCCAGCCTGATGATAGTCATTGGCGCGTTGGCAGCAAATAATCAAGTCACTGCCGACATTATGAGCTCATTTTAGAGGGAAGGCTCTCACTTACAACCTACTCGTAGTCTCAAATTGTGCTTTCAAGCTTCATATATACATATCAGTACCCCCCCAGCACTTGCCGTCAACACTTGGCAGGTTGACCGCAAGTGCTGGCCCATCTCTGTCTCATACTTCGACAAAAGGATCTGAAGGCTCTCACTCCTTCTTGATTTCCACAACAGAGGGCTTGGAACCTCAAGCACCTCGGGCAGTATATTGTTTTGACTGAGGTGACAGTGTGGTGTGGTGGAGTGTTTTGACAGGCACGCCGCAACCCCTGCAGGGCACAGACCCAACCCATTGAGGGTACCAGCCGCGCGATGCAGCGAGTGCACTAGGGCATATGTGGTTGGCCGCATCCGTGAGCCCTGATGCGCATGTGCGCCGCAAGTCACCACGCCGCTCCATGTTGAAGTCTTGGGGCTATGCTCTGTAGCGTGGCGTAAAAAGCAGGATACTTCAACGGTGCAGTGTGCACGGTACGTGAGGTGTGCGGGCGGCACCCTCATTGTACACTCTTATTATTAGATGATGATATCCATGGATGGTAGGCTGGCACTCAGTTGCATGATGTTGCGACATTTCGCGAATGCACTTTTGGAAGTCTGAAGTGCTTGATTGCTCGCTTGTTTGCCAGTTAACGGGATTAGCGGGAGTAGCAGGAGAGAGGTGTAGTGACATACGCAGCTTCAGATTGCACCTCCGACGAGGGCTGTCATTTTTATTTAAGGACAGCCCTTAAGGACAGCCGCCAGGGACCACCAACCGCAAACTGCCAACCACCACCAACTGACAACTGCCACCAACTGCCTAGTGCCCAGCGCCAACTGCCACCAATCGCCAACCGCCAACTGCCACCAATTTAACCCAAATGCCCTTTGAGAGGGGAGGGGTCCTCACTGGAGATAGCTGCTCGGGGGTTTGGTGACAAGGGTTGTGTTCCGGTTCGAGGGGACATGTGGAGCGATCTCATCCCGGAAGGGTCCTGGCCATGGTTTCCGTGGAGGTACCCCAGATTTGAGCCCGCGGGTGAAAGCACTGGTGCTTCATAGAGTGGAGCCAGGGAATTTGGGTTGCGGTAAGGGACTCCCATGTTTGTTATTCCAATGATGATGAAGAAGTAAGTTCCAGTGATGAGGAATGTACCCCCCTTCCCCCCCCCCCCTTCCCTTTCTAAGCTACGGATAGTGGAATACCCCAACCAAGAAGGGAACACGTGTCAAATGTACACATTCGCAGAACTGCTGTACTAATGGCTGATAGTGTCGATGGCGTGGACATTCTGTGGATCAAAACTGCCGGTGTTCCCCCAAAGCTACGGCCTTGTCTGAGCTACAGCGGGCGTAGGAACCGTATTAATTCCATACGTAATTTAATTCGATATGAAATGTAATGCAACGGCGTAAGAATCACCTCATCTAGACTTTGGCACTATTTTTTTGTGCTGATGATGTACCCTTCAGGACCATCCCCTTTGAACAAGCCAAGGGGTGCTTCTACAATCCTTTGATACCTCCTATGGAATGGCTTGAAACGGTGCCCATCCTCTGACGCTGTGTGGGCACAGGTGGACTCCATTTGGTGGTGCGGGTCCACTCCCTCGTGCAACTCTAGCCTGGCTGGGTACCCAATTTGCGTCATGTACCCAATTTGCGTCATGTACGTGGTGGTGCCCATGGCGTACATAAGCGACAGGGTCCACACTCTCTCACCCACAGAAATCCTTGCTGCCACACCACGCCTAGCACCACGCAGTCAGCTGTGTTGGACTTGCTACAGACGCTGTTGGGAGACAACTCTCCTTGCCAACATGAGATCTCAGGACATCAGGCACAATGCATTGCACCTACACCCACCACAAATATCTAGTGAATGACAGCCCCATGGGCATGGCAGGTGGACTGCACCACTGCATGAAGGATCAACACATGTGATGACTATACTTTGCCTAGACCATCGGTCCGCTGAGCACTTGGGTGCACCAGGACGGTACGTAAATGGACCTTCCGCCTTCCGGGGCTCTCCCGAGTACACTCAATGACACCTTGAGCGCTGAGAACGCTAAACAAAATGTACGAAAAAAAGTTCAACTGCACAATGCGGACCATATCGTGTTGGTACAGGCGAGCAGGCATGGCTGGTCTAGTCTAGTCTTCTTCGAGCTACCCCTGCCGGCGGTCGCTAGAACCAAGGTGGAACGAAATTTTTTAGCCTTTTTGCGTCAAAAAACCCAAAACCTTAACAATTTGTACCAGGGGCCCCTAATAACTTTCTTGAGGTCCATGTTCCACCATTAGCACGACCCCAAACCCCCCACGGGTTGCGGTACCACTCGTTTTTTGGTTGTAGTTGTTCTAGCCGATCTAGACTAGAACACAAATTGGCTATGTACCAAGAGTTCTTCTGCCTTTTTGGGTTCTCCCGAGCATCCCGAACCGCAACCCAACAAAAAAGATGTACAATAAAAAGTTGTTGCATACCACAGCCCGTCCTCCTGGTAGCATACAAGCGGGAATTCGTGGCCGCCTTTGGGTGATTGTTCCACGGTGGGCTGTTGTTAAGGGGGTTTATGAAGCACCCTGTGGGAATGTGTGGATAGCTACCCTCCTTGGGTTCCTTGTCACCATGAGGAAAGAGGCCATTGGACAAGTCTCGTACTGTGCCTACACACTCCTCCTTCGTGGGTGTTCATGTGCCGTATGTGTGTTCTTGCTCTTCTTGCTCTTGCCTTTTGCATTGCATTGCTGCTGCTGCTCCTTTTGCTTTTTGCTGTGTACGTAGCAAGCACCAACTCCCACAACAAGGAACCGCAAAACAACAACCATGACAAACTTGTTCCTCATTACACAGTGCGCTCAGTGACGTTTATTCATTCATTAGACATCGAACCCCTTGTTTGTGCTCAAACAATTGTTTGCCTTTCATTCTCAGGCAGCTTGAGTTACATGAAATATCCTCATTTGGTGCAGTGTGTTCCTTCCCCCTTGGCAAACATAAATCAAACGTATGCATGCTGTCCGTGTTGCATTGAGTGTATTAGTGTATCTGCAACCCCAATGCCAAAGATGATACCGGGGCCCTCTACAAAGCAGAACTACGGACCCGCATGTAAAACCCCCCACCCCACCCTGATATGAGGGAAGGCTCTCACACACAACCTACTCGTAGTCTCAAATTGTGCTTTCAAGCTTCATATATACCTCTCAGTAAACTCCCAGCACTTGCCGTCAACACTTGGCAGGTTGACGGCAAGTGCTGGCCCATCTCTGCCTCATCCTTCGACAAAAGGATCTGAAGGCTCTCACTCCCTCTTGATTTCCACAACAGAGGGCTTGGAACCTCAAGCACCTCGGGCAGTATATTGTTTTGACTGAGGTGACAGTGTGGTCTGGTGGAGTGTTTTGACAGGCACGCCGCAACCCCTGCAGGGCACAGACCCAACCCATTGAGGGTACCAGCCGCGCGATGCACAGAGTGCACCAGGGCATATGTGTTTGGCCGCATCCGTGAGCCCTGATGCGCATGTGCGCCGCAAGTCACCACGCCGCTCCATGTTGAAGTCTTGGGGCTATGCTCTGTAGCGTGGCGTAAAAAGCAGGATACTTCAACGGTGCAGTGTGCACGGTACGTGAGGTGTGCGGGCGGCACCCTCATTGTACACTCTTATTATTAGATGATGATATCCATGGATGGTAATTTGGCACTCAGTTGCATGATGTTGCAACATTTCGCGAATGCACTTTTGGAAGTGTGATGTGCTTGATTGCTCGCTTGTTTGCCAGTTAACGGGATTAGCGGGATTAGCGGGAGAGGGGTGTAGTGATCTACACAGGTCGGGGTTGGACTGACGAGGGCGTTCTTTAAGAAGTGCAGAAAATTTTTTTATTTAAGGACAGCCCCCAGGGACCACCAACCGCCCAGCGCCCAGCGCCAACTGCCACCAACCGCCAACGGCCAACTGCCACCAATTTAATTCATATCAAAATCCTTTTTTGCGGGGGGAGGCCCTCAGTGGAGATAGCTGCTAGGGGGTCCGGTGACAAGGGTTGTGTTCCGGTTTCAGTGGACATGTGGAGCTATCTCACCCCGGAAGGGTCTTGGCCATGGTTTCATTGGAGTTACCCTGCAGGTGAAAGCAATGGTGCGAGTTGTGCTAAAATGAGCTCATAATGTCGGCAGTGACTTGATTATTTGCTGCCAATGCGCCAATGACTATCTGACGAGAGCCCCCGGGGGAGAGGTCAGAAGTCATATCATCAGGCTGGGCTTTCATATCAGCACACAGCTTGTCGAACGACGAGGCAGAGATAAGGTGGCACTTGCGGTCAACTTGCCACATAATGAGGGCGTATGAAGGGCAAACTGTGTTGCTTGCTTTCATATCAGCACACATCTTGTCGAAGGGTGAGGCAGAGATGGGCCAGCACTTCCGGTCAACCTGCCAAGTGTTGACGGCAAGTGCTGGGAGCTTACTGATATGTATATATGAAGCTTGAAATTGCAATTTGAAGCTACGGGTAGGTTGTAAAGTCGGCACTGACTTGATTATTTGCTGCCAATGCATCAGCAACTAGCACACGAGAGCCATGGGGATAGAGGTCCGAAGACATATCATCACGCTCTGCTTTCATATCAGCACACATCTTGTCAAAGGATGAGGCAGAGATGGGCCAGCACTTCCGGTCAACCTGCCATGTAATGGGAGCGTACTGAGAGCAAACTGTGTTACTTTTGGATGAGCCAGTGGTGGATCCTGTGTAGAGGGCCATGTCTGAGCCATGTCCGCTGGTGGCATCAACAATCATTCCACGGATGAGGTTGGGGTAGTAGTAGCTTTCATCGTTGACAACAATGAAAACCTGGGCCTGCACACCGATTTGTTCGTAGGTTGTATTCCCAACCGTTGCCCAATTGCAGAACACGCCATCTGCAAAAGGTGTCTGGTACTGGTTGAGTGTACCACACGCTCCAGCAGCGGAACTCGGCCAGTGAACCTCGTAAGTCTGACCTACCTGCATATTCACGCAGTTCTGCCAGTTGTAGGCCGTGGTGAACTTCGCGTCAGCCGAGTCATAGGACGTGCACTGGTAACCCATCTGCTCTGAGGAAACTGTGGTGCTGGGTCCACTACCAGTTTCGTCATAATGGCCCGCTGAATAGTGCTCAGTTCCAAGATGCCAATGGACGTTGACTGGACACAGGCCAGCCGCATACAAAGGTGTCGTAATGGGTGTACGGCCACTGGCATTGAAAGAGCCCTGGTAACCGGAGGTCACATTTGCACCAGCTTGCTCGAGGGCTTGTACATTACCACTTGAATCAAAGCAATCAATGGAGGAAAACCCGGGGTCCGCCCCATCGCATGGGTTCGTCCCAGATGGTGGACCGGTGGTTGGCGCAACAGTCACTGTTGTTTCACCTCCTTTGGTGCCGTACAAGACGCCGAGAGTTATGGTGGCAGCGAGGAGTAGAACACTGAGGAGACCCAATGCACCAGCCACAACCTTCAACTTCTTGGCTGATGCTGCGGCGGGCGTTTCCAGGGAAGCGTACTTGAACACCGGCTGGTCAACGGCCAGTGGCGGTGGACCACCGCGCAGCGGCGGTAGACTTGGCGGCGGACCGAAGGGGCCCGGACTTCCAGCAGGAGAGGTGTTGGGAGGATACATTGAGACTCTGCGGGCGTGACAAACCGAGAAACACAAACTGGTGCCCTTTCTCAACCTTTTAGGCAGCGCCGGAGAGTGTGCAAGACCTTGCCACGCCAAACCTTGACAAATGAGACCGCCACCACATTACACCAACCGCCTTCCACACTTTGCCGACTTTGCTGGGTTGCACAGCCCCCAGCTCCACCACACACAACCGTAGGGCTTCTACAAAGCACCAATGATATCTCCAATGTGATGGGGGCAGGCTAAACAATGCAAAGCCTTCAAATTCTTGATGCATATTCAGCTTCACCAAAACTGCACCATATTGCAGAACATGATGTATCGAGAATCCACATTTATTCTGATTCAAACACACCCACTGAAGTTCTCTGAGATTCAGGACCAAGGATGTGGATGAGGTCCCTTTCCCTGGACCCCCCGCCCCCCAGAGTGACAAATGACAAGTGACACTATTCACTGCCGCTGACTGGGCTGCAACTTGTGGGGGCTCACGGAAGCTGCATGTACCAACAAACTTGGCCCCACTTGAAACGTGCAACGTTGGACAAGTCATGGGTGTTGCACATGAAATTCAGTCATCCTGGAAAGTATCGTCACATGGTTGCTGTTCCAATGTGCTGGGGGGACTAAAGGGGGACCCCTATTCCATCAGCTGTCACTGCCACTGTGACTGTCACTGTCACAGTGTTACTCCCACCGTGTCACTGAATGCTGAACCCCCCCACCACGCACCAAAGAATTGACCCCTCTAGCCATGTCGTTTCAACAAGGACTCTTTGATGGTCCGGACGCTCTGGAAATGAAAGTGAAACAAGCGGCCAGGCTGTATCCCATGCGTGACAAAAAGTGAAATTGGGGATGATGGAATTTGGATTTCAAGTCCTGAATAGGGATGTGGATAAGAACGGCAAAGAAAAGAAAATGGAACTGCATCCAGCATAGAACAGATGACTTACCGCCAAACTGGTATGGAAGTGTCGAACCTGCAATCCTGAACTTCCAAGGATTTGTTTTGCACACTAACTTGCAACACAAAGCGTGAAAAATGCCACCCCGGCCCCTACCTCCTCCAACAGGTAAAAGTCATCATTGAGAAAATATTCGGATAGGAAATCGACTTTTTTGCTATTGTGGTCACCCTCTTCAACAAAGTGTTAATACTGACAAACCACGTGCTGTAGCGCTCCCCCCTCACGGGTTTCCCCCATTTGAATCAAGCCAACTTCAAAACTTAGATTACCTCAGCACAAACAGGACAGCAAATAAGTCTTCATGAATGCATCAAGTGGCTGAAAAGGCAAACAACTTTTTTGGAGATCTACACAAACAGGGAAACATTTAACATACAATGACAGATGCCCTTTCTGCGTTGGCTCTGTGACATGCAACAAAGCTTGACATGTCGTCATGACTGCACATGAGACTTGTGGCAGTTTTTATAGGTTATAAACTGTGGATTTTTTTGTCCTACAAGAGAAAGAAGCTGCATTTCAGCACAAATCCTCCGAGGATTGTAAAATTTCGCAGGGAAGAAAAACTTACCCTTTAGCTCTCCTTTGATGGTGGAAACCACCGGCCCACAAAATCAAGAGCTTAGGAATAGGCTTAAAATCATGGGAGACGCAGTTGTATCTCTCAAGTTAACGCTTCTTTGTGCATGAGTCCCATGAATGTAGAAAAGCTGCAGGCATCACCCGAACCTTTACCATTAGATTTGTGGTGCCTACTGCTTTTCATACCCTGCCTACCCACCCTAGAATCATCCATCTACATGTCCAATCCCAATGGAAGGGAGTTATTGTGTTCCCCTTTGTCTTGTTTTTGTGAATGTTGTGCTTTGGACATGCGGATGCATACCTTGTGGTCAACCCACACCTATCATTCTGGTGACATGCTATGTTGCAGCCTATCCATCTGTGGCTAGCGGTCAATTGGACACAGACACAACAAGATATTGTGCCAAGAGAGAGAGAGAGAGAGAGAGAGAGAGAGAGAGAGAGGCCACACCGTATGAGCACCTCTCCCATGTTTGTTGCCAAATGTCAAACGGGCACCCTGAGCCTGGTATGTGGTCATACAACTCCAGGGTGTCTGCTGTGGAACTACTGTATTTTGCACTTTGTTCGTAGAATACACATGTCAATCCCCGTGGACCTTGAGGAGTTTGTGGTACGGCCTTCATCCCCACCACATCACTGTCCTCGCTCGCCATCAACAAGTGTGTCGCGTGCACGCTTAGAATCACCACTGCCCTCCCCTTCATCCTATTTGCTACCAGACAGGTGACAGGTATTCTTGGGTGAGTATCCCGGCCTCTGCGTGCCCAGTATGCACGTAGTGCAAGAACTTGGCCCTAAGGGGGCGCTTTAAGCGCACTGCGCGCGCAGTGCGGGCACAGTGCAACTATTTGGGCGTCTAGACGTACTTGAGACCCATACTTTGTGATACTAGGGGGTATCATTGTTGCCCCTAACGTACGTTTTCATGCTTCTTCCACATTGGGGATATGGCATTGTTGGATTTTTACCCACTTTCATCCATTTCCTCCCCTTTTCACACTTCTTTGCTCATCCCCACCATGGACTCCTGCATTTTGGTGTGGGCCCTTGAGTCGGGGTGACGGACTCCCCGGTTTTTGCCTGACCACATGACTGACGTGGATTCCCTCCTACAAGCCACCTTGCCCCCCGGTCCAGTTGAGGATGAGGTGGACACATATGAGGCCTTGGCACTAGCTGGTAGGGTGAGTGAGCTTTCAAATGCTGCCACTCCGAAGCATTCTGATTTTGTATTTAGTTGACAATTGAACAGAAAAGAGGATATGTGTGTGTCTTTCCGCATTTTGCATGATGTCTTATGTGAGGGGAAGGTAGCTTGCATTTGCCTTTAGTCAGGGCAGTTTGGATGACCTAAATTTGGGGGCATTTGGAAGGGGTGTGCCTTGGGGTTCTTTAGGGAGGACCTACTCTAAAAGTACCGCGCAGTGCGCGCGACGTGCGCGCGCAATGCAAGGATTCCCCCTAAGCGGGCATAGGAACCGTTTTAATTATGTACCTAATTTAATTCCGTATGAAATGTAATGCAACCGTGGAAGACCCTGGATCACCTCATCTAGATTTTGGCACTATTTTTTTGTGCTGATGGATGTACCCTTCAGGACCATCCCCTTTGAACGAGCCAAGGGGTGCTTCTACAACCCTTTGATACCTCTCATGGAATGGCTTGAAACGGTGCCCATCCTCTGACGCTGTGTGGGCACAGGTGGACTCCATTTGGTGGTGCGGGTCCACTCCCTCGTGCAACTCTAGCCTTGCTGGACACCCAACTTGTGTCATGTACCTTGTGGTGCCCATGGCGTAGATAAGCGAAAGGGTCCACACTCTGTCACCCACAGAAATCCTTGCTGCCACACCACGCCTAGCACCACGCAGTCAGCTGTGTTGGACTTGCTGCGGACGTTGTTTGAGCCCTTGGTTGCACCAGGACAGTACGTAAATGGACCTTTTGCCTTTCGGGCTTCCCCCGAGTACACTCAATGACACCTTGAGTGCCTAAAAAAATGTACGAAAAAAAGTCAAACTGCAAAGGGACTTTTTCGAGCACAGTGTGGGAATGTGTGGATAGCTACCCTCCTTGGGTTCCTTGTCACCATGAGGAAAGAGGCCATTGGACAATTCTCGTACTGTGCCTGCACACTCCTCCTTCGTGGGTGTTCATGTTCGGTATGTGTGTTCTTGCTCTTCTTGCCTTTTGCATTGCTGCTACTGCTCCTTTTTCTTTTGCCGTGTACGTAGCAAGCACCAACCCCCACAACAAGGAACCGCAAAACAACAACCATGACAAACTTGTTCCTCATTACACAGTGCGCTCAGTGACGTTTATTCATTCATTAAACATCAAAACACAAATCAAACATATGCATGCCGTCAGTGTTGCATTGCAGTGTATCTGCAACCCCAACGCCAAAGATGATACCGGGGCCCTCTACAAAGCAGAACTACGGACCCACATGTAAAACCCCCTACCCCACCCTGGTATGCTGTGGCATCTCTCTCTTTCTTTCTCTCCCTCTCTCCCTCTCCCTCTCCCTCTCTCTCTCTCTCTCTCTCTCTCTCTCTCTCTCTCTTGCCACACTCTCTTGTTGTGTGTGTGTCCAATCGACCGCTAGCCACAGATGGATAGGCTGCGTCATAGCATGTCACTTGAATGTCAGGTGTGGGTTGACCACAAGGCATGCATCCGTATGTCCAAAGCACAACATACAGAGAAAAAACACAAAAGGGGCCACACGAATTCCTTTCCCTTGGGGGTGGACATGTAGATGCAGGAATCTAGGGTGGGTAGGCAGGGTATGAGAAGCGGTAGGCACCACAAATCTAATGGTAAAGGTTCGGGTGATGCCTGCAGCTTTTTTATATTCATGAGACTGATGCACATAGAAGCGTTAACCTGAGAGATACAACTGCGTCTCCCATGATTTTAAGCCTATTCCTAAGCTCTTGATTTTGTGGGCCGGTGGTTTCCACCATCAAAGGAGAGCTAAAGGGTCAGTTTTTTCTGGTGGGCAAGCTTTTATTCCCTGCGAAATTTTACAATCCTCAGAGGATTTGTGCTGAGATGCAGCTTCTTTCTCTTGTACGACAAAAAAATTCACAGTTTATAACCTATAAAAACTGCCACAAGTCTCATGTGCAGTCATGACGACATGTCAAGCTTTGTTGCATGTCACAGAGCCAACGCAGAAAAGAGCCTCTGTCATTGTATGTTAAATGTTTCCCTGTTTGTGTAGATCTCCAAAAATTCATTCATGAAGACGTATTTGCTGTCCTGTTTGTGCTGAGGTAATCTAAGTTTTGAAGTTGGCTTGATTCAAATGGGGGAAACCCGTGAGGGGGGAGCGCTACAGCACGTGGTTTGTCAGTATTAACACTTTGTTGAAGAGGGTGACCACAATAGCAAAAAAGTCGATTTCCTATCCGAATATTTTCTCAATGATGACTTTTACCTGTTGGAGGAGGTAGGGGCCGGGGTGGTATTTTTCACGCTTTGTGTTGCAAGTTAGTGTGCAAAACAAATCCTTGGAAGTTCAGGATTGCAGGTTCGACACTTCCATACCAGTTTGGCGGTAAGTCATCTGTTCTATCCTGGATGCAGTTCCATTTTCTTTTCTTTGCCGTTCTTATCCACATCCCTATTCAGGACTTGAAATCCAAATTCCATCATCCCCAATTTCACTTTTTGTCGCGCATGGGATACAGCCTGGCCGCTTGTTTCACTTTCATTTCCAGAGCGTCCGGACCATCAAAGAGTCCTTGTTGAAACGACATGGCTAGAGGGGTCAATTCTTTGGTGCGTGGTGGGGGGGTTCAGCATTCAGTGACACGGTGGGAGTAACACTGTGACAGTGACAGTCACAGTGGCAGTGACAGCTGATGGAATAGGGGTCCCCCTTTTGTCCCCCCAGCACATTGGAACAGCAACCATGTGACGATACTTTCCAGGATGACTGAATTTCATGTGCAACACCCATGACTTGTCCAATGTTGCATGTTTCAAGTGGGGCCAAGTTTGTTGGTACATGCAGCTTCCATGACCTCCCACAAGTTGCAGCCCATTCGGCGGCAGTGAATAGTGTCACTTGTCATTTGTCACTCTGGGGGGCGGGGGGTCCAGGGAAAGGGACCTCATCCACATCCTTGGTCCTGAATCTCAGAGAACTTCAGTGGGTGTGTTTGAATCAGAATAAATGTGGATTCTCGATACATCATGTTCTGCAATATGATGCAGTTTTGGTGAAGCTGAATATGCATCAAGAATTCGAAGGCTTTGCATTGTTTAGCCTGCCCCCATCACATTGGAGATATCATTGGTGCTTTGTAGAAGCCCTACATTGTGTGGTGGAGCTGGGGGCTGTGCAACCCAGCAAAGTCGGCAAAGTGTGTTGTGGTGGCGGTCTCAGTTGTCAAGGTTTGGCGTGGCAAGGTCTTGCACACTCTCCGGTGCTGCCTAAAAGTCATACAGGGCGGCAGCTCTCCAGAAACCCGCGCGACTTGCCCCTTGGGTGAGTCTGGGGGCTGGAATGGGTAGAAGCCCCATGGACTATTGCTCCTTAATATGATTTCCTTCCGGTGCTGCCTAAAAGGTTGAGAAAAGGCACCAGTTTGTGTTTCTCGGTTTGTCACACCCGCAGAGTCTCAATGTATCCTCCCAACACCTCTCCTGCCGTCAGCCCGGGCCCCTTAGGTCCGCCCCCAAGTCTACCGCCGCTGCGCGGTGGTCCACCGCCACTGACTGTTGACCAGCCGGTGTTCAAGTACGCTTCCCTGGAAACGCCCGCTGCAGCATCCGCCAAGAAGTTGAAGGTTGTGGCTGGCGCATTGGGTCTCCTCAGTGTTCTACTCCTTGCTGCCACCATAACTCTCGGCGTCTTGTACGGCACCAAAGGAGGTGAAACAACAGTGACTGTTGCGCCAACCACCGGTCCACCATCTGGGACGAACCCATGTGATGGGACGGACCCCGGGTTTTCCTCCATTGATTGCTTTGATTCAAGTGGTAATGTACAAGCCCTCGAGCAAGCTGGTGCAAATGTGACCTCCGGTTACCAGGGCTCTTTCAATGCCAGTGGCCGTACACCCATTACGACACCTTTGTATGCGGCTGGCCTGTGTCCAGTCAACGTCCACTGGCATCTTGGAACTGAGCACTATTCAGCGGGCCATTATGACGAAACTGGTAGTGGACCCAGCACCACAGTTTCCTCAGAGCAGATGGGTTACCAGTGCACGTCCTATGACTCGACTGACGCGAAGTTCACCACGGCCTACAACTGGCAGAACTGCGTGAATATGCAGGTAGGTCAGACTTACGAGGTTCACTGGCCAAGTTCCGCTGCTGGAGCGTGTGGTACACTCAACCAGTACCAGACACCTTTTGCAGATGGCGTGTTCTGCAATTGGGCAACGGTTGGGAATACGACCTACGAACAAATCGGTGTGCAGGCCCAGGTTTTCATTGTTGTCAACGATGAAAGCTACTACTACCCCAACCTCATCCGTGGAATGATTGTTGATGCCACCAGCGGACATGGCTCAGACATGGCCCTCTACACAGGATCCACCACTGGCTCATCCAAAAGTAACACCGTTTGCTCTCAGTACGCTCCCATTACATGGCAGGTTGACCGGAAGTGCTGGCCCATCTCTGCCTCATCCTTTGACAAGATGTGTGCTGATATGAAAGCAGAGCGTGATGATATGTCTTCGGACCTCTATCCCCATGGGTCTCGTGTGCTAGTTGCTGATGCATTGGCAGCAAATAATCAAGTCAGTGCCGACTTTACAACCTACCCGTAGCTTCAAATTGCAATTTCAAGCTTCATATATACATATCAGTAAGCTCCCAGCACTTGCCATCAACACTTGGCAGGTTGACCGGAAGTGCTGGCCCATCTCTGCCTCACCCTTCGACAAGATGTGTGCTGATATGAAATCAAGCAACACAGTTTGCCCTCCATATGCCCTCATTATGTGGCAAGTTGACCGCAAGTGCCACCTTATCTCTGCCTCGTCGTTCGACAAGCTGTGTGCTGATATGAAAGCCCAGCCTGATGATATGACTTCTGACCTCTCCCCTGGGGGCTCTCGTCAGATAGTCATTGGCGCATTGGCAGCACATCATCAAGTCACTGCCGACATTATGAGCTCATTTTAGAGGGAAGGCTCTCACTTACAACCTACTCGTAGTCTCAAATTGTGCTTTCAGGCTTCATATATACCTCTCAGTACGCTCCCAGCACTTGCCGTCAACACTTGGCAGGTTGACGGCAAGTGCTGGCCCATCTCTGCCTCATCCTTTGACAAAAGGATCCGAAGGCTCTCACTCCCTGTATATTTCCACAACAGAGGGCTTGGAACCTCAAGCACCTCGGGCAGTATATTGTTTTGACTGAGGTGACAGTGTGGTCTGGTCCGTGAGTCCTGATGCGCATATGTGCCGCAAGTCACCACGCCGTTCCATGTTGAAGTCTAGAGGCTCTGCTCTGCAGCGTGGCGTAAAAAGCAGGATAGTTCAACGGTGCAGTGTGCACGGTACGTGAGGTGTGCGGGCGGCACCCTCATTGTACATTCTTATTCATAGATGATGATATCCATGGATGGTAGGCTGGCACTCAGTTGCATGATGTTGCAACATTTCGCGAATGCATTTTTGGAAGTGTGAAGTGCTTGATTGCTCGCTTGTTTGCCAGTTAACCGGATTAGCGGGATTAGCAGGAGAGGGGTGTAGTGATCTACACAGGTCGGGGTTGGACCTCCGCCGAGGGCTGTCGTCAAGAATCCTCACACTACCCTTGTCACCGAAGCCCTAAGCAGCTATGTCCATTGAGGGACCCTCCCCCGGAAACGGAATTTAGCTATGGGTGAATTTGGTTGCTGTTGGTGGTTGGCAGTTGGTGGCAGTTGGCTGTTGGTGGAGCTGGTGGCGGTTGGTGGCAGCTGGCGTCGGTTGGTGGTTGGCAATTTGCGGTTGCGGGGTTTTGGGAGTTGGCGACCAGCGGTTTGTAGCGTTTGGCGGCCATTTGCGGCTGGCGGTTGGTGGCGGTTGGTGCTGTTCGGTCGGCGGTTGGTGGCGGTTGTCAGTTTGCGGCGGTTGGCAGTTTGCGGTTGGTGGTCCTTAAGGGCTGTCCTCAAGGGCTGTCCTTAACTAAAAACTTTGGAGCGGTATCATCCCGGAGGGGTCCTGGCCATGGTTTCAGTGGAGTTGCTCCACACGTATTTGAGCCCATGGGTGAAAGCAATGGCGCGGGCTGTGTATAAGCAAGGGCTTCATAGAGTGGAGCCAGGGAATCTGGGATGCGGTAAGGGACTTTTCGCTCCCATGTCTGTTATTCCAATGATGATGAAGGAGTATTCCAGTGATGAGGACTGTACCCCCCTCCCCCCCCCTCCCTGTCTAAGCTACGGCCTTGTCTAAGCCACAGCGACCTAATTTAATTCGGTATGAAATTTAGTGCAACAGCGTAAGACCCTGGATCACCTCATCTAGACTTTGGCACCATTTTTTTGTGCTGATGATGCACTTCAACATTTGTAGCAACACAAAATTTTGGATAACCTTTTTCGTTTCTTGTCCCGCATCATGCTCCATCAATTATTGTTGCTTGAACATTGACGAATTTGCTTTTCATTGGTTTTTGCCCTCGCATCACTTCGCATTTGTGATCCAAAAGTGCTCCACAGATCACCTTGGATCACCTCACCCAGACTTTTGAACAACTTCAACAAATGTAGCAATATGAAATTTTGGAATCAATTTCTTTCTGGAGCATTGCTTTGCTTTCCTTGCATGCAACACCACTTCACCTGGTACGCTCTGAACAATTTTTTTTTGCAAGAGGTTTGCATGGATCATCGTTTTTCTTTTACTCGCATGTCAGTCTGCAACACCAGGTGCATTTTTTTATTGAGCAATTTTTTTTTGTGAGAAGTTTCAATCTTCTTGCTTTGTGTGTGCCTACCTTTGCATTTTTGTGTTGTTTCTGCATGGCATACTCTTGGACACTCCTACCAGAACCCGAGGTTGGGGATCTCCAACACTGCCCGCGGGTGCCCGGACAAAAGACAATCATGTGTGGTACAAGTCTTGCTCCTTTGGTGGGAGTGTTTTCGCCACTGCAGCAGGTGTGGTAATACAAGTATGCCGGTTCGAATTCCCGGGGGGCAGGCAGGGGGACAAAGAAACAACTCGGCAACTCGAACCCTTGGTGTAAGGCTAGTGTTCCTTGTTCCGTCAAAGTGACACGTAGCATGCCCATTTTGGATGCACGGAGTGCTTTTCAATGTGCTTTTCAATGTAAAAGAGGCACAGAGACAGAGGAGAATATGCATGAGCGTGAGGGGCTTTGCCTACAAGCAGTATGCGAAAAACTGGTGGTGGAAACCAATGCGCAGCGCACTGCTACGTCTGGACCAGATAGCCCTCATCAATGTTCAATTGGTCAAACTTTGGGAGGGGCAAGGGAGGGGTTTTAGGACTCCAGTTGGGCCGGCGAGTGCTGCGCACTTCGCACCAGCCCTCGGTTGTGCCTTGATTGTCTGACAGGAATATGATGGGCCCGATTGCTGTGCACATCACACTCTGAAGCTATACTTCTACTGCACACTCAGTACATCAATCAGCTGTCTTCACTTCTGCACAGGTGACTCAACACCAGTGGCTATGCATGACTTTGTGCGCCTATGGTACCTTACTACGATGTTTTTCGTACTTTTATTGCCCAGAGAAGCTGTAGGCATCTACTATGGAGAGCCTGCTACAGGAAAGTTGTCGACGTATATTCCACGAATCCAAACCCCCGGGTGCTCCTACGGTGCGGCCCCCTCTGTGTACAACACGTCTGCCCACCCAGACTTGGTACCTCTATTGTTACAAGATTGCACGCAACCCATTGCGCCCAGCGCAGTGGATTTGAGAGGGCTTTGGCAATCGGCTGATGGTCATGTAGAACGTATCGAACAATGTGGTCTCAGAATCGTCATCACCAGCAGTGGAGTCATCCACGACAATTTAATTGCTAACGGAAGGGAGCTCAATGGAGTGGACGACGTAGGGGACGCCTGTAGCCCTATCGTAGTTGGAGGCCTTTTCCACACCGAGAACCAGTCATTTATCTTCTATCCGAGTGGCGCAGGAGCGGTGAGCCGGACGCTCATTGGTACAGACACATTGCAATGGATCCACCCCAACGTCGGGACAACCGACTACACTCGTGCCACAGGGACATCTACGACTGCTGATGGTATTTATTATGGGAATCCCAATGGCCCCACACTGTCCACTTTCTCTGCACGCATCCAAACCCCCGGGTGCTCCTACGGTGCAGACCCCTCTGTGTCCAACATGTCTGCCCACCCAGACCTCGTACCTCTGTTGTTGCAAAACTGCACTCAACCCATCCCATCCAGCGCAGTGGATTTGAGAGGGCTCTGGGAATCGCCTGACGGTCATATTGAACGTATCGAACAATGTGGCCTCAGGATCATCGTCACCAGCAGTGGAGTCATTCACGACACTTATATTGCTAACGGAAGGGAGGAAGATGGAGTGGACGACGTACAAGGGGGCACTTGTGACCCCATTATAGTTGCAGGCCTTTTCCACTCCGAAAACCAGTCATTTGTCTTCTATCAGAATGGTGCAGCAGTGGTGAGCCGGCAGCTCATTGGTGCAGACACACTGCGATGGATCCACCCTACTGCGGGGACCGTCGACTACGCTCGTGCCACAGGGACATCTACAGCTGCGGACGGCATTTATTATGGGAATCCCGATGGCCCCACACTGTCCACTTTCTACCACCGGTACGGAACCCCCGGATGTAATACAGGTACCACCCCGAGTGTACCATCGGAGGACCTTGCCTCCTCGCCTACTCCGGACGAAGCCCCTTTGATGTTAGATGGCTGCACTCAACCGATTGCCCCAAGTGCAGTGGACATGAGAGGGCTGTGGTATTCCGAGACACAGGGCTATATGCGTATTGAGCAATGTGGCCTCAGAATCATTATCACCACCAGTACCATCCACGACTGTTATATTGCCAACGGACGGTTGGCAGACGGGGTCTTTGATATGAACTCGGCAAACTGTTCGGCCATCAACAACAACTGCCGTTTCTTCAATGATACACAGACCGTCACCTTCTATGCAAGTGATGCGGATGCCACCAACAATGTGAATCCTGAAGTGTCACGCCAGCTGCTCGACGAGAACACTATACAAGTGATCCATTCTCAATTTGGCACTTCCAACTACAGTCGGGTATGACTTTGTGAGTGCGTTCCCGCAGTCTTGAGTAAGAGGGTGCTGATGCGCGGTGCGGCGCGCGGTGCCACGTCAGCCCGGCGCACACAATATATGCTCACACTAAAAGTTGCTGAAACGTGGCCAGTGTGCACTGTATGCAATGGTTGGGTGAGGCTATTCGTGTGCATGGGTAAAACACGCTTTGGGGGGCTTATGCGGGGAAGTGGTGATGAAGCATGCACAAAAGTTTCCCATTTCAATGTATTTTCTCCGTGTCCCTGCCTACCTTCCGAAAGGGTGTACATTGCACTAAAGTGTTGCATCCTCTGACGCACGCGGTGCAGTGCGCGGTGCGTTTCAGCACCCTCTGTGCGTGCTGTTTCCGAGATGCGTTGCTAGGTTTCCGTAGGCTGTCACTCTGTGCCGTGCCATGCTGTCCAGTGCCACCTCCCATTTCTTATTTCTTCAACGGCAAAGGCAAGCGCGGCGATGAGCATGACACCAGGGTGGAACCCAGTGGCGATAGGGCGGGAAGGACCACGAGTGGGAAGGGCATCATCTTGGCTTCTTGAGTCGGCATATGCAGTTCCGGGAGTACGATGTCCAATGGTAACAACATGGTTGCCATGGCTGAATTTGTACAGATCTCCACATTGCAGTCCAGTCGCCAGGTGGATGTTCTTGCCAAATGCACATGGACTCTGCGCAACCAGCTGGAATCACTGCAATGTCAGAGCAGAATGTTTCAGATTGACAGTCGACAGCGTGCAGGTGGAAAGCTCTGAAACAATCGGGGACCATCGCACCCGGCAAAACGTCCTCGTCCTCATCATGTCATCGTTGTGCTTTGTCCCTAAGCTCCCAGGGCTTGGTACCTGTGCTCCAACTGCATGCTGCACTCACCATGTAGTCAGCCAATGGCCCCAACTCCTGGCCGTCGCCCTCACCTCAGCATGTCTCATATTCCAAGGTTGGCAGCGTCTCCAATTTCGATAACGTCACGGCCGCGCAAGAGAAGTATGGTATCACTCATGGGACTGATGTATCTAGTCTGACTGATGCCGAAAGGGCGAGCATTGCAGCCAACATCGGTGAAACCCAGAATTATGAATCACCCCAGGCCACAATGATTTTTGTGAATGTGGACTCCACTTCCCAGTATTATGGCATCAACTTCAATGGGTCCCGAGTAGCCGATATTACTGATTTTGGAGATACTGATAAAGCAGTGGTGCAGGTCTGTAGCCTGGCTCGTAGCAGGAAAAGTGACTTGCCATTGGGGGGGGGGGGGGGCTCTGTGATGCTCAAAATCGGGGATTTCCAAGAATTTCAGGCAAAAATTCACCACTGTTGGGGCTGATTTCTGCGTACCTGGTTGTTGTGAATCCAGACATTACATGTTGTGTTCTGCAGCAAGTTCGGTGCTACTTGCCTCTAGGCTTTTGGTGGAAGACGCCGCTTGTGCCTCGAAACATATGTCCCCTGCTGAGCTGACATCTGTTGTCCATTGTCCCGCTTGTGTGTTGTTGAGGTTGCATCCCGGCTGCCAACTCAATTGCGGAGGTCAAACAAACGTACTTTTAACATCTCGGTGCAAATGGCGGTTTTTCAGTCAACGCATGCTGGCCAAAAAGCGGCTAGGTGCTCACCAGTGGGCGCCCATAGGGAGGCCAATCAGGGGTACCCCGAGATACGGTCCGGACCCCCACCATTGGTCAGGGGCCCGTACACGAAAAAAGTTCGATGCGACCTGGATCTGGATCCATGCTTCGTGCCCCCAATGGGTGAAACAAGTTTTGCACCAGCCCCCGCCCCCACCCCGCCCAGTGCAGGACGCGAAAGACACCAGAGGCACACCAAAGCAAACGTTACCTTGCGAGGCACTTGTGGGAATCGCAACGTGCTCCTCAAAAGAGCACGCGACGAATATTTGTCGACAGCGACCACAAATTGGGCCATGGGTTAGAACAGAGAAAAGCGACAAGTGCATCCCCATGCGGGACGGTCAGAGCGAATGCAACGGTGTGTGTTGGCGCGTTACTGCTTTGGTGAAGTGGTGTGAGGCACGGACCTGCGTCCAAACCTGCGTGCAAACGTCGTTTTGGGGCAATTTTCAATACCGTGTGGCGGCCAACCGGCGTCTCAGGGACAGGGGACCACACAGGGTTGGACGCGCCCTGAGCTGTAGGGCCTTGATGACCCTGTGACAGCAAACATTATAGAAATTGGGCTCCGAGCACCATCCAAGGTAGCTTGTGCAAACCCCCTGCACCCACCCAGTCTTCGGTGGCTCAAGAAGTCTGTGAGGCATTTCGTCAACTCATTGGAGCTTTGGACCACTATTTTGATGCATCTTTCCGCCTTGCTACTGAATCACCTCGCAGAGGTTGTTGGATCAAAACCAGGCGTGCGTGCGTAATTGGGACCCCTTCCCCGCACCTGCACCATGACAGCATCTCCCGCTCACCTGCGCTGCGGTGTGGTCCATGGGGGCTGTCCTAGTCCGCTCGGCCTTGGAACCGGACAGCCAGGATCTGGGGCCAGTGCCGCGCAGGGAAGGACGTGCTGGCCTGCAATCCCCGCCTGTGTGAGGCCCTGTCCCAACCCAACCCAACCCCCTTTTGGGGGGCCCATCCGCGTACCATACCTCAAGGGATTCAAGTCGAGGTTTAACCCCTTGTAAAGCTTTATTTCATCCACAAAAAGTATCTTCGAATGACTGTTTGGCCAGGGACCCCCTAGACCCTCCCCCACTGAAAGGGGGGTTTTTTGTGCCATGATGCGCAAAACTTGCTGAACCTGTTGCGGGCACTGCGCGCTAATCCAGATCCAGGTCCTATTTAACTTGTTTTTAAGCGGGACCTCGTACCCACTGGTGGGGGTCCTGGGTGCTAACTCCGGGTGCCCCCAATCGGTCCGCCTGCTGGCTCCCCACCAGTGAGGATTTTTTTGAGGCCCGTGCAGGTGGGCTGGAAAATGAAATTTTTTGGGCGACCCTCAACGCCCCTTGGGAGGCTTTGGACGAGGCTTCGTTCATGATTTGGTGACCCTACAAGCCTATGACTGGGGGGGGGGGTTAGAAAGGGACAAAATTGATGTGGACAAATTTGGAAGCCCTACCTCGTACCAAATATTTCCTTCAAATTTAAGGATGCGATGTGCCAAAATTTGTGCACAAGGCACGGGTTGCAGGAGGGGTGGATTTTCTGCGCGCTGCATGCAGTGTGAATGCGCAACATAGACATGAGAGGCGGTGCGAACTGAAACGGAAATATCAGCAAGCATCCAGAGCCCATCAAGACATAACAGTGACCATCCAGCACGCACTAGGAAATAACAGCAACCATCCACTAGGAAGCAACAGCAAGGACCTAATACCAAATCACCTCGAAGAGAGGTTGTCAGATCAAGCGCAGGCGCGGGCCCGTACACCCCCCCCCCTTTTTTGGGGTCTTTCGTGTAGCATATCTGAAGGCATGATATTGGATGTCTAACCCCTTGTAAACTCATTATTATATTATCATTTTGCCTGACAAAACGATCCCCCAACGGGTTTTTGAGGCCTCTATCCCCCTGAAACTGAATGTTGCATTTTGGGCGGGGTTGGGGGGGGTGAGGTTGGGGTTGGGGGGTCAAAAGTTTGTGCTTAGAAGGATTTGAACCAGGGTCGGGTGAAAAAGATCAATAGGTTAATGGACCCGTGCCGGCCACCGCCGGCCGGGATTCGAACCGACAATATTAGAGACGAAAAGCGAGTGTTCTACCACTCGATCGCTGATTGCCCCAGTGTAACTGGGGTTCCCCACTGTTTGTAGATGTAGTCCGCGACTGGAAAAAAAAGCCAAACGGTGTGTTTCTGCCTGCCTGTGTGCCTGCCTGCTTGCCCCACCGACTGCCTGACTGGCTGCTTGCCTGACTGACTGACTGATTGGCTGACTGTCAGCCTCTCTTGAGGTGCCTTGCCGAAGGCAATAGAAAATTCCCTTCATTTCTAAGGACCAATTCCAAAATTTCCCCTCCTAATGTTAGCCCTCCCCCAAAAAAAGCCTCAAATAAATCCCCCCGTGGTACAAATCCATGGAGAGCCATACAGAGGCCCGTGGGACCAATTGGGGGGACCCAGAGTTAGCACCTGGGATTGGCCAAGGGGTCCCTCCCTGTAGAAGATAACAGTGGAAGAGGACCAAGGCCTGCAAAACTTCACCCAAGAGCTGCATTGTTGAGCTCCCCACGAACTGCAGATATATTTTGAGTGTCCATACAACTGCACACTGAAAAAGAGGTTTACTCCCATGCCACGGGCCACTTTCTGAGCCCGTGGAGACTCGAAGGGGGCATGATCAGTCCACATCATACACGAGGGCCCTCCGTGCAACACTGGGCACAATAACTCGTCGCATCGCATGAACTTTGGTGGAGGTTGCAGTGAAAGCTTGAGGGGCATACAGATAAGGGTGCGGCGAAAGCTGAGGGGGTCGGGTTCCAAAAGCGGTCAACAGGGGCCCAAAACAATGCTGCGCTTTGACACGTGGCTTACAGATGCCGAACCAACAGATGTACGCATCTTTTGGCCTGCTTCTGACAAATGGCCCTTTTCCATTGTTTTGGAGGCTTGCGCAGGTCGAATTGGCACGTGACTCCCCATGGGTATTTATAGGTTTGGTGTCACCAAATGATGGCTCAAGCCTAGCCCAAGGCCTCCCAAGCGTCTCTGGGGATGGCACAGACCTCGCAATTTTTCAATCAAAGCTTGCTAGCCTGAAAACCGCAAAGTCATAACAACAAGGCAAAAAAGGGGCCTATGGCGGCAGCCAGATGGCATAATTAGCTGCTACACCCCCACCACCCACCCCACAGGTTTGTATGTATGCTTGTATGTCTCCAAATGATGACCCTGGCCTAGCACAAGGGCCCCAGGGGTTGTTGGAGGCCGTCGCAATTTTCCAGCCACTGGAGTTAGCACCCGGGACCTCCTCCACCATTGGGTAGGCGTCACCAGTAGGGGGCCATAGGAGGGACCGATCAGGGTTGCAGCCCATGGTCGCCTCAAATGGCTAAACCCTCAATGGTGGGGTTGGTAGGGGGTCAATCTGGGGAACCCGAAGCCAGCACCCAGGAACCCCCCAATTGGTCAGGGGTCCCATCTGGAAGAACAAAGGGGAATAGGTCCTGGGTCCAGATCAATGCGTAGTGCCCATGACAGGCCAACCAAATTTTGCCTACAATGGTACAAAACGCCCTACAGACGCCCAACAACATCCAGTGGTCTTGTCCCCAAGCCTCGAAAAGGGCTGTTTTCAGGTGTGCAACACGACGCGAAACAGTGCAAAGTCTGTTCTTCCTCAATGAAGCTGTGGAACGGGAATTATGCAATGCGCATGTTCACACATTCTTGTATTTCCCCGCTGCATTTTGCCATGCTTTGCTTTACTGATAAGGGTGAGCCACAGAGGGGCAAGAATTTTGGGCACCGAGGGTTTAGGAACCACATTGAACATGCCTGCAGTCGCCTGTCCCATTTTTCGGTTGCCCCTTTGCCGTTTTCCATGATCCGCTCCCTTCTCAATGCCCCCTACTGCCCATTGCAGGTTGTGTCTATCGACAATGTGACCAATGATGGGAGCATTGCGAGTACTGCCAGCCACCAGCTAATAATAGACCGGTTCAATACTTCTGGGGCGACTCAAAATGCACAAAGCATTAATTTCACAATGTACGTCTCGGATTCAGATGCACAGGTGTGGTACTACAACTCCTCTGGGTGGACTGAGATCTCAACAGAGGGGGGTACTGCGGAGTACAACAGCAGCGGCGGAGCCATTAACGTGGTGGCCTCCCACACCAGTACTTTCATCGCTGCCACCGCAACAACCGACGATGACAGCGATGATGGGCTGTGGGGTTTGATGGCGTTACTGGCGCTTCCTCTTGGCATTTGTGCATTTTTCCTTATCAAGAAGAAGCGTGCTTCAAAGGCAAAGGGGAGCAGATTCGTGACCTATGCGCCCCCGTACAATGTGGTGGTGAACGATCCATACATGCACAGATTCGGTCCGCCGGCCAATACACCTGTAAATGTCCAACAACCATTCATGTATGGTAAAATGGGACCATACATGGGCCCTCCGCCTCCCAACATGCCTGTATACGCCCGCCCCTACTGAGCCAACCATACGCAACTACCCCGCAACCAGAGGAGGCCACTCAGTACAGCTGCCAATGTTGAAGCCCAGTTTATCCATGGCCTATTCCTGTGCGACAGTGGTTTTCATAAGGTACGAAGACTTGTCTTTTCTTCGTTTAGTTAAGGGCTAGGACAGATGTCTGTGCCTGCAGCACGTGTCATGCTGAACGCAGGATTTGCATTGCATTGCAGACGGCTTCGCGGCTCGCAATCGTGATTCCAGTGGAATCTCAATCGCTGTGCCCCCTCTCCCTCTGTTGGTCGCTGACGACGGACATCGGATGTGGATGGCACGCGCAGCGGGAGCACAAGTCCAAATTAATGACATTGTAAAACCCAGGGCCTGGGCTTAGTGGTTAGCAGTCAACTGATGGCTGTCGTGTTCTGATCATTTGCGGCTTTGTGGAGGCAGTCTCCCAGCTCCTATTGCCACATCGGGTTATTTTTGTGGACGCCCAGAAAAGATGGAGCACTGTGCCGGACCACCAGAGGTGGTTAAAGAGACACCAAAGTTTTGGTTTGCCTGGGTGCTTTGGGGCTTGCTTTCATTTTTTTAGTGGAGTAGACAGCTGCCATGTTGTCAATTACGACGTTGGCACTGTCGCACCTCTGATTGATCACAAAGCAGCTGGCATAATTCACTCCTGCAAGTTCAGCATGTTGCCGGTTCTGGTCAGGGTCTTGTTTGGATCCTGGAGCCCAAAGCCATGGACAACCGCAAGTGTGATGCTTTCTGAGCGACCCCACGCTCACACCTGCCCTCTGACACAGTGGGTGACGCACCTCGAATCGACCCCATATCAAAGAAGACAGAGCAAGCGGGCGCGAAAACGATGCACAGTGTGCAAAAAGCGTGCAACACCAGATGGGGGCCCACATCTTGGCCCAAGACCCATTACAGTTGGAGCGAGTGTCTGTACATTAGATATGCTATTATCATTTCTGCAGGAGACTGCGTACCAACAACCCACACGGTTCCGTACTTGCACGCCTCTTATGAAATTGTGATTGAGCTGTGATTTACATGTAAAAATGTGACTGTACCAATCAGAACTGAGCGTCTATGTTGTACGTATGTTGTACGTCTGTGTTTATTTGCTTTCTTCCATAATCTTCTATATGTAAGGCCTGAAGTATGTTGAATGCGATTGAGGACTTCAATATGGATCAACACCAAGTTCGGAAAGTGTTTTTGCCTTTGCCTTTGCCTTCTTTGGCTTTATTCCATGCATGTGCCATGTGAAAGAATAGGCACATTTGTTTATATCCATTGGCAAGTCTGGTTGTTTTGGGGGCTTTGGAGTCAAAAATATCTGGAATTCAATTGAGGAATATTTGTAGACTTGAGTAAGATGATGTATCTGCAGGTGTGTTGGAACTTCCTGTTGAGTTACCTTTGGCAGTCTGTCTGGAGGATAAAGAGTGTAGATTGCAAGTACACCGTGGACTACCATCTCTAGGCACACCCTGGATTACCACCTGCATGCACAACCCCAACTACCACTTGCATGCTACCACCTGCATGCACACCCTAGAGTACCAATTGAATGCTCGTCGTAGAATTCTATGAGCAAAGTTGCACAAAAACCAAATCAACTCGAAGAGAGGTTGTTAGACCAAGCGTAGGTGCAGGCATCGTATACCCCCCCTTTTGGGGGTCGTTCGCGTAGCATACCCCAACGTATGATTTCTGCCGTCCAAAGCTTTGTAAAATCATCATTTTGGGACCAAAAATGATCCCCCAATGATTCTTTTGATTTTGACCCCGTACCCCCCCCCCCCCCGGCACTTGGGTACCCGGGGTGGGGGTGGGGGGGGTCAAAACTTCTTTGCATATTGTGGCCGCTGTGTGTGTATTTGGACCTGGGTCCTGAAGAGCTTTATTCTTGTATATGGACCCCCTAACCCATGGTGGGGTCTTGGGTCTCAACTCCACGTACCTCCAATCAGCCCCCCACATATGGCCCCTTGCCAGTGAGGACTCTGCCGTTTTCACGCTGGGTGGGCTATTTACTAGCATGTGAAAGTTTTCTGAGATTCGATTTTTCATGAACCTTTTCTGTTGCCCTTGGGATGGATTTGGGTCATCATTTGGTGACAATACGGGTCCTTGAGCACCCATGGGGACCCATGTAGTGGCCGCTAGGCCTATGTAGCCCGTGCCATGGCCCCTCCAAAAGCCCCAAAATTGAGATTGCGTAGGCTGCTTAGTGACACTTGAAAATCACTTCACACAGAGGTTGTTAGACCAAGCGCAGGCACGAGCGCCGTATACCCCCCCCTTTTTTGTGGGGTTGTTCGCGTAGCATACCTCAATGTATGGTTTCTGCCGTCCAAAGCTTTGTAAAATCATCATTTCAGCACCAAAAATGATCCCCCAATGATTTTTTGGATTCGGACCCCCGTAACCCTCCGCACCTAGGTACCCTTTTTTCGGGGGGGAGGGGGCGTCAAAACTTCGTCGCATGTTGTGGCCGCTGTGTATGGATTTGGACCTGGGTTTTGAAGAATTTTTTTCTTTGTATATGGATCCCCTAACCCGTGGCTGGGGTCTCGTGTCCCAACTCTAGGTACCCCCAGTCGCCCCCTCCCCTCCCAACATGGTCCTTTGCCAGGGAGGACTTTTTTGGTGGTGCAAAACCGTGTGGGGCGGCGGGGGGCTTTGCATGCGCCAACATGGTACAGCACAACCTGGATGGTACGGAAACTCCACAAGCAGGGCTGTGATATCACCCTGCTTGCGGAGTGCTGACAAGGGCGCTCTGGGGGAAATACAGATGTGGTGTAACCGCTGTGTACTGGCGGATCTTTGTAACTGCAAAGCCTGTGACGTTGATGCCCCAAGGGTCGAATGCCCAACTCTATCTCTGATATCTCCAGACTCGACTAATCATCCCCAGACCCATATCGAGCCTCCAGGAGCGACAGGTGCAAAGCACGAAGAGGGTCATTGAACCCCATGGCCGAATTGGAATAGTCGGAAAACCATGTGTACAAAAATGGAGCACGCCTAGAATTTCAATGTGCATTCATCGGACATATTAAGTCATAACAAATTGCTTCGAAATAATTTGAATGAATCCGATTGCGAAAACATGAAAGACAAATGTGACTCAGCGGGCGCTCATGGGTGACATCTGGCGGCGACCGGAAAACCTGAAAACAGGCGGAAAATTTACTGCACTAATGTACATCTGAAAATCATTGAAATTCTGATCACATCGATGTATAAATGAAATGCTGTCACTGATGCCACTACACCCCCCTCGTGAGAACATACATGGGTATGTCAGGCTGTGTCAAGTGTAGTGAAAGACACGGCAAAAGTGGTCAAAAACTGACTAATCTGCGGGAAAATGTGAGAAATTGAGATGAATTGAGCAAGATTGTGCTGAGATCTGTGCTTTGCGACGGCCGTCCCCTTGAATGCACTGCATAGGTACCTTAGGGCACATGCAAACAGCATCATCCAAGCTCAAAAACTTGAAAATTGAAAGTCTGACCCAAGAATGTAAATTCATGGTTAAGATCCATGATGCATGATGAGATCAAGATCTGTCATTCCACTGTCAGAAGACACAAAACGAGCGTGGCCATGTCGTTGAGCGTCCAAAAAATAGGTTATCCTTCCATGGGGTCCAATACATATGAAACTCGTCGGTGTCATCTTAAGACATGAGACCATTTACCAGATTGTGGTACAAAATTTGACTAAATTGAGACCCAAATCAGTGCATTGCACATACATTGAAGACATAAAAGTATGCAACGAGCCATAACAAGTCAGATGAAATTTCAATAGGTAATGTGAGCCGTGTTGAACGGAAGTCTAGTTCTCATTCATAGCCAATTTGGGTCAAATCCTCATCATGATGATCATCCCAATGATGGATCATGTAAAAGCAATGATAGCCAACAAAAACCGAGTGGGTACGACCACACTGTTAGTATTGTCTCTAGGGCCTCATGTTTGTTCCGGTAAGAGCCACAAAAGGTAACTGACTCATGGTAACACCAGAATGTATAAGCATCCAATGCTTGGTACCAAGAATCTGCCATAATTTAGATGATTTTGAGGGCGATTCTAGCACGACCCACATGTAAACAGCGCGTCACGACCGCCCCCCACTCGCCACCCCAGACGGTGAGAGCCCGCCCCCCACGGGGGACCGAATCTGGGTGCCCCTAATCGACTGGGGGCGACACCTAGTCGGACACCCCGTGCCGGAGCGGGAGGACACCCAGGGCCGCACCCGCTACCGCGAGCCCAACATGGCCCACCCCCCACCCAGCGCCACCCCCAGCAACACCAAAGAGTGGGAACGGGAAACATGGGTAGCCCGGATGGCCTCCCTGAGCAACTTCAGGCACCACGTCCCAGGGGACATCCCCACCCCCGGCGACCGGCAGCCTGCCCCCTCCACGTACATGACCCTCATGTACAATCTGCACTACACCCTCTCCACCACCCACTACCACGCACCAACTGGCCACTGGGTGGTGCATGGCACCGACTCCCTCCTCCCCGCCGACTACGCCCCCCCCCGCGCACAACCGAGGCCTCGACACGTACGCCAGGGAGGACCAGCCGGACGACCCCCACATCTGGGGCACGTGGGAACGCAAGTCCCTGGACACGCTGCTCTCCATCCGCAGCGGCAACCAGGGCCTTGGTAGGGCGATGTATTGCCTTGCCAAGTGAACCCAACGGACCTGGGGGATCCCCACGGACCGGGGGCTGTGGAAGGTCACGCTGCGCCCCCAGCAGAGGGAGGCCCCCCCAAACCGCAAGGGACCCACCCCCCCACGCCCCACCACCCTACAGCTCTGCCCATACATGGTGGCAGCCCGCCTCATGGCCTTGCTGTGGCCGGGCCCCCACACCCCCACCCAAAACTACCCCCACCTCACGGAGGAGGACATGCCCGGCATCCAGCGATGCTTCTTCCGCACCCTCGACTACCTCCAGCAAACGCACCCACGCGTCCTGGAGCAGATATGGACACCCCCCGGATAACCCACGTGCCCGCACAGCCAGGACAACAGCACCACACCGCCACATGCACCTACACCGGCACCAGCACGCACAGGTCACCAGGGAAAGCGCGCGCACACGTCCGGTGCCCGAACCCGCACCCTCGTTCTCACTACTTGCAGGACCCAGCATCCTACGCCCGCCCCCGCAGCCCAGGGCCCTCCGCCGTCGCCCAGTGCCCTCCGCCGTCCCCCACGGCCCTCTCCTCCGCCTCCAACTCCACAACCTCCACCACCACAACCACCTCATCCACCACCACCACCACGTCCTCATCCAGCACTTCACCCCCCAAACCGCGGGGGAAACCTCCCAAACGGGCCTCCAAACCCGTCCCCACCGCAAGCAACCCCGCCGCCGCCAAGGCCCACGCCCCGACAAGGCCCGCGCCCACAGCCCGGCCGAAACCCAAGACCGCCGCCAAGCAGCCGCCCAAACCCGTCGGCGCGCCGCGGCCGCAACCCACAGCCAAACCCAAGCCCAAGCCCAAGCCCGGCGCCACGACGGCAGCGCGAGCCCGACCCAACGAGGACGTCCTCTATGACATTCAGCCCCAGCCATCCCAGGCCCGGAGGCAGCAGCGCCCAGCACGGCGCCCCCCCACCGTCACCGACGCCACCGCCACCACCTTCATGGCGGAGCGCGCTGCGGCCGAAGCGCAACGCACCTCGTCCCGCCACCTCTCAAAGCCCGCACCACAGGCCCACGGACCGCCCCCGACCGGGCCAGAACGACACCAGGGTCCGCCAGCAGCGTCCCTGCCCCCCTACCAACCCTCGATGTCAGCCCACATACAGCGCATGCCCCGCTACCGCCGCCGCCGTGAGTCCCAACCCAACCCGAGGCGGAGACCGTGCGCGCACACCGGCGAGTCCACATCCGCTCGCGCCCCCACTCCCCGCGCACCCCCACGGCACAGGACTACGAAGAATCCCCCAGGCCCGCTACCGCCACCAGTCCCCACGACCCCGTCACACCCACCCACGCCCACTCCTCCGCCAAAGACCACGACCCCGCCCAGGGACAGTGGTGGCAGCGCTGGACCCACACGTAGCTCTGGGAGCTGCGAAAGTGGGCCCGGACAGAGCCCTCCCTCGAGGGCCTGGTCCACCGGCCCCGCAAGGGGTCGGTGGAGAACTGCCGCCTCCGGCCGGTGGGGGGGTGGATGCCGCAGGCCGCATGGGAAGCCATGCTGGCCGATGCGCTCCACCCCCTGGGAGTCCACCCCCGCAACCTCCCCGCGCCCCAGGACAACCCGTATGTCCTCAGGCGCCTGCGGGAGACCCTCCAGGAGACACAGCGAGACGGCATCCGCCTGTGGGACATCACCCAAAGCCCAAACCCGCACACACACACCCCCTCACCACCCCACAAGTGTCGGCGCACCGACACCTGCGGCACCCACAGCACCCCAAGAGCCCTGCGCGCCACACAGCACGAGACGCCTGACCCCCAAGCCAGCGGCGCCGCCTACTAACCCCGTTACCCAGCAAACCACCGCCGCGGGGCGCCACGCCAGGCCCCGCCCAGAAGTCACCAAGCGAACCGGAAGCCGAAGGACGCCAACGCACACAACAACGGACACCGCTACGCCCAAAGGCACCGAACCCAGGCCCGCAACCGTCACAACCGCCTAACCGAGCCAAAGCCCCAACACAAATCAAACCCGAGCCACACCCCAAAACCGCTAACCCTTGACTCCTACCAGGACCGCCGAGGGAACAATGTTGCCACAGCCCACACCCACAGCCCACACAGCCGCCTAACCAGCCAGCACCAGAAGCAAAGAGGCACCTAACCAAACCCACCCTGACCCATACCAAGACGCGCGAGCTGCACACCTGGGGCGCGACCGCCGCCAAAGCACCTACGGCACACGCCAGAGGACACAACACTATTGCACCGCTGCACCAGCTGCCCGTGCCTGTGCCTGCAGTGTACGCGCGCCCCTGTTTTTTCTTTTTTTCCATTTCAAAAAAAAAAACAGAAAAAAAAACTAAAATTAGGGGGGGAGGAAGAGGGACACAACCACCAATGGCACACGCGCACCGCACACAGCGCGCACACCGGTGAACAGGCGCCACGAGGGCCAGGACACCGCACACGCGCGTGCACCGAGGGCAACAAAGGGACGGGACACCACGGCCTGGCACACCCGTGAACAGCAGCCAAGAGGCCCAGGACACCGCACACACAAAACAGCACACCAAGCGGGCACACCGGTGAACAGGAGCCAAGTGGCCCAGGAAACCGCACAAACAAAACAAAAGACAGAGCAGGCACACAGGTGAACAGGAACCAAGTGGCCCGGGACACCGCGCACGCAAAGCAACACACCGAGCGGGCGCACCGGTGAGCAGGAGCCAAGTGGCCCAGGACACTGCACACGCAACACAACACACCCAGCGGGCACACCGGTGAACGGGGGCCAAGGGGCCCAGGACGCCGCACACGCAACACAACACACCGAGCGGGCACACCGGTGAACAGGAGCCAAGTGGCCCAGGACACCGCAGACACAACACAACAAACCGCGCGGGCACACCGGTGAACAGGAGCCAAGAGGCCCAGGACACCGCACAAACAAAACAAAAAACAGAGCAGGCACACCGGTGATCAGGAGCCAAGTGACCCAGGACACCGCACATGCAAAGCAACACACGGAGCAGGCACACCGGTGAACAGGAGCAAAGTCATCAGTGGCCCTGGTCACCGCACACGCAACACAACACACCAAGCGGGCACACCGGTGAACGGGAGCCAAGGGGCCCGGGACGCCGCACACGCAACACACCACACCGAGCGGGCGCACTGGTGAACAGGAGCCAAGTGGCCCAGGACACCGCAGACACAACACAACAAACCACGCGAGCACACCGGTGAACAGGAGCCAAGAGGCCCGGGACACCGCGCACACATAGGGCGGCCGAGGGACAGGAAAGAACCAACATCCCATGGGTTGGACACACCGGGGCGACCCGGCCGACCCACCGGGCCAGAGGCAGGAGCAGTACTCCAAGGCCACTAGTCCGAGCCCAGCCAGGCTGCATCGGGGACCATAGCAAACGTTACCCGGAGCCATGGAAGCAACCGGTGACAGGCGAGCCGGTACACAGTCCAGGAGGGGTTCGCCTGCCAGGCAGAGTGGCCCCGCAACTCAAACCACAAGGGTGAGGCGGTCGTACCGTAGACAAGCGGGAGCAATACCCCTTGTGGTGAGAGATACTCCACACGGCTGCGCAGCCCCCAGAGCTGCCGTCCAAAGGAGGGGGCATGTGGCCCTACCCATGGACACATGTGGGGACACCCTCCCACCTGGGACACATGGACCGGGTGGCCGCGACAATGCCTTCCCAAGCACATGCGGGAGCGGCTCAGGAGGCACCTGACATAGGGCAGTGGGAGGGACAGGAGGTCCCCTTGGTAAGACCTTCTTCCTGCATTGTCAAAGGAGGCATCCCGAGCTCCCGAAGATACCTACCTACCTACCTAAGTCATAACAAATTGCTTCGAAATAATTTGAATAAATCCGATTGCGAAAACATGAAAGACAAATGTGACTCAGAAACTCAGAAACTCAAAAAAAAAAAAAGTGTAACGGCAGCAGTGACAGCACTCAGATTATACATCAATGTGATCAGAATTTCAATGATTCTCAGATGTACAGTAGTGCAGTAAATTTTCCGCTTGTTTTCATGTTTTCCGTTCGCCGCCAGATGTCGCCTGTGAGCGCGCGTCGAGTCGCATTTGTCTTTCGTGATTTCCCAATCGGATTTATTTAAATTATTTCGAATGATTTCACGTTGTGTCGTTGTGTGCGATGAATGCGCATTGAGATTCTATGTCTGCTCCATTTTTGTAGACCGGGTTTTCTGACTATTCATATTCCACCATGGAGTTCACTGGACTTACAAGTGCTTCGCATATGTCGCTCCCAGAGGCTGGATATGGGTCTGAAGAGGGTCATGTGGGTTCGGAGATATCAGGGGCAGTGTCGGGCGTTACGACCCCTGGGGCATCAAGGCTACAGGCTTCGCAGTTACAAGAAAGATCAACCAGTATGCAGCGGTTACATGGTAGCAGAGGAAATCATGACTCTGCTTCTGGAATCTCCACGGACACCCTTAGATCATCGGACTTTAGCGGGGCTATTACTCGTTCTGGGTCACTGCGTGTTCCCCCTGAGGTTACCTTCGTGGCATCTCCCCAGCAAACCGAGGATCAACCTTCAGAGTGTCCTTACTGTGGCCATAGACATTGGCCTGGAGTTCATACCTGTGCTGATTGTTGTATGAACGCCCCACCCAACCTTAGACCCGGTCGAGAATCTCCCTCCCCGAGTGAATCTGGTTCCAGCTCTCACGCTCTGCCTGATCTTGAAGACAGCAGCAGCGAAGGAGAGCAGTCTGATACTGGAATTAGTGGTGATTACTGGGAAAACCACATCCAGGAGATCTGGAATCAGGAGTTTCTGCACCGCCAGAATTGGCTGCTGGCGGAGGCGGGCTATCGAGGCCGCCTGAGGGACTGGTTCAGGGCGTCGTGCCAGTTCATCAGGGACAGCGGCCGGTTGCGATTTGACGCCACATTGCAGGAACAAGAGGACTGGGAAGAGCTGATGGACCAGTTCGACCACCAGGCTGCCGTGATGGTGCAGATGGCCATCATTGCCGAGGAGAGACGCCAGAATGTGCATCCGCACGCTGGTCCGTCGGGCGCCTGGGGTCCGAACGACGGAGAGGTCGACGAGATGAGGTGTGATTCGACACATTCTCACCTCTCCAGGGAGCAACTGTCCAAACTCCCCAGCTCTACCTCCAGTGTTGACACTTGGGTTGACGAGGTAAGAAGCAAGGGAAAAGGGACAAGATGCCCGTCCTGTGGTGAATGTGCCAAGGACTGCTCCTGTCGACGCCAGATTTCGTCACTGGAAGACAGGGTGAAGGAGCTGAAGAAGGCCGCCAAGGAGAAAAAGAGGGATGATGACAGCAAGTGGAAGGAGATGGAGCAGAAGCTGGAAAAGTTGACCGATCTGGTACAAAATTTGAGCACTACTGGGCTCACTGGACCAGCGCCTACGATGCCAAGTCACCCAGCACCTACCTCCTCAGCTGCACCTGCATCCACGCCTTACGGCGTTCCACATTCTCCAGCACCCCCAGCTTTTACTGGTTCACACCCAGCTTTTACTGGAATTTCTGGTATCCCCCCTGATGGATTTACAAGTCCTGTTGGGTTCAATCTGGGTACCGAAGGAGGAGAATCTTCGTCAGGAAGGTCTGTACTGTCGGTAAGTACTGTCGGAGATATTGATGGCAAGGCAAATACCACCGTGAAGGAGAGATCAATGGCCTTGAAGAAGAAGGACCGACAGCAGAAGGAAAACGAGGCCAAATTGAAGGAAAAGCAGAAGAAATTGAAGGAGATGAGGCTGCATCAAGCACAACCAACGCCGTTCGTGCAGCCTACTGTGGACCAGGCGTTGCTGGCGGCCGCAATTGCGCAGGCACAGGCAATGGGAGGCGCCGGTGTGAACCCAGTTTTCGTCAATCTGGTTGGCACATCCACAGGTTTCAACCTGAACCACCTGCTGAACCCTTTGCACATGAGGCTGAGAGGGTCAGTAATGAAGCAGCCTAAGTTCTCTGGGCACCCAAATTACTGCACGTCCTTCGAACGGCAGTTCATGGTCTGGCTGCAGACGGAGAAACTGGACAAGGAACTGTGGATTCTCGGGTTGATGGACTGTTTGACTGGCAAACTCAGGGAAAGTACATATAATCTTTATGTTGAAAGGCAGAATCAAGGAGATCCCCTGACTTATGAAGAGCTGTATCGAAGTCTCAAGAAGAAAGGCTCTCGACTTCCTGAAGATCATTACAGGAACCGTCTGGAGAACTTCAGGGCGATCAAGAAATTGTTTCTTGAAGAGATCCAAATAGCAAGGCAAGATTGGGAGTTTTTGGTGCAAGAGGCGGAGAACTCTGGAGAAGGTCTTTCTGAAGGCGAGATGAAGAAGATTCTTCTGAGCAAGCTCACGCCGGAGACCAAGCAGAAGATCAGGGACTCTCAGGCGGACCAAAAAGTCCTGGGCAACTGGGTTGAAGTCCGAGGATTGCCGGAGACTATGGGAAAAACGGCAGTTCGTGAGTTGCTACACTCTATCAGTGCTACTGGATTGAAAGACATCACTATTCGTGAGGGCAGATGGAGAGTTGGTTTCCATGATTCTGAACAGTCGGAGTTTTTCTGTAGCATGGTGGATGGGAAAGTGAAGTATAAGGGAACAGTTTTGAAGGTACGACCGTGGATCTTCTCGTATGGAGTCCAGCAGATCTGGGACCAACTTGAAAAGTATGCAAACTTAGAACGCCAGAAGTCACAGGATGCACAAGGCTTCGGAGGCAAGGTCAGCGCCGTTGGTGAGAAGGGATGCTCCGTGTGCATTGCCCTTGGAAAGGAAGGTCGAGCGGCGACTCACACGACCGCAGATCACAGGTGGACGCCCTCAGATCTCAAAACGATTCAGTCCAAAATGGATGGAAAGGGAAATTCTCCCAAAAATCCCCAGCAGGATGGAGCACGAGATGCTGACCAGCATGGAAGGGGAAAGGGTAAAGGGCAGTCCAAAGGAAAGAACAGAGACTGGACACCAAAAGATTACTCGCAGCAAGGCGGAGATCCAAGTGGCTCAAGATGGACCGATGCTGGTGGAAAATCTGGTGGAAAATCTGGTGAAAAGGGTGGAAAGGGACAAGGAAAGTCCGGGAATCAAGATGATTCCAAGGTGAATGGCAACCCCCTGTATACAGAGACGCCAGCGAACAAGACCTTCGGCAACAACAAGGATACTGGAGGTCGAGGCAAGGGCAGATCCAACGAATCTAACCCCAATTCCAACACCTCCAACAACAAAGGCCAAAGAGGTAAGAAAGGTGGTGGTGCAAAGTCATTTGGTGGTCGTGGACGTGGAAAAGGAGTCAATGCCGTCGAAGCAGGAGAAGAATGGGTTGACGAAGGACAAGTACAGGACGTGCAGCCGAACGTCGAAGAAGAATGGCAATAGGGAAGCCAACTTGACCCAGTTCCCAACACTGGGGTTGAGTGGCAGGAAACAAAGCCCATCAGGGTAGTTGGGGCGGTGGATGGACGCTGCTGGGATCGGCTGGCGCGCTCCTCCGGCCTCCTGTACCCTGCCTGGGTCCTCAGCGCTGTCCGGCGAGGCAAGCAGCGCCAGTTTGTCTGCTGGATCCAGGTCAGGACAACAGATGGTAAGGTTAAACTTGCCAAATGTCTGATTGACAATGGTTCAGAGGTCAATCTGGTGAGGAAAGGCTTTCTGCAGGAGGACGAGGCGAAGATGTCCTCGACACCTGTCCAGCTGGAGGGAGTGAGCGGACATCGCCTTGACGGTGGCGACAGAGAGGCAGAATTGGCGGTCAGATTCGTGAAACAATCTGTGTGGAGCGTGGAAGAGATGGTCACGGAGGAGTGGTTTTCTGGAAACCTCTATGAAGCCAGCATAAAGTATGATTTATTCTTGGGTCAACCCTGGCTTCACGCTCACCGTGTGTCGCCCATGGGACACAGGACATGCTTCCTCCAGGATCCGTCGACCAGCGACCCGTCTGACCTGTATTATCTGCACCCATATACCAAGAGCATCCACCAATTCAAGGAGCGAAATAAGCTGCATATTCAGCAAGATGGGCAGGAATGGACAGGGAATCAAGAAGAATTCGACGAGGGAAAGGTGTAATCATTGAACTGCAAGAAGTGGAAGTCAGTTTGCTATCGTGTAGTTGACAAATGGCGGGACAGTCTGGTGGATTATTTCGAAAGGAACCACAATTTTCGTCCGCAAGTTGATGCTTTTGCAAACAAGAAGAATAAAAGATTTCCGAAGTTCTACGACGATGCTTGGAGTGAGGACTGGTCTGAACCACTTTGGATCAATCCGGTCTTCGACGTTTTTCCTCCTGTGGTGCAGAAGCTGAAGCAATCCGGCGCGAAGGCGATTTTAATTGTCCCCAATTGGCCAAGACAGTCTTGGTTCAAGGACATTATGGACATTTCCATCGACATTGTCGAGCTTCCTCACAAGGGAGTGAAGCTGTATTGCGAAGACAATGGCAAGCCTTTGCCACAGCGTTCGTGGAGCACGTTGGCGTGCTTAGTGGACGGGAATCTGGGAGATTATTGGCAAGATGGCAGTGAAATGGGAACAGAAGAGGTCATCTCAAATTCCTCAAGAATCGACAAAATTGAGGTGGATGAAGACGATCAAGAGCGGAATCCCGACGTATCGTCGCGGAAGGAGGGAAGGACAATCGGCGTTCCTCAAGAGAACGCCTCCATCCATTACAATTCGTCCCCATCAGACAAGAATCAAGCCAAAAATGTCAAGATTTCAAGCAAGAATGATGACAAATCTCCAAGAATCTCGCCTGAATTGACAGGAATGCAGTTGAATTCGTCCGACCATCCCTTCAAGACATTCGTGGACCCCCTTCATTGGTGGGATCCCACGGAGGAGCGAGCTCAGGTGAGCTTCGTCCGCCAACAATGCGACGAAGAAGTTTGGAATGAAGTGGCCAAGAATATGAGACCACGACCAACAATTCGCAAATTGGTGGACATAATGTCGGTGATTAAATGTGGGAATCAGGTCGACGGAGACAAGATATCTGCAAGAAGGGACGCAGTGTTCGAAGATTATAAAGATGACGTGCTGAGTGGGAAGTTGTGGAAAAACCCCCCAATTCGATGTGAAAATGGGGAAGCCAAGATTGAGATAATCCAAGGCTCAAAGGTGCACAAACAACGTCCATTCTATCTACACGGCACCAAAGCAGATGCCCTGCGAAAGATTATTGAGCGCAATCTCTATGAGTTCGGTTGGTTGGAGGGCTGCATGAGTTCTGAGTGGTGTTCAGCACCATTTACTGTGCCAAAACCCCCACCTGCTGACCAATCCAGCATAGATGCTTGGCGTCTAGTGGTGGATTACAGAGCCCTGAATGCCGCCACGGTACCAGACGCGCATCCTCTTCCTTTAATCGAGAAGGAGATCGCCGCGAGAGCCAAAGGTAAGCTCTTTACTGTGTTGGATTTGCGCCGTGGCTTTCATCAGATGCCCCTTCGAAAGGAGGATAGGCATTTGACGGCAATGTGCACGCCCTGTGGCACTGTCCAGTGGACTGTACTGCCGATGGGTCTGAAGAATGCGCCGTCGATGTTCCAGAAGATGATGGAGACTATTTTATTTCAGAAGCACAAGTCTCTGGATTTACAAGAATTCTGCAGCATCTACATTGACGACCTTCTGATTGCCACGCCGTTGGGAAAAAACTTTGATGAGTGCCTGAAGTTGCACGAAGAACAAGTTCGCAAAGTTCTCGAAGTCCTTCGACAAGAGAAGCTCGTGTGTGGACCCAAGAAGGGCAAAATGTTCCTCCAGAGTGTGGAATTTTGTGGCTCTGTCTTGGAGGATGGGACAAGAAGACCAGCCCCAGGAAAAATGGCTGCCCTGCAGCTATGGGAAAGGCCTAAAACCATCACGCAGCTTCGTGCCTTTTTAGGCTGCTGCAATTACTACCACGAGTTCCTTCCTCTCTACGACAAAGAAAAAGCACCCTCACGGCTCCTTGATAAAAGATTCGATTGCCACAAAAATGAAAGGCTATCTATTTGAGGATGCATTTCCCAAAAGAATTGTTAACAAAATATTTGATAACTCCATATCATAAAGAATGCTTGGATATTAACTAAAAAAGGTGAAAAGAATTGATGAACATGTTTTCCCAAAGAGTATGTTCCTACATTAAATCAACAACAACAACAACAAAGCGAAGCAAGACAAAGACAACAAGATAAGATGGCCATGATCACCATAGGACCGCAACGTCCGTCAACTCCTTGTTTTCCAACCATTGGTATGCACACTCTTCGTACAAATCCAACATCGTCTTGCAAGATACTCCACGAGTATCGTTCCACTTGTACATCCCAAGATATCCCCATGCACTGATCCATACATGTCACACCATGGCTAAAGAATAAGCACGGCGTATGTATGACAAGTCTCAGAGATTCAATAATGGCATGCAATGCATAGTGAACATAACAACTCAATGAGCGATGCAATCGGGAATGGACATCAGTACAGATTGCGGAGCGAATTAACAGTGTTTGTTCTCTAACACTATTTTCAAATCCACAGAAAATTCTCGAATCACACATAGTAAATTTCTATGAAGTCTACAGTCGATTTCTGATCAGTTCTTCATGAAGAGAAAATATCATCGTCGACAGGAAATGTCGCCGCGACTCAGGTTGCGGAATTAACACGCACAGCGGCAACACCAGACACTGCAGCGATGCAGTGTTATGTACATTCAACAGAACAGAAGGCATCCCTCAGGAAAGGCAATTTTTCTTACTCCCCCCCAGACATGACTCACCTGGCATGTCTTCAGGGGGTGACTTCTGTAATCATCACACCTACCACTTCTCAATCCGAACACCAAGGCTCAGTCCAAACGCAATGCACGTGTACTACCATCCCACATACACATTTGGGTTGGTACATCAGAAGAAGGTGATTCATTTTGCCACAACACAACAAAACATTCAAATACTTACCAGAAGACTGTGTCTTTTAAACCCTGGATAAGCACAACAAAACAGAAGCTAAACCTAACATTTGCAAAATTTGATAAGCCAGAGAAATCTGGTGATCTCTCAGCACAGTGACAGCTAAATGGGCTCAAAAAAAAGAAATAATCTTATTTCAGGGGTAGCTTCGCCAGGACCACAAAAAAAAAACAAAGTGTCATTTATCGCCTCAGGGGTGGTTCACGTTAGGGGACCCCCCCCCCCATTCAGGGCAATTTTAATTGTTAAAGAGACAGAACTGAAGTTGTATCCTGCGGAACCTGTGATAACCCTTCCTTCAAAGGTACACTGAGGTCAGCAGGGTATGTTCCGTACAAAAACAGAGATTGGGTGTAACAACGGAGAGCTGTGTTTCTGACACTGACACTGACATATTTACACCACTGACTGCCCAGACCACTGACTGTCCAGACCACTGACTGTCCAGACCACTGAATGTCCAGACCACTGACTGTCCAGACCACTGAATGTCCAGACCACTGACTGTCCAGACCACTGAATGTCCAGACCACTGACAGTTTGGTCTAACCAATCCCAGGTTTCCGCAATAAATTGTCAGAAAAGCGCGACCACGTTTTTCATACTGAAAGTAGTGTCACCGTAATGAAATGAGGATCATGTCCACTGCACGGTGTTCTGTACAGTGAAAAAGCACAACAGAAGAAGCACAGAATTCAACTGGACTGGCTGCAGGCAAATCAAACTGTCAATCATCAAAACAAGTTAACCAGGAGAAATGTGCTGCCCACCCCACCACCGTATGGATACAAGCACAGGCTTATTCCCCCTTGTGGAGCTCTTCACATTGCGGGTAAAGGAATATTTTTCTCCTAGTGGATATCAGTGGGCTTGCTTCATTCGCTTACATTATCCTAATTCCTCCTTGCTTTTCTTCACGCTGTGGGGAATCCACTGTGGATTCCTAAGGGAGAATGTTCCCTCAGTGCGTCTCAGGTACACCTGAAAAAAGGTAACTTCTGAGATCAATATTACGGGCATACACGGCCCGCATATCCTTCAGGTGGAGTGTGATATTTGGGGTACTGTGTGAGGCAAACTTGCGGCTGAGGCTCAGGCGTTCACAACCTTTTGACAGTTTGATCGACGCAAGAACACATGTCTCGTCCCGGAAACCCTGCGGGCCATTTCGAACAGTCCCAGGGACTCCCCGGTCTGGTGCCAGGGCAAAAATGTTACCGGCAGAAAGGGTTTGATACCTGAACCAGCCTCCAGAGGTTACTCCCTGCAAGGGGTGCTTCTGTGTCACACAGCATTTATCTCCCACATCACTCCATACCACATCCTGCCATAGATTCCGGGTACCACCCCAGAGGTGTAAGCTTGAACTTGGGGTGTGCTCGGTGTACCCTTGCCTGCAGGATGAAGGTATGAGTCTACAAGCCAACAGTGTCTGAGGTATCTTACAGTGTTGAAGGCCTGTGACTAGGTAACTGTTTAACCCGAACAGATAAGGGGTATCATTGTTTATCCTGAACAGCGAGCCCGGCTTCGCCTTCGGTGAGGGTACTTATAGGCAAACTGAAGGAATACAGATGACGTAGGGGAACTTAGTGGTGCACGCCATGGCTGTAACATGGAACCCTATAATACATTGGCAGAGCGAGTCACGCACCATCTCAGTCATTGATGGCTTTCATGACATTGTCATGCACGAATAACCGCGGTAGAGAGCAAGTACTGTACACCGTACTCTTTACAACGCACCGGCTCACGGCCTTCGGGTGCGCGTTCAATGGTCCTCCAGGGACCACGAGCGTGAGATGATTGGTTGCGAGTAGACTTTCAAATCAAATCTGCGTCAGTCCGTGTGACATCTTTCACTTTCAGGATCACCCGCAAACTTTTCCACACCACACACAGCAAAGGTACATCGCACACGAAAACGGGCTGCGCATCCTACCATTGGACATGACTCCTCTGGGTGGTGCATAGTATGTCTGGTCAGAATCAACTCTCATTTATGATTTAAGCTGCATGCCATGCAGACCTGCATCGTAGGAAACGTCTGCACTCGCCTGTATAAAATCGAAGCCTGAGTACTCTTCTGGCTTTTCTGCCTAGCACTGGTTGTAGCCTGGAGAGCTGGTTGAAAACCGCACGCACAACGAAGAATACCCCACCAGGCGTTCCTGCAAAATAAAGCAATACGCCCCAGGCGACCTCCACCAGTTATAAAATAGGGGGGTATCATACCATTACCTGCAGGTGAGAATAGACAAACCCCAATCCACCTTCAGGCGTGCTGGTAAACTTACATCCACTCAAGAGCCAGCGAACAAAGGAGACTGAAACTGACAAAGGGATAGCACAGCTCGAGAGGAGCATCGTAATCATGCGGCCCTTCACCTACAGTAGGTTTGTCGTACTGATCGACTGCACTCTTTCCGTCCCATGTAGCAGCATTGCTTTACCACTGGGTGTATTCTCAGCGCATCCCAGGTACAGGTTTCCATAGCAGTGAATTGCACGCTGGTTTTTCTGGATAGCGCCCCAGCTAGCGCCAGAGTAGGAACAGGGGGTCAAGTCAGGACACACTAGATTTGTTGGATAGCGCTCCAGCTAGCGCTTGAGAAGAGACAAGGGGTCCGATCAGTAGTACCTACAACCGGGAGAGTGCTTGTCGTTGCTCCTACCCTCAGCAGCAAGGGCCGGACGGTCACGGCCCTGGGTGTCATTTTCGGCCAAACAAAGGAAGAAAGGAGGTGGGGAGCAAAATGTCAGGCTAAACTCAGTATCTAAACACAACATTAACTGCAGGTTCCTTCTTGGCTATCTCCACAGAAGCGGAACAGTTTGACGCTGGCCTGCACATGGTGTAAACACATGTTGCTGTTCACTGGCCTCAGGCGTGTCATGCATGCTGGACACCCTTGTGTACACAGGAAGCGGGGACCATCATACCTTACAGCAACAGGTGCCAACTGAAGGTCGTGTATGACTGTCCAGATCCAAGTGAAGAGCTGTCCAGTTCTACCATGATCCCAAAAATGACTGTGGTGGCCGGTCTGACACGTGGTGCGGATTAGCTGAGTCAAATACCAGATTGCGAAACGGCCATGCCCGTAAGCTTCCCAGTGTCGCAACACCGCAGGGTCAAAGACAGACAGCGGAAAGCACAGCATGAGGGGCCCAGAACGGAGTAGAGACTGTGTCTTCATGTGGACGCCCCCCCCTTGTTGTGAGAGGGGGGTCACCCAGGGTAGTCTCGGCTTGCGTACTTTGCATCGTTCCCCAAGCCGCGTGCTTTCTCCTGAGTTACCTGCCTTTCTAAAATCTCAGCAAAAAAAAAAGGTGGGAACCCTGTATTGTATCCTGGTACTTCACGCTGCATCAAACCTTAGACTGTGATAACAACAAATGTTGGGGGTAACAGCGTCCCCGTGTGCTCTAGACACATGAAGCGTAAGGAATATTCGCAAGTGCACACATCTGAAAAAGGGTCCAGACAAGAATACCTCGTATGCCCTTTGTACACCAGACCTGAGATCATCAACCGCCAACGGCTGTCCAGTTAAACACCTGAACCTGGCCTTGGCAGACCTCGGCAGCAGCAAACATAGGGGACTGGCACCCTGTTTTATAGGGGAAGTAAGCATTCAAACTTCGCACACACACACACACACTGGGTGAAGGGGATCAGAGGACGCGCACATCCTCCCACTAAGTAGGCTGTCTTTTGTTGGTGCCGTGTCAGTGCCCATACCCGTCCTGCCCCATCACCAGCCACGAAGGCCTGAGAGACAGTCTCAGTATTCCTGTGGGACACTGGGTGACACTGACACATACACACACCTACACATAAACAGTAGGCTTCAATGAACGAAAGTTCAGACTGGTTCAGGTCAGTGGAGACTACACGAAAAATTGTTGTAGCACCAACAGGTTTTTTTGCAAGGAAACCAACAAGCAAACAAGCAAACTCCTGAGCAAGCAAGGGATTGCATCCTGGGGAGGAAGAATCCGCACCCAATTTGGCTGGCATTGTCGACGAAGTCCAGTTCCAGCTCCCAGAACAATTATGAGCGTCTGTACGATCTCCAGAACCTCATAGTCCCGTTGCAGGCACTGGCTTGGTCTCTGTTGGTGGCGTACTGACCATGGAGTCGCTGTTGAAGGCGCTCTCTCCAAAGGCACCCACAGTAGACTAGTTTCCCGCTCCGAGTTCATGTCGACGCACTGGTTCGCTGGGCAGTGTCAAGGAGGAGGTCCCAGCTTCGCGGTGAAGTTCAACCTCAGGTTCCTAGGCGCCGAAACGCCAGTCCAACGGGTCCAGCTGCATTTCCATTAAGGTGACATAGACACCCAGAAGATAGCCTGCATGCGGCACACCTGCTGGAATACTTGTCGCGCCCGGACAACATTAGGTCGAAGCCAGGTGAATGTTGAGCAGACAACCATGTCTGCCTCCCAAGGGTACTGAAGATTCAGTCCCGTGTCCAACGCTCTGCAAGGGCGTAGCACAGTCAATCATTATTCTCGTCTCTGGACTTAATCATATGACATCCTTGTCTTGGTCAAATACAGCCCGCATAGCCTCCAATCGTCAGATTTCAAATAAAGGCTTCAGTCTTTTCCTTAGGCATGGCATTGACATTCCACACTACATAGCAAGCAGCCAGGTTGTCCATTGCATGGGATGCATCATGATAAACCTTGGGAAAGGCCGGAGACACAACAGTACAGCTTGAAACCAGTTGAACATAAACTAGGCTCTCATGTAGAAAACCCCTGAACTTGTGTAACTTTTCGGGGTCCACTGATCTCAGAAACCATCCTTCAAAGCCTCCTCCTGCGTATCACTCCGGGTGAGGTTTACGACCATCTCTGGTGTTTTGTCATGGAATTCAGTATGGCTCACTGGCCGTGTCTTGGAGTCCACCTTACAAAGAAGCGCCATGAAGGAGAGTTTAAGGCTGCCATAACGCACAAATATACCAATAGCCTCACAACTGCAGCGCTCCTTCTCAAGCATCTCTTCTCCTTCAAAGTGCACCAGAAGAATAGTGCTGCAGACATAACTCCTGCTAACGACGTTGCGCTGACCAGTGAAATGATGACCTCTCAAATTGCTTCCCCTCCTTAGGGTCGATTCCTACTGACCCGTCACGGTGATCTCCCGAGCAGTGTACCGCGTGGGGCAGGGGCCAGGGCACTTGCTGCCGGCCTTCCTCCGCCCTAGGGCTTCACTGTCCGTGTCACTGTGATCTCCACAGCACTGTACCGCATGGGGCAGGGGCCAGGGCATTTGCTGCCGGCCCTCCTCCGCCCTAGGGCTTCCCTGTCTGAAGTCACTGACGGGGTGTGCATTCAGTGGATACGGACCCTTTGGGCCGCTCGGAGCGTTTCCTCCACAGGGACGTAAGGAATCGGGTTTTCGGATGCTGGTCCAGTTGTCACACACACGCATTATCCAGCCCGTGGTGTGGCGTCAGCATTTCCAACAATTGCTCAGACATGCTCCCCACTGTGGTTCAGTCAGGGGATAAGCCATTGACTGTACACTGGTACTGTGGTACAGGGTTCTGAAACTGGCCCACTGAATAGTTGCTCAGTTCCAGGACGTCTGCAAATGATAGCTGGACACAGGCAAATCTCCTTCAAAATCATCCTGACGGATATACAGCCGAGGAAAGCGTGGGACCTCACATTTGCAGCAGCTTGCTCAAGGGATAGTACATCACTGGAAGCGCAAACGTGAGTACGAGCACACCCAGTCCTGTCCCCTCGCAGGAGTCTGTTCCAGACAGTAAACAGGTAGTAGGCGCAATAGTCGAGCTGGAATTTCAGTCGAGGTGGCAAGTCCAAAACCAGCCAAGTCGCTGACCCGACAGGTGGGAAGGTGGTCATTATAATACGCCATGAGCTTGCCAAACGTAATAGAACATGTACTCTGAGTTCTCCGGGAGTACGGAAGTCTTGGCGATCCAATGGTAACCGAGCCAGATATGATACCGGTGTATTGAGTCAGCAAAAGGGAACAAGGCCATAAGTACCATCCTCAAAGGTCTCCACGTAGCAGGAGAATATATTGAGAAGCGTTGGACAACCACAGCACTCAAACGCAGTTGCAGTGTATCACCTGGCCACAGCCACGGGTCTCACCATTCATGCATACTCGCAAGCGTCCAAGTAGGTAGTGTCGGGCTGGCGCCTGGTCAGACATCCACGCACCAATGGGTCGGATGTACAGATTAATCACACCGAATTAAAACAGACCACGTGGGTACCAGTATTTGCCTTCTGCAAGTTGAACTGGTCCACTTGTAAATTTGAAATTTTGAATACACCAGGCCTGATAGTCTGAATGACACCACCACACAAAATTCTCCCATCCTCCAGCCAAGTCGTGGGCTTAACTGGCTACTGGCAATCAAACCAGAGAAGGGGCTCTGCAGACGCCAGCGGCACAAATTCTGCAAGAACTCCGAGGTGGTCTCGCTGATGGTGGCGAAGTGCAGCATGTAGTCGTGACCAAAAGAAAGATAAACAGTCACAGTTGACCTCATACGTGTACCCAGTTCCATCTCAGGACTTTGTGAAAATCAATGAATGTGGTCTCATGCCCAACTGGATACCACCGTGTCCAACGCATAATGCAAGCGTTATTGATCACTCACTGTACAAGTACTCCATTTTGGACGGCTCGGTTAGAGAGGATTCTTGACAAACATTGCTGAAATCTCAGACCCAGAAGTTGCTAAGAGGTTTTTGTTTTGACACCACGGAGCGAAAATCTCCAGACAGGCCCAATGGCACAATTGCGGCAGGTCGCAGTTGGAGTGTCAGCATGAAATATGACCTCGCACAGATACCTCGTGAAAGCCTTCCTTTGAGTCTCCTTCATGATACGGGACACCTCAGAATCGAAGTTGGTCCACAGCGCCAATGAATGCGGCGCCATCGACATAGCAAATGTAGCCAACCCTTCTCCATTGCGACCTCTTGTGGCATTGAGGTAGGGACAGAAATTCCTGTCAACGGAAAGAGCATGCAGTCAGTTTGCAGAGCTCACTGGACCACTGATCACTCGAGAGGAACGGAAGTTTGCTATTCATGGATCCTTTCCAGCAGTACCCATCCTGCGTAGCACTCCGCCCGAAGGCATAAATTGTACCGCCTGTAAGTGACGAACGCCCGCGCACAGATGAACGAAAGCTTAGGCAAATGGAGTCGGCAGGGCAACAGAAAATAGCCACATCTCGAAACCACCATTGCATGGTGTAGAAGGTGATCGCTCGGGCTCTGCCCCTGGGTCCAAATAGTCATTAGTCTGCTCTGCACTGCGCAGTGGGAACAGTGAGTTAAAAGACGCTGCCAGGTAATACCCAGGGACCAGTACAGCATCCAAAAGGTGCTAGGCACTGCCCGCCATACCGAGTGCCGCTTTGGCATTGGAGGCACATGTAGGGTCTGTCGGTCACTCCTAGAATGAATACCATCTCAATGCACCACACCAGAAGCGCCGTCATTCCTGCCAGCGTTGTAATCAATGGTATGCGGTACGTGGACAACGGGACAGCGTTTCAATTCAACGTGACAAATGCAACGCACTCCGTCCGTACGACACCGATGGTAGGCAAGGCAAAAATCTCTAGGGTAACCACGGTCCTTGTTTCGTGATTGCAACCGGATCCATCACTTCGAGTGTGGATATATTGGGAAAGAGGATTGTCACGGCCCCAAGCCCATGCAAAGGCGATGCTCGTGCCAAGAGATGAAACCAAGCGACGGCACACGAATCCTTGCCTACACAACCACCCTGTCATAAGTAGGTACGGTAATGCCATGCCTCGAAGGTAGGGACGAGCACAAATAACGACATAACAAATCCACAATCTTGATTCGTCAATTTCGTCAATTGCAAAATAATTCGTCGTATGAATGTAACGAACTCCCTTTCCCCGAAATATGCAGTACTTCGAAGTCCGCGCTTCACACGCGCTTCGGGATATCCCAACAAAATGAAAGCAAGAAGCCGTCACGTGCTTCAAACGATGATCGTCCATACAAAGCAACAAAGGGCCGTCATAGGTAGTGTCCACGTTCGCGAGTGCCACCATCGGTTACCAGTGTTCCTACTCTCATCGGTGGTTGGGACCAATTCAAACACTTTGACCAACGAATCAACACCGTTTTGGCTGACACCCCACCGCCGACCGACGAGCACCTCTTGTTGCAAAGTCTTAGAACTCATCGGGGATCCAAGATTCGTGATAAATACCACTCATTTTATCATCCTTCGTACATGTCTTCGAAATTCACAATCTCCATTTTCGCAAGGATGCTCGAGCACAAACTTGTTATTGGTATCATCGTGCATGTGACCACCGAAGTCAATTCCCATGTAGTGTCGAACAACCATGGTCCTCCACGGAGCCCCGCAAATAATTCTTCTCCCAATTTGATGAAGCCAAATCCCTTGAGAGAAACGAGGAAAGAGGACATGGTATCGAGCACCAAATGAACAACTCGGAAATCAAAAGTGCAGCGACCCCAAGGCTTCCTTAATGTTATGCGTTCCCGAAAACGCTCAAAGGACCAATGATAGGTGTGTCTACGCATTTGTCCGTGGCGCCGCCTCATCATTGTCGTATCGGTCTTGAAGGACTTTAGATAGTTTGATCCCATATTGAGTTGAGGAGAAAAGGGGGCACCCATTGGATTCAGTGCATGGGGACTTTGTACCGTAATCCTTGTTCGTAAATCAAATCTTCGTAGAATATCCCAACGGAGATGGCAATCAACCACAAGATATCGAAACAATTCAAGGAACAAGGTAATCAACAAGGGAAAATTTATATCGTAGGAACATCTTTGGGTGCCCAAAAAAGGCATGTTTTTGGTCCTTGGCGCTACCCCTTGATGGAGCCTCTACACGATCATGAGGTGAGGAAAACTCACAAAATTCGAAACCATATGAGGTGATGGGTGTGGGTCTCCACTCACCTAAGCCTCTGCTACCACAAAGAAAAAGCACCCTCACGGCTCCTTGATAAAAGATTCGATTGCCACAAAAATGAAAGGCTATCTATTTGAGGATGCATTTCCCAAAAGAATTGTTAACAAAATATTTGATAACTCCATATCATAAAGAATGCTTGGATATTAACTAAAAAAGGTGAAAAGAATTGATGAACATGTTTTCCCAAAGAGTATGTTCCTACATTAAATCAACAACAACAACAACAAAGCGAAGCAAGACAAAGACAACAAGATAAGATGGCCATGATCACCATAGGACCGCAACGTCCGTCAACTCCTTGTTTTCCAACCATTGGTATGCACACTCTTCGTACAAATCCAACATCGTCTTGCAAGATACTCCACGAGTATCGTTCCACTTGTACATCCCAAGATATCCCCATGCACTGATCCATACATGTCACACCATGGCTAAAGAATAAGCACGGCGTATGTATGACAAGTCTCAGAGATTCAATAATGGCATGCAATGCATAGTGAACATAACAACTCAATGAGCGATGCAATCGGGAATGGACATCAGTACAGATTGCGGAGCGAATTAACAGTGTTTGTTCTCTAACACTATTTTCAAATCCACAGAAAATTCTCGAATCACACATAGTAAATTTCTATGAAGTCTACAGTCGATTTCTGATCAGTTCTTCATGAAGAGAAAATATCATCGTCGACAGGAAATGTCGCCGCGACTCAGGTTGCGGAATTAACACGCACAGCGGCAACACCAGACACTGCAGCGATGCAGTGTTATGTACATTCAACAGAACAGAAGGCATCCCTCAGGAAAGGCAATTTTTCTTACTCTACGCCAAGTTCTCTGGTCCATTGACAGAGTTACTCAAGGTTGGCAAAATAGAAGGAAAGAAGGGATCTCAAGTCAAGCTCAAGTGGACGCCAGAATGTGAAGAGGCCTTTACCGGTCTCAAGGAAGCACTGGCAAATGTGGTTACATTAAGGACTCCGTGGTTGGATGGAAGACCTTTTTATATTCGTACAGACGCCAGTCGTTACGCCATTGGTGCTACGAACGAACAAGTCGATGACGAAGGTCACCATCATCCTCTGGCTTTCTGGTCTCGCAAGCTTACAACAAGACAGCGAAATTGGAGTCCAAGGGAACAAGAAGCCTACGCAATCCTTTGTGCCTTACGGCGTTATGAAGGTTGGATCTTGGGCCATCGCGTTGAGGTACTGACTGACCACAAGTCACTGGAGAGCTGGAGGACAGAACATGTGGATACCCCTGATGGATCAGCTGGGAGGAGAGGCCGTTGGCATGAAACTCTCAGCAGATTTGACCTCCATGTGACTTACATTCCAGGTCGCTACAATACAGTGGCGGACGCCCTGAGTCGCTGGGCCTACCCAGCCTCAGAGGCTTACTCTGAAGTGAGTTTTCATGGGACAGCGACGGATAAAGCTGAAGTGATCGAGTTTGACAAGGAGGAACAAGCACTGATCAAGAAACATTGTCTCCAATGTTCAATTAAAAATCGGATGAAGGTGGAATTGGTCAGATGCAAGGAGATTACCAAGGCAGATCAGACTGAAAGGGTTAACTCTGACTCTGAGTCGTCGCTGCCACTCCTTAATGTGTTTCCAGTGACAAGATCCAAAGCGAAACCCACGCTTCCTCCACAACAAAAGGACAAGGAAACTTCCTTCCTCTATGTGTATTGGACAAAGATGTACAAGGAGGACAGGTTCTTTGGGTCTGTATACCACAAGTTGAAAGGGGACAAGCCTTACGACTCTGAAGAGACGTCTGATTTCAAAATCCAAGGCGACAAGTTATTTTGGCAAGGACGGATTTGTGTTCCTGATTGTCTAATTGACCAATATGTCAAACATTGGCATCGGAATGAGACAGCCCACACACATTCTCGTGTTCTGGAGCAGGAGCTACGGCACAGAGTGTACACACGGGACCTCAAGAATGCCTGTGAACGAGTTGCCAAAGGATGCAAGCAATGGCAGGCGACCATCCCCAAGAATCAAAAGGCAGAAGAACTACTGAAGGGATTACCAATTCCTGAGAGGTTGTTCGACAAGGTGACGGCGGATGTCTTCGAGTTGGGACAAATCCAAGAGGAATATCTCTACACGAGGAAGCCTATCGATGGGGTTTTGTTAATTCAAGACCGCCACAGTGGCTACATCCAGGTCCTCCCTTGCAACACGAAGCATCTCACCTCTGAAATGGCTGCCAAGTGGACTGCAAGTCAGTGGATGAGTAACTGGGATGTGCCCAGTGAAATTCTGACGGACAGTGGGAAAGAGTTCATTGGGACTTGGTGGGAGAACATGTGTGCTCTATTGGGAGTTCATCATCTTCGTGCCCGAGTCTACGACCATCGAGCCCTCCCTGCTGAACGCGCTGGAACAATTCTTATCAACATACTGAGAAAATTCCTGGCGACTGAAAAAGACTACAATTGGTTGGAGACAATTTACTGTGTCTTGAGGAGATACTATCGGACCAAGAATTACACTGGATTAAGTCCGAATGAGCTTGTTTTTGGTCGTGAGAAGATGGGTCCAGGACCAGTGATGTATCATCCAAGGCAGTGCTACGACGCCTCGCAACGGTTTGAGAGGATCAAGGATTCAGAGTCCAAGTGGATCCAAGCCAAAGTGGAGAGTCAAGCAGATTGGTTGAATTTCAAAAATAAGTCGAGAACGCAAGGAAAACCCTTCGAGAAAGGCCAGCAAGTTTGGCTTCGTAAGTCAGACGACACCCTGAAGGACGACAACAAATTGTTACCTTTGTGGGATGGCCCATTGCAAGTCAAGAGTCAACTAAGTGAGACTACATTCAACATTGAAATTGAGCCAGGCAGGCATCAAGAAGTACAACGAGACCGTTTGAAGGCCGAAGTACCCTGCCCCAAAGGAAGGTTCAAGCCTCTCTATTGGACTTCGAAGTACCTGAGCGACAGGAAGATGGTCACCAGCAGTTTCGAGTTGGGAGGATCCTTGATTACAAGAAAAATGCTCGAAACAAGTGGTACTTTCTGTGCAGATGGAGAGGATTTGGTCCTGAAGAAGACAAATGGGAGCCAGCTTCAAGTTTTATCCATGGGTATACGGACACTTTCATCAAGTTCCTGAAGAAACACCCTGAGATTGACCGTGAGCTCTCGCTGATCAAAGATTGTGTCACCAAGGAAGACTTACAAGCACAAGAAGAAGCTCCAATCCTGGCAGAATCCATTCGAGACAAGATCTGATCAGAATTTGAATCGCCGAAACTTTCGAAGAGGTTTACGGTCTACATATACCCTTGGCATCCGGACAAAACAGTCCTGACGCATCGTCTATGTGGTTTGATGAACAGATGATGGGACATTCTGGGGTCATCCTGGTCATTCCATCCATCATTCTCATCATGGTCATCATGTGAATCATGTGCTTCATTGTAGATGATTTCCATCAGAAGTTCCGAAATGCCTTTATCCTCAACCACGATGACACTCTCGTGTTTTGCTGTCGACTGGACCCCTCTACTCGCCTTGGGAAGGACTCGTTCGAGTTCGTGCTCATTACAGAGATTCTGGCACATGACTGAGTCTGATGATTTCATGTGTTTGACGGATCTGCTGAGAATGTCATTTCAATCAGCTCTTACATTGAGACTGTTGGTTTGTTTTTCAATCGACCGCTGTCAAAGGGCTTATATAGACCAAGTGACAACGATGGTGTTCTTACTTGTGTCGACTCGCTGTTCATCTGTGGATTGTGTTGGAATCCCCCTCAGAATCAGCTCAAATTTGGCAAATTCCTGGTACCAAGCATTGGTGCTTCTACATTCTGGAATTATATTGAGTCAATTACCTCTTCTGGCTCGTACTGGATCAAACATGAAGCCCTGGAGAGAATACTGACAGTGTAGTGCACGCACTGGGTTTTCTTGGCTATCATTACTTTTACATGATTGGATTTCCATCATGGGAATCATCATCATCATGAGGATTTGACCTGGATTGGCTATGAATGAGAACTGGATTTCCGTTCAGCACTACACACAGTGTCATTCGACAAGGAATGGACCTATATTGGCTTGCTGTGAACTTCGCCATCTTCAATCTGTGTGCGATTCACTGAATTTGGTCTCAATTCAGTCACATTTTGTACCATAATCTGGCATCTGGTCTCATGATTGCAAATGACACCGACCAGTTTCACATATCTTGGACTCCATGAAGGGATACCCTATTTTTTGGACGCTCGACGACATGGCGACACTCGTTTTCTGTTTTCTGACAGTGGGATGTCAGATCCTGATTTCATCATGGATCATGGATCTTGATCATGCATGTACATTCTTCACTCAGACTTTCAATTTTCAAATTTTCGAGCTTGAACGAAGCTATTTCTGTGTGCCCTAAGGTACCTATATGTTTCATTCAAGTCGAAGGCCATCGCGAAGCACAGATCTCAGCACAATTTTGCTCAATTCAGCTCAATTTCTCACATTTTGTCATAGATTAGTCGGGTTTTGGTCACTTTCGCCGTACTTTCACTTCACTTGACCCAGCCTGACATACTGGCGTATGTTTTCAGAGGGGGAGTATAACGGCAGCAGTGACAGCACTCAGATTATACATCCATGTGATCAGAATTTCAATGATTCTCAGATGTACAGTAGTGCAGTAAATTTTCCGCTTGTTTTCATGTTTTCCGTTCGCCGCCAGATGTCGCCTGTGAGCGCGCGTCGAGTCGCATTTGTCTTTCGTGATTTCCCAATCGGATTTATTTAAATTATTTCGAATGATTTCACGTTGTGTCATTATGTGCGATGAATGCGCATTGAGATTCTATGTCTGCTCCATTTTTGTAGACCGGGTTTTCTGACTATTCATATTCCACCATGGAGTTCACTGGACTTACAAGTGCTTCGCATATGTCGCTCCCAGAGGCTGGATATGGGTCTGAAGAGGGTCATGTGGGTTCGGAGATATCAGGGGCAGTGTCGGGCGTTACGACCCCTGGGGCATCAAGGCTACAGGCTTCGCAGTTACAAGAAAGATCAACCACTATGCAGCGGTTACAGCGCGCTCACGGGTGACATCTGGCGGCGACCGGAAAACCTGAAAACAGGCGGAAAATTTACTGCACTAATGTACATCTGAAAATCATTGAAATTCTGATCACATCGATGTATAAATGAAATGCTGTCACTGATGCCACTACACCCCCCTCGTGAGAACATACATGGGTATGTCAGGCTGTGTCAAGTGTAGTGAAAGACACGGCAAAAGTGGTCAAAAACTGACTAATCTGCGGGAAAATGTGAGAAATTGAGATGAATTGAGCAAGATTGTGCTGAGATCTGTGCTTTGCGACGGCCGTCCCCTTGAATGCACTGCATAGGTACCTTAGGGCACATGCAAACAGCATCATCCAAGCTCAAAAACTTGAAAATTGAAAGTCTGACCCAAGAATGTAAATTCATGGTTAAGATCCATGATGCATGATGAGATCAAGATCTGTCATTCCACTGTCAGAAGACACAAAACGAGCGTGGCCATGTCGTTGAGCGTCCAAAAAATAGGTTATCCTTCCATGGGGTCCAATACATATGAAACTCGTCGGTGTCATCTTAAGACATGAGACCATTTACCAGATTGTGGTACAAAATTTGACTAAATTGAGACCCAAATCAGTGCATTGCACATACATTGAAGACATAAAAGTATGCAACGAGCCATAACAAGTCAGATGAAATTTCAATAGGTAATGTGAGCCGTGTTGAACGGAAACCTAGTTCTCATTCATAGCCAATTTGGGTCAAATCCTCATCATGATGATCATCCCAATGATGGATCATGTAAAAGCAATGATGACCAACAAAAACCCAGTGGGTACGACCACACTGTTAGTATTGTCTCTAGGGCCTCATGTTTGTTCCGGTAAGAGCCACAAAAGGTAACTGACTCATGGTAACACCAGAATGTATAAGCATCCAATGCTTGGTACCAAGAATCTGCCATAATTTAGATGATCTTGAGGGGGATTCTAGCACGACCCACATGTAAACAGCGCGTCGACCCAAGTAACAACACAGTCGTCGTCTCTAGGTCCTTATACTTAGCCCACGCAAACTGCACCCCCTTTTTTTAACCGAAGCACCAAAATTTTGTGATTGAAAAAAAGGGTTTTTTTTGCTGTTTTGAATGTACTGTTTTCAACACCCTGCAAAAAAAATTTTTTCATCAAGTTTGCCCATTTTTCAGCCCTTTTCAGGGGGGTCAAATAATTATCATTTCTTCAAATTCAGAGGGCTTATGGGTCATTTTCTGCGAAAAGAACATTTTAGTGGCTAGTTTGAAGAATACCAATTTGTGGATCTTCTGGAAAACTATTAATGATGGGCGCTATTAACACAACCTGTACCTGTCCACATGAAAAAAGAATTATTATAGGAGGCTGAGTGCTCGAGGCCTCGCGCACCCAACCACCTGGAGTGACATTTTCAGGCCTTTTTGAAATGAGTCTTTGACATTGCAAGTGGCATGAAGCAGGAGTGGAGCAAAAAGAAAACAGCAAGATGTGATATGGGTTAAACACTTGCACAGCGGCACACTAAGTGCGTGAGGCCTCGCGCACTCAACATGCAAAAAAAATAGTTTTTTTGACACCCGTGACTACCTGCATTCTGCCGATAGCCTCAAAAAGGGTTTTTGACATTCCTCCCTGTTCCAATCCTGTCAAAACAGTGAGCTGAAGAGTGGCGTTTAGACACCCCTCCTGTAGAACACCTTGTTTCATACGTCAACGCTTCTGGAAACTGTTATACTGCCCCGAGGATGGGAGTCTGGGCACCTCAATTGTAGGTAAATCAACTGAGAAATGCGCATTTAGCGAGCACTGAGGGTAACCCGCTATTTGACTCCATTGCACCTTACATAGTGCATGGCGTGAACAAGAAATCCATTGATCGACCACTGTTGCTCCTGACATGACCGGAAAGATACAGCATGAGGCAACAGTTGAGACATCAGAGCCTCCTTTGACGTGGAATAGTCTTTCTTCGGGACCATAGAGAAATGCACATTCTACATAACTGAGTGCGTGAGGCCTCGCGCACTCAACATGCTAAAAAAGTAGTTTTTTTGATACCGGTGACTACTTGCATGCTGCCGATAGCGTCAAAAAGGATTTTTGAGATTCCTCCATTTTCGAATCCTCAGTTTTCAGCTGGAAACACGGAGAAATTGCGTGTCATTTTTTAGCACACAAATGCCGCCCTTGATGTGCAAAACAGGGTGCAGTTTGCGTGGGCTAAGTTATAAGCCCTTTGACAGTGGTTGATTGGAAAATAAACCAACGGTCTTAATGTAGGAGCCAATGCAAATAACATTCTCAGCAGATCCGTCAAATACATGAACTCAATCAGATCTTGTCATGTGCCAGAATCTTCGAAATGAGCACCAACTCGATAGAGTCCTTCCCAGGCCGAGTGGAGGGGTCCAGCCGGCAGTAAAACACGTGGGTGTTGTCGTGGTTGAAGACTAAGGTCTCTCAAACTTTTTGATGTGAATGATCTAACATGATAGACATAATCCACATGATGACCATGATGAGCATGATGCACGTGATGACCAAGATAACCTCAGAATGTCCCATCATGTGTTCCTCAAACCACATAGACAGCGTGCTAGGACTGTCTCGTCTCAAAGCCAAGGCTACATGCAGGCCGTAACCTTTTTGGGAATTTCCGCCGGTTTAGATTCTGCTCACATCTTGTTTTGAATTGCTCGTGCCACGATCGGAGCTTGTTTTTGTGCTTATAAATCTTCCTTGGTGACACAATCCTTGAGCAAGGAGAGCTCACGGTCAACATCAGGGTGGTTCCTCAGGAACTTGATGAAAGTGTCCGTATACCCATGAATGAAGCTCGTCGCTGGCTCCCATTTATCTTCTTGTGGACCATAACGTTTCCATCTACACAGAAAGTAACACTTGTTTCGAGCATCCTTCTTGTAATCACGGATCTTCACCAATTCAAAATCCATTTTCCTGTCACTCAGTTACTTTGAGGTCCAATACGATGGCTTGTAAGAGCCCTTAGGGCAGCGCACTTCGGCCTTCAAACGGTCATGATGTACTTCCTGATGCCTGCCTGGCTCAAACTCAATGTTGAATGTCATTTCACTTGGTTGACCTTTGACTCGGAATGGGCCTTCCCAAAGTGGCAACAATTTGTTGTTGTCCTTCAAGGTCTGCACTGACTTACGAAGCCAAAGTTGGTCGCCTTTCTCGAAGGGTTTACCTTGTGTTCTTGATTGATTCTTGAAATCCAGCCAATCAGCTTGACTCTCAATTTTGGCTTGGATCTACTTGGAATCTACTTCCTTGATCATTCCAAACCATTGTGAAGCGTCATAGCACTGCCATGGTTGGTACATGATTGGTCCACGGCCCATCTTCTCACGACCAAACACCAGCGCTTTCGGGCTCAGGCCAGTTCAATACGTCGTCTGATGGTATCTCCTCGAAACACACTAAATTGTCTCCAACCATTTGTACTCTTTTTCGGTCGCCAAGAATTTTCTGAATGTATTTATCACAATTCGTCCAGTGCGTTGAGCAAGGAGAGCTCGATGATGGTAGACTCGGGCACGAAATTGATGCACTCCCAACAGGGCAGACATGCTCTCCTACCACGTCCTGATGAAATCCTTCCCACTATCCGTCAAAATTTCACTGGGGACATCCCAATTACTCATCCACTGACTTGCAGTCCACTTGGCAGCTATCTCAGAGGTGACATACTTCGTGTTGCAAGGGAGGACGTGGATGTAGCGACTGTGGCGGTCTTGAATCAACAAAACCCCATCGATTGGCTTCTTCATGTAGAGACAGTCCTCTTGGATTTGTCCCAATTCGAAGACATCCGCCGTCACCTAGTCAAACAACCTTTCAGGAATTGGCAATCCTGTTAGAAGTCCTTCAGCCTTTTGTGTTTGGGTGATGCTCGACTGACATTCCTTGCATCCTTTGGCAACCCTTTCACAGGCGCCCCTGAGGTCCCGAGTATGCACTCTGTGTCGAAGCTCCTGCTCCAGAACACGAGAATGTGTGTGGGCTGTCTCACGTCGGTGCCAATGTTTGACATATCTGCCGGTTAGACAGTACAGAACACAAATCCATCCTTGCCAAAATAACTTGTCGCCTTGGTTTTTTAAATCAATCGTCTCCTCAGAGTTGTATGGCTTGTGCCCTTTCAATTTGTAGTATAGAAAGAACCTATCATTCTTTTTTTTTTGAGGCATGGCGGTCCCCCGCCGAAAAAACACATTCACTGCTCACACTGCGAGGTTCCTCGAAGGATGGCCGCTATGTACATTTCCCAATGTTTTATATAAAACCCTGAGGTGCTGAGCACTAACTGAAAGAAACCAAAGGCTCAGGTTTTTATTGTACACGAGTGTGCACAAAAGGAAACTTAAAATGTGGCTGGTACTCGCTGTGTTCACTGCAGGGTGTGTGGATGTGTTCACTGAAGTTGTTTCAGTGAAATGTTGAGTAAAGATTTTTGAGTGAAAAAATGAGAACTGAATGTGTCAGGAAAAGACAGTTTGGCTCCAGATTGTGGAAAATGGTTGGAAAAGTGCAAACTTGGGAGAATTCCAGACTCCAACCCAAACAGCAAGCGAAGCACTGGACCAAAAGACAGTGAAGTGTTGGTGTGTCCTTACTGGGGTGCAGCGAACTTGAATCTCCTCAGGAGCAGGTCTGCATGCCTGGCTGAGTATGGAACAGTTTCCTTCATTTGCTCATTAGTCCAATCCAGGGCGTTTAGAAGGATTGCTTTGTGTGGGCTGCTGAGGGTGGCTTGTAGTTTTTGGCGAAGTCGAGGGTCTTTATAGTGCCAGTCTTGAATGGAAGGCGTGTTGTTCTCGGTGGGGTCGCTGGAGTCGTCTTGAAGTTGGGGCATGGACGAAGTACTGCTCCTTCTTTCAACGGGGGTGCTTTGGGAGCTCTCATCGTCGGAGTCATCGTCTCTTTCTGAGATTGGTGTTGATGACGAAGAGTTGGTTCCAATTTCATGGTCTTCAGGGTCATCAAGCTCCGCTTCAGTAGCAGTGTTGTTAATTGAGTTTGAGTGCTGGGCTGTACAATCTGCCTCTTCAAAATGACGTGATCCGACTTCGGTTGCACTTGCGCTGTGTGATTCTGATGGAAGGGCGTCTTCGTTCTCCTCTACAGGGTCCTCTACAGTTTGATGTGTATTGTTTGAGCCTGAGAAATGGGTAGGAGCCGTGAGATCTGTTGCCCATTTTTTTCCGGTTGAAGGCGAAGGCTGATGAATGATGATTTTCGCGGGTGTTGGTCTTTTTTCCTCTTGAGTGGTTTGTAGTTTCCTTCGAACCCTGCAGGCTTCACAGCGGAGAGGTATGTGTAGACCACGGGCGAGATACCAGTTTTTTGTATCTTCGGATTGGGCGAAAGTCGCGCGGCGGTCTTTGCAAGTCCTTTCATTTTCTCCATCTACACGTGGTTGGCGAGCTCGATAATCAGAAAGGTTTGGTTTCTTGCAAACTAAAGTCCACTTCTCAGATTTGACAGATGAAGAACTTGTGTCGCTTTGCGGCTCGTCTTGGTGTGAAGAAGTAATTTCGGGCGGTGTTTTTGGATCCGAAGAATTGCGGTATTCGTGGGCAGCGTTGTGGCTTTCTGCCTGTGCTCCAGCGAGCGGCATAAATTCCACTGATGAACTTGCTGTCGGTGAGCTTGATCGGCGCGATCTTGGTTGCTTGCAGGGAGCCGCTGCGGATGTAGAGGGTTCTGGCGGTGGTGGGTGGTGTGGTGAATATATGTTAGTGGGTCCCAGTGCTTTGCTCGCTGAGGGTAAGAGAGTACCTGGTAGAGACACATTCTGAGGTTTGATTTGATCGAAGTTGCTCGGTAGCGTTGTCGCGCTGTTGCGTGGAGCTCGATTCCTTGAAGAAAAACAAGGAGAAGTTGCATATGCATCATGGGTAGTTGGCGTCTGGTGTTGCTACCAGCAAAGCTTTTGGAAACAACAGTTGTTCTGATACGGGCAGATTTTCGTGCTGGCGTTATGTTTCGCTATAAGTTTATTCACGAATAACAGAACGTCAATCCTCCACTCCTGCGGAACGAGATTGAGGGACGCTGTAATAGTCGCGATTTTTGGTGCTAATGCATTGGAATGTTCTGGAAACATTGAAATTGTTGAAGAAATCCTTAGGACGACCCATTTTGCAGCTGCTGCGAATTGATGTAAATTGTTGTGACCATTGTGTTGGAGCGCGCGTCCTTAAGAACCTGTCATTCTTGTACATCTTCGTCCAATCCACATATAGGAACAAATTTTCTTTGTCATTCTTTTCTGGAGGGTGTTTGGATCTTGCATTAGATCTCGTCAGAGGAAACACATTTAGGAGCTGCAGCAACACTTCGGAGTCAGAGCTGACCCTTCCAGTTTGATCTGCCTTGATAATCTCGTTGCATCTCGCCACCTCAATTTGTTTTTTCGATTTTTGGTCAAACAAAGAAGACAATGCTTCTTGATCAGTGCTTGTTCCCCCTTGTCAAAATCGATCACTTGGAAACTCACTTCAGAGTTTCCCTCTGAGGCGGGGTAGGCCAAGCGGCTCAGGGCATCAGCCATGGTGTTGTAGCATCCGGCAATGTAAGTCACATGGAGGTCAAATTTGCTGAGGTACTCATACCAATGGCCTCTTTTCCCAGCAGGACCACCAGGTGTATCCACATGCTATCTCCTCCAGCTTTCAAGTGACTTATGCTCCGTTAAAACCCCCACGCGGTGGCCCATGATCCAACCCTCATAGCGCCGTAGGGCACAGAGGATTGCATAAGCTTCTTGCTCCCCTGGACTCCAATTTCGCTGTCGTGTAGTAAGCTCTCGAGACCAAAAAGCCAGGGGGTGATGGTGACCTTCATCATCAACTTGCTGGATCGTAGCGCATATGGCGTAACGCGTGGCGTATGAATCTAAAAAGGTCTTCCATCGAGCCACGGAGTCTTCAAGGTGACCAAGGTCCCTTCTTTCCTTCTGCCTTCCCAACTTTGACTTAGGCGGCTCATGTTGCATCGTATAACATGATGGAAGGTGCCAGAAATACAAGGCGTCAAAAAACACAAAAAAAGCCATTATTTGGCTTGCAAAAATTGTGCCGTTTCTGAAACACCAAAAAAAACTCCTACGTATAGAATTTTCACGCCCGTCCGTCCCAATGGCTCCGGAAAATGCATTTTTTTTGGGAATCTATGCGCGAGGCCATGGTGATGGGTCCCACATGAAGCCTTGTTGCCATGTGCCGTGCTTGGGAGGTTTCAAAGGTAAGCATAACCCCCCTACGACCTTCACTAGTGAGGGGAGGACCACCTGGGGGGTTCAGGCTTTCCACCGCTAAGGGTTAAGGGTGCCATCCCCGAAGATTCTAAGGAGGTCTAAGGAGGTCAGGACCACCCAGGAAGTGTACACTACCTAGCGGTGAGCAGCAGTTGGCGATTGGATGGGCGATGTGGATAAGAACGGCAAAGAAAATGGAACTGCATCCACGATAGAACAGATGACTGACCCCCCAACTGATATGGAACTGTTGAATGTGCAATCTTGAACTTCCAAGGAATTGTTTTGCACACTAATTTGCAACACGGGGCGTGAAATGTACCACCCTTTACCCTATCTCCTCCAACGGTACCAAGTGGGCGATCGGGGTACCTCCTGCTAGGTCGTGAAAGGGTGGCAGCAACACCAGTCATCTGCAAAATTAGCTGCCGGCAAAACCCCTCAGCATAGCGCGAGCTACTTGCTGCCTCTGCCATTCAATGGCGTCCCCGGAGGGAAGAGTAGGAAAGAAACATTGCAAGGTGAACATCACTGCCATACGCAGGAGTGCAAATGAGATGAGATGCATTGTGCATGTACTCAGCAACACATATGGCACAAAGATCACAAACCTACAGTTCTTTGATTACACCCAATTTTGGCGCAAGCTTTCCTCATTCCACAACGTCACGGACGGTAATTAATTCATTGTTTTACGTCAATTTGTTTCTGCGCACGACCATTTTTGTCACCTGAATTAATTTTTTGTGCGAAATCTGTGTATTTGCCCGGTATTCTGTGATGCTTCAAATGTATTGGCAACTAAAGCTGAGGGCGTGTGAAAACATCCAAGTTCAGTGGCGTCGTAAAGACATTGGGCAGCTGCAGCGGATTTGCCATGGTGATGCGTCCCACATGAAGCCTTGTTGCCATGTGCCGTGCTTGGGAGGTTTCAAAGGTAAGCATACCCCCCCTACCACCTTCACCAGTGAGGGGAGGCCCACCTAGGAAGTTCAGGTTTTTGCACCCCTAGGGGTCAAGGGTGCCACCCCCGAAGGGTCTAAGGAGGTCTAAGGAGGTCAGGACCACCCACGAAGTGTACACTACCTAGCGGTTAGCAGCAGTTGGCGGTTGGCGGTTGGCCATGGGCGGTTGATGGTGCTTGTCAGATGGCGGCGGTTGGAAGTTTGCGGTTGATGGTCTCTGGGGATTGTGCTTAAGGGCTATCCATAACTAAAAATAACCTTTTCTGGATGTCTTAAGGACAGCCCTGGTCGGAGGTCCAACCCAGACCTGCGTAACTCCCGTTGACTGGCAAACAAGCAAGCAATCAAGCACTTCACACTTCCAAAAATGCCATCGCTGAATGTTGCGAGATCATCCAAAAGAGTGCCAGCCTACCATCCATGGATATCATCGTACAATAATAAATATCGTCATATAATGAGAAACATGTACAATGGGATGGGTGTGTGCCCTGCAGGGGTTGCAGCGTGCCTGTCAAAACACGCTCCCGGACCACACTGTCACCTCATTCAAAACAATACACTGCCCGAAGTTCTTGAGGTTCCAAGCCCTCTGTTGTTGAAATCAAGAGGGAGTGAGAGCCTTCAGATCCTCTAAATAATCTAAATAATCCAAATAATCATATCAGCACACATCTTGTCAAAGGATGAGACAGAGGGCCAGCCCTTGCGGTCGACCTGCCAAGTGTTGACGGCAAGTGCTGGCAGCATAATGAGAGGAATATATGAAGCTTGGCGGCAGGGCTTGCTATGTGCCTGTCGAAACACGCAGACACACAACACACTGCCCGAAGCCTTCTTCAGGTTCCAGGTCCTCTGTTGTGGAAATCAAGAGGGAGTGAGAGCCTTCCCTCTAAAGTGAAGTCATAATGTGTGCACTGACTTGATTATTTGCTGCCAACGCGCCAATGACTATCTGACCAGAGCCCCCCGGGGAGAGGTCGGAAGTCATATCATCAGGCTGGGCTATCATATCAGCACACAGCTTGTCGAACGACGAGGTAGAGATAAGGTGGTCAGCTTGCCACGTAATGGGAGCAAACTGTGTTGTTTGCTTCGATATCAGTACACATCTTGTCGAAGGATGAGGCAGAGATGGGCCAGCACTTGCGGTCAACCTACCAAGTGTTGACGGCAAGCGCTGGGAGCGTACTGAGAGGAATATATGAAGCTTGAAATTTGCAATTTGAAGCTACGGGTAGGTTGTAAAGTCGGCACTGACTTGATTATTTGCTGCCAATGCATCAGCAACTAGCACACGAGAGCCATGGGGATAGAGGTCCGAAGACATATCATCACGCTCTGCTTTCATATCAGCACACATCTTGTCAAAGGATGAGGCAGAGATGGGCCAGCACTTCCGGTCAACCTGCCATGTAATGGGAGCGTACTGAGAGCAAACTGTGTTACTTTTGGATGAGCTAGTGGTGGATCCTGTGTAGAGGGCCATGTCTGAGCCATGTCCGCTAGTGGCATCAACAAGCATTCCACGGATGAGGTTGGAGTAGTAGTAGCTTTCATCGTTGACAACAATAAAAACCTGGGCCTGCACACCGATTTGTTCGTAGGTCGTATTCCCAACCGTTGCCCAATTGCATAACACTCCATCTGCAAAAGGTGTCTGGTACTGGTTGAGTGTACCACACGCTTCAGCAGCGGAACAGGGCCACTGAACTTCGTAAGTCGGACCCACCTGCATGTTCACGCAGTTCTGCCAGTTGTAGGCCGTGGTGAACTTCGCGTCAGTCGAGTCATAGGACATGCACTGGTAACCCATCTGCTCCGAAGAAACTGTGGTGCTGGGTCCACTACCAGTTTCGTCATACTGGCCCGTTGTATTCAGGACCACCTTTGAGTACTCGATTCCGGATCAACTAATTCTGCACCAGGCACGAACAACACCACAACCAGGACCTGAATAATCCACAGACTAACAGAGTTTTGAAATTGTTCATCCGCCTGCCATTTTGCAATACCCTGATGTACAAACAGAAATTGCTCTATAAAATCTCAGTTTTTCTTGATACAAAATCCGGAATTTCAGCACCGCGCGACGCATCCTAATCTACAGGACTCGCGATCTTGCAGCGGCCAGCCCCCTGCTGGGCATAACCCGTCACACCCCCCGCCAAGCCCTTGCCGCAGCCACTTGGCCACCTGCAAGGGCTGACACACACCCAGGGCTATGCACTGCCACATATTTAAAGAAAAAAAATTGCTGAAATGGACTGAGATAATGTACATTGTCCTAACCCCAAGACTTGAAGTCCTGAACTAAGGTCCCTCTACTTTCCTTCGGGTATCCTACTCACTATCCTGAGTGGGTGGTCACTGCCACCTAAAAAACCCAGCTGACTATGGGAAAAAACTGTTGAGAAAGCCCTACAAGTTTTCAAACAGAAAATCTACCCAAGCAAAAATCCTGCTCTAAACTCCTGGCCTAAACCTTAGAGGGGCAGTTTTCCAAACTGATGTTCAAAACAGTTTCACTGATTGTGTTCTACTTATTGCCCATGCCATCTGTCTGGTCCAAAAAAAAATTTCCTGCACCAAAAAAAACCCTGCTCAGAAGTTCGAAAAAAAATTGACAAACAGGCACAAAAGAAGCAACAACAAGGCAAAGAAAAAAGACAGTGAAGAATACACTGTGCTGCCCAACAGGGTACAGAAACCCTTAATGCTAATATACAAAAAGCTTCTGCTGCGGCCTTGTAAGATATATAAAATTAAATTACTTCTGAGCTCTTTCTTGACCTCCACGCATCTCACTGCAGTGGCAGAGAGAAACAAAACAGAGGAGATCATACGACAGGGGGGCGTGGTGCAGGAAGACAGAAAAAACACAGACCTGGCTTCACTGGGCGTTACTGAACTCCGTGTTCACTGACCTCCATGTCTGTTGTTTGTTGACCCTACGTCACTACCCTCCTGAAAAGAAACAGGAGCAGAGAAATGAATAAGGATAAGAAAATCAGTGGGTTAGGGCAAACGAGCTTGCATTAATACAATGCAACAAACACACGTGCAAGTGCGCACACGTGCATACATTAGTAAAAAAATTGCTGAGCGTCCCCAGAAAAAAAAATGCAAGTAATCAGTACACGGGCCTGCAGCACATATAGTGTTGTGACCACTCCCCCCTCCCACTGTGGGGTGCTACCCGCAGGCAAAAAACTGCACCCCAAAATTCTGTTGCAAAAATACAACAAAGCAGAACTTTCCCACACACTCTGGCCTAGAGTGCATGTGCCCACTGAGGCACTAACTCCTCTGTGGGGAGGGGCTGGAGTCACTGCAGGAGCACCGGCTCTGCAATGTAACTTTGCAGTGGCAGAGCATATGAGTCCCAAACTGGGACAGTGGGTGGGGTGGGTACTAAAAAAATATGATAAGTTTACCTATAGATGAAATGTGGGAGTGGAGCACCGGCAGATGCACAGACGTGCCCCAGCTCCCAAACAGGAGCAAAGAGTTACAAAACAAGCAAGAGCCACACTGTGACTCTGAAAAAAATTCAGAAGTCTTTTGAAAAATATTCCTCTTGTCAGCAAATCAAGCCAAAATTGGGTTGGCATCCCCTGAGCAAAATGCTCAAAATCAGGCCAGTGTAAAACTGGGCCTGAGGCCTCAGATTCAAAAAACTGAAGCAAGGCTGCACATCAATGTGAGCCACTGAGCACAAAAACAGTGCTTTTTGAGCGCCTAAGGCGCTTGGTGTCAAACCCGTTTTTCTCATCAAGCTCATTTGAGCTAGATTCAGCCACAAAAAATCAAACTTGACGAACACTGAAAAAAAAAACACACAAAGGCAAACGCAAAGGAAAGCCTTCCAGCCCAAGCACGAGGCTCAGGGGAGGCGCGCGTCAACCCAGAGAGCTGTCCAGTGCTACGATGGTCGCAGCAGTGACTGTGGTAATGAATCTGACACGCACTGAGAATGAGCTGAGCCTGAAACCCGGTTATGCAGTGAAAGCTGCCACCTCTGTGGCTTTCCACTGCGCAAGCGCGCACGAACACACGCAAGACACTACACAACCTTTATGTTTATCTTCCTTTGCCACTACCTGGCCCCTCTCTCCTTCACTGCTTTGACTTCAGCAGCGCTCTCCTGCCGCGCTCGTTGTGTGCGCTGTCATTCAGCACTTGCACGCAGCGCTGTCCAAAAACGCTTGCCTGCAGCGCTGCACTGCGCATCAGCGCTCACTGTCGGCGCTCTCCTGCAGCGGCGCCAGCGATCAGCAATGCCGCTCTGCCTTTCTCGCCTTCGTGCACACCTTTGGCGCCTTCGCCAGCGCCCTTGAGTGAACTGATCCTCTTGGGCACTCTTGAGGTGCACTCTCGGGCACTCACGAGGTGCACGCCTGGGCACTCTCAGGGTGCACTCTGAGACTGTGTTCTCTGACACCGGCGGGCTCCGTAGCCGCCGCGACGGATCTTCTTCTTCAGTTGGGCTTCGTGCCCTGCTGCCGCAGAGCAAGCAGACTCCTTTTCACTGTTGGCCGCACGAATGGCGGCCTCCTCGCTCTCTTCATCAGCCTGAATGGCCTGCGCCTGTTGAACACCTCCGTAACCGCATTCCCATTGTTCTTCCACACTCAAACCATGAACGTGAACACTTTTGTAATGTGGCGGCAGGAGATTTGCACACGCCCTTGCGTACCTCTCGTTGCCAAATTTTTGGCGAGCTTGTTTTCTCTCTTCATGGCTCACGATTCGTCGAACTTCACACTTCTCCAACTCCGTAGCGAGACCACGAGCATACACTGTAGCAGGCATCTCCGTCGGACTCTCACTGTCACAGCAGTGCAAGACCTCCTCTTCCATTGGTACTGTCCTAGATGAACATCAAAACTCTTGTATTCAGGACCACCTTTGAGCTCTCGATTCCAGATCAACTAATTTTGCACCAGGCACAAACAACACCACAACCACGACCTGAATAATCCACACACTAACAGAGTTTTGAAATTGTTCATCCGCCTGTCATTTTGCAATACCCTGATGTACAAACAGAAATTGCTCTATAAAATCTCAGTTTTTCTCGGTACAAAATCCGGAATTTCAGCAACCGCGCGACGCATCCTAATCTACAGGACTCGCGATCTAGCAGCGGGCAGCCCCGTGCTGGGCATAATCCGTCACACCCGCTGAATAGTGGTCAGTTCCAAGATGCCAGTGGACGTTGAATGGACACAGGCCAGCCGCATACAAAGGTGTCGTAATGGGTGTACCGCCACTGGCATTGAAAGAGCCCTGGTAACCGGAGGTCACATTCGCACCACCTTGCTCGAGGGCTTGTACATTACCACTTGAATCAAAGCCATCAATGGAGGAAAAACCGGGGTCCGCCCCATCGCATGGGTTCGTCCCAGATGGTGGACCGGTGGTTGGCGCAACAGTCACTGTTGTTTCACCTCCTTTGGTGCCGTACAAGACGCCGAGAGCAATGGTGGCAGCGAGGAGTAGAACACTGAGGAGACCCAATACACCAGCCACAACCTTCAACTTCTTGGCGGATGCTGCAGCGGGCGTTTCGAGGGAAGCGTACTGGAACGCCGGCTGGTCAACGGCCAGTGGTGGTGGACCACCGGGCAGCGGTGGTAGACTTTGCGGCGGACCAAAGAGGGCCGGGCTGATGGCAGGAGAGGTAGTGGGAGGATACATTGAGACTCTGCGGGTGTGACAAACCGAGAAACACAAACTGCTGCCCTTTCTCAACCTTTTAGGCAGCACCAGAGAATGTGCAAGACCTTGCCATGCCAAACCTTGACAATTGAGACCGCCACCAGAATACACCAACCGCCTTCCACACTTTGCAGACTTTGCTGGGTTGCACAGCCCCCAGCTCTACCACACACCGTAGGGCTTCTACAGAGCACCAAATGACATCTCCAATGTGAGGGGAGGGCAGGCTAAACAATGCAAAGCATTCTTGATGAATATTCAGCTTTTGCAACGAAATTGCAAATCAGCAAATTGCAGAACATGATGCATCAAGAATCCACATTTATTCTCTTTGATGGTCCGGGCGCTCTGGAAATGAAGGTGAATTAAGTGGCCAGGCGCGACAAAAAGTGAAATTGGAACAAGGAATTGCGGTTTCAAGTCCTGAATAGGGATGTGGAGAAGAACGGCAAAGAAAATGGAACTGCATCCACGATAGAACAGATGACTTACCCCCAAACTGGTATGGAACTGTTGAACGTGCAATCCTGAACTTCCAAGGAATTGTTTTGCACACTAATTTGCAACACGGGGCGTGAAATGTACCACCCTGTACCCTACCTCCTCCAACAGTACCAAGTGGGCGATCGGGGTGCCTCCTGCTAGGTCGTGAAAGGGTGGCAGCAACACCAATCATCTGCAAAATTAGCTGCCGGCAAAACCCCTCAGCATCAGCGCGAGCCACTTGCTGCCTCTGCCATTCAATGGCGTCCTCGGAGGGAAGAGTAGGAAAGAAGCATTGCAAGGTGAACATCACTGCCATACGCAGGAGTGCAAATGAGATGAGATGCATTGTGCATGTACTCAGCAACACATATGGAACAAAGATCACAAACCTACAATTCTTTAATTACACCCAATTTTGGCGCACACTTTCCTAATTCCACAACGTCAAGGACCGTAATTAATTCATTGTTTTGCGTCAATTTGTTTCCGCGCATGACCATTTTTGTCACCTGAATTAATTATTTGTGCGAAATATGCGTATTTGCCCGGTATTCTGTGATGCTTCAAATGTATTGGCAACTAAAGCTGAGGGCGTGTGAGAACATCCAAGTTCAGTGGCGTCGCAAAGACATTGGGCAGCTGCAGCGGATTTGCCATGGTGATGGGTCCCACATGAAGCCTTGTTGCCATGTGCCGTGCTTGGGAGGTTTCAAAGGTAAGCATACCCCCCCTACCACCTTCACCAGTGAGGGGAGGACCACCTGGGGGGTTCAGGTTTTCCACCCCTAGGGGTCAAGGGTGCCACCCCCGAAGGGTCTAAGGAGGTCTAAGGAGGTCAGGACCACCCAGGAAGTGTACACTACCTAGCGGTTAGCAGCAGTTGGCGGTTGGCGGTTGGCCATGGGCGGTTGATGGTGCTTGTCAGATGGCGGCGGTTGGAAGTTTGCGGTTGATGGTCTCTGGGGATTGTGCTTAAGGGCTGTCCGTAACTAAAAAAAACCTTTTCTGGACGTCTTAAGGACAGCCCTGGTCGGAGGTCCAACCCAGACCTGCGTAACTCCCGTTGACTGGCAAACAAGCAAGCAATCAAGCACTTCACACTTCCAAAAATGCCATCGCTGAATGTTGCGAGATCATCCAACTGAGTGCCAGCCTACCATCCATGGATATCATCGTACAATAATAAATATCGTCATATAATGAGAAACATGTACAATGGGATGGGTGTGTGCCCTGCAGGGGTTGCAGCGTGCCTGTCAAAACACGCTCCCAGACCACACTGTCACCTCATTCAAAACAATACACTGCCCGAAGTTCTTGAGGTTCCAAGCCCTCTGTTGTGGAAATCAAGAGGGAGTGAGAGCCTTCAGATCCTCTAAATAATCTAAATAATCCAAATAATCATATCAGCACACATCTTGTCAAAGGATGAGACAGAGGGCCAGCCCTTGCGGTCGACCTGCCAAGTGTTGACGGCAAGTGCTGGCAGCATACTGAGAGGAATATATGAAGCTTGGCGGCAGGGCTTGCTATGTGCCTGTCGAAACACGCAGACACACAACACACTGCCCGAAGCCTTCTTCAGGTTCCAAGCCCTCTGTTGTGGAAATCAAGAGGGAGTGAGAGCCTTCCCTCTAAAGTGAAGTCATAATGTGTGCACTGACTTGATTATTTGCTGCCAACGCGCCAATGACTATCTGACCAGAGCCCCCAGGGGAGAGGTCAGAAGTCATATCATCAGGCTGGGCTGTCATATCAGCACACAGCTTGTCGAAGGATGAGGCAGAGATGGGCCAGCACTTGCGGTCGACCTGCCAAGTGTTGACGGCAAGCGCTGGGAGCGTACTGAGAGGAATATATGAAGCTTGAAATTTGCAATTTGAAGCTACGGGTAGGTTGTAAAATCGGCACTGACTTGATTATTTGCTGCCAATGCATCAGCAACTAGCACACGAGAGCCATGGGGATAGAGGTCCGAAGACATATCATCACGCTCTGCTTTCATATCAGCACACATCTTGTCAAAGGATGAGGCAGAGATGGGCCAGCACTTCCGGTCAACCTGCCATGTAATGGGAGCGTACTGAGAGCAAACTGTGTTACTTTTGGATGAGCCAGTGGTGGATCCTGTGTAGAGGGCCATGTCTGAGCCATGTCCGCTAGTGGCATCAACAAGCATTCCACGGATGAGGTTGGGGTAGTAGTAGCTTTCATCGTTGACAACAATGAAAACCTGGGCCTGCACACCGATTTGTTCGTAGGTCGTATTCCCAACCGTTGCCCAATTGCAGAACACGCCATCTGCAAAAGGTGTCTGGTACTGGTTGAGTGTACCACACGCTCCAGCAGCGGAACTCGGCCAGTGAACTTCGTAAGTCTGACCCACCTGCATGTTCACGCAGTTCTGCCAGTTGTAGGCCGTGGTGAACTTCGCGTCAGTCGAGTCATAGGACGTGCACTGGTAACCCATCTGCTCCGAGGAAACTGTGGTGCTGGGTCCACTACCAGTTTCGTCATACTGGCCCGCTGAATAGTGCTCAGCTCCAAGATGCCAGTGGACGTTGACTGGACACAGGCCAGCCGCATACAAAGGTGTCGTAATGGGTGTACGGCCACTGGCATTGAAAGAGCCCTGGTAACCGGAGGTCACATTTGCACCAGCTTGCTCGAGGGCTTGTACATTACCACTTGAATCAAAGCAATCAATGGAGGAAAAACCGGGGTCCGCCCCATCGCATGGGTTCGTCCCAGATGGTGGACCGGTGGTTGGCGCAACAGTCACTGTTGTTTCACCTCCTTTGGTGCCGTACAAGACGCCGAGAGCAATGGTGGCAGCGAGGAGTAGAACACTGAGGAGACCCAATACACCAGCCACAACCTTCAACTTCTTGGCGGATGCTGCAGCGGGCGTTTCGAGGGAAGCGTACTGGAACGCCGGCTGGTCAACGGCCAGTGGTGGTGGACCACCGGGCAGCGGTGGTAGACTTTGCGGCGGACCAAAGTAGGCCGGGCTGATGGCAGGAGAGGTAGTGGGAGGATACATTGAGACTCTGCGGGTGTGACAAACCGAGAAACACAAACTGCTGCCCTTTCTCAACCTTTTAGGCAGCACCAGAGAGTGTGCAAGACCTTGCCATGCCAAACCTTGACAATTGAGACCGCCACCACAATACACCAACCGCCTTCCACACTTTGCAGACTTTGCTGGGTTGCACAGCCCCCAGCTCCACCACACACCGTAGGGCTTCTACAGAGCACCAAATGACATCTCCAATGTGAGGGGAGGGCAGGCTAAACAATGCAAAGCATTCTTGATGAATATTCAGCTTTTGCAACGAAATTGCAAATCAGCAAATTGCAGAACATGATGCATCAAGAATCCACATTTATTCTCTTTGATGGTCCGGACGCTCTGGAAATGAAGGTGAATTAAGTGGCCAGGCGCGACAAAAAGTGAAATTGGAACAAGGAATTGCGGTTTCAAGTCCTGAATAGGGATGTGGAGAAGAACAGCATAGAAAATGGAACTGCATCCACGATAGAACAGATGACTTACCCCCAAACTGGTATGGAACTGTTGAACGTGCAATCCTGAACTTCCAAGGAATTGTTTTGCACACTAATTTGCAACACGGGGCGTGAAATGTACCACCCTGTACCCTACCTCCTCCAACAGTACCAAGTGGGCGATCGGGGTGCCTCCTGCTAGGTCGTGAAAGGGTGGCAGCAACACCAATCATCTGCAAAATTAGCTGCCGGCAAAACCCCTCAGCATCAGCACGAGCCACTTGCTGCCTCTGCCATTCAATGGCGTCCTCGGAGGGAAGAGTAGGAAAGAAGCATTGCAAGGTGAACATCACTGCCATACGCAGGAGTGCAAATGAGATGAGATGCATTGTGCATGTACTCAGCAACACATATGGAACAAAGATCACAAACCTACAATTCTTTAATTACACCCAATTTTGGCGCACACTTTCCTAATACCACAACGTCAAGGACCGTAATTAATTCATTGTTTTGCGTCAATTTGTTTCCGCGCATGACCATTTTTGTCACCTGAATTAATTATTTGTGCGAAATATGCGTATTTGCCCGGTATTCTGTGATGCTTCAAATGTATTGGCAACTAAAGCTGAGGGCGTGTGAGAACATCCAAGTTCAGTGGCGTCGCAAAGACATTGGGCAGCTGCAGCGGATTTGCCATGGTGATGGGTCCCACATGAAGCCTTGTTGCCATGTGCCGTGCTTGGGAGGTTTCAAAGGTAAGCATACCCCCCCTACCACCTTCACCAGTGAGGGGAGGACCACCTGGGGGGTTCAGGTTTTCCACCCCTAGGGGTCAAGGGTGCCACCCCCGAAGGGTCTAAGGAGGTCTAAGGAGGTCAGGACCACCCAGGAAGTGTACACTACCTAGCGGTTAGCAGCAGTTGGCGGTTGGCGGTTGGCCATGGGCGGTTGATGGTGCTTGTCAGATGGCGGCGGTTGGAAGTTTGCGGTTGATGGTCCCTGGGGATTGTGCTTAAGGGCTGTCCGTAACTAAAAAAAACCTTTTCTGGACGTCTTAAGGACAGCCCTGGTCGGAGGTCCAACCCAGACCTGCGTAACTCCCGTTGACTGGCAAACAAGCAAGCAATCAAGCACTTCACACTTCCAAAAATGCCATCGCTGAATGTTGCGAGATCATCCAACTGAGTGCCAGCCTACCATCCATGGATATCATCATACAATAATAAATATCATCATATAATGAGAAACATGTACAATGGGATGGGTCTGTGCCCTGCAGGGGTTGCAGCGTGCCTGTCAAAACACGCTCCCAGACCACACTGTCACCTCATTCAAAACAATACACTGCCCGAAGTTCTTGAGGTTCCAAGCCCTCTGTTGTGGAAATCAAGAGGGAGTGAGAGCCTTCAGATCCTCTAAATAATCTAAATAATCCAAATAATCATATCAGCACACATCTTGTCAAAGGATGAGACAGAGGGCCAGCCCTTGCGGTCGACCTGCCAAGTGTTGACGGCAAGTGCTGGCAGCATACTGAGAGGAATATATGAAGCTTGGCGGCAGGGCTTGCTATGTGCCTGTCGAAACACGCAGACACACAACACACTGCCCGAAGCCTTCTTCAGGTTCCAAGCCCTCTGTTGTGGAAATCAAGAGGGAGTGAGAGCCTTCCCTCTAAAGTGAAGTCATAATGTGTGCACTGACTTGATTATTTGCTGCCAACGCGCCAATGACTATCTGACCAGAGCCCCCAGGGGAGAGGTCAGAAGTCATATCATCAGGCTGGGCTGTCATATCAGCACACAGCTTGTCGAAGGATGAGGCAGAGATGGGCCAGCACTTGCGGTCGACCTGCCAAGTGTTGACGGCAAGCGCTGGGAGCGTACTGAGAGGAATATATGAAGCTTGAAATTTGCAATTTGAAGCTACGGGTAGGTTGTAAAGTCGGCACTGACTTGATTATTTGCTGCCAATGCATCAGCAACTAGCACACGAGAGCCATGGGGATAGAGGTCCGAAGACATATCATCACGCTCTGCTTTCATATCAGCACACATCTTGTCAAAGGATGAGGCAGAGATGGGCCAGCACTTCCGGTCAACCTGCCATGTAATGGGAGCGTACTGAGAGCAAACTGTGTTACTTTTGGATGAGCCAGTGGTGGATCCTGTGTAGAGGGCCATGTCTGAGCCATGTCCGCTAGTGGCATCAACAAGCATTCCACGGATGAGGTTGGGGTAGTAGTAGCTTTCATCGTTGACAACAATGAAAACCTGGGCCTGCACACCGATTTGTTCGTAGGTCGTATTCCCAACCGTTGCCCAATTGCAGAACACGCCATCTGCAAAAGGTGTCTGGTACTGGTTGAGTGTACCACACGCTCCAGCAGCGGAACTCGGCCAGTGAACTTCGTAAGTCTGACCCACCTGCATGTTCACGCAGTTCTGCCAGTTGTAGGCCGTGGTGAACTTCGCGTCAGTCGAGTCATAGGACGTGCACTGGTAACCCATCTGCTCCGAGGAAACTGTGGTGCTGGGTCCACTACCAGTTTCGTCATACTGGCCCGCTGAATAGTGCTCAGTTCCAAGATGCCAGTGGACGTTGACTGGACACAGGCCAGCCGCATACAAAGGTGTCGTAATGGGTGTACGGCCACTGGCATTGAAAGAGCCCTGGTAACCGGAGGTCACATTTGCACCAGCTTGCTCGAGGGCTTGTACATTACCACTTGAATCAAAGCAATCAATGGAGGAAAAACCGGGGTCCGCCCCATCGCATGGGTTCGTCCCAGATGGTGGACCGGTGGTTGGCGCAACAGTCACTGTTGTTTCACCTCCTTTGGTGCCGTACAAGACGCCGAGAGCAATGGTGGCAGCGAGGAGTAGAACACTGAGGAGACCCAATACACCAGCCACAACCTTCAACTTCTTGGCGGATGCTGCAGCGGGCGTTTCGAGGGAAGCGTACTTGAACGCCGGCTGGTCAACGGCCAGTGGTGGTGGACCACCGGGCAGCGGTGGTAGACTTTGCGGCGGACCAAAGTAGGCCGGGCTGATGGCAGGAGAGGTAGTGGGAGGATACATTGAGACTCTGCGGGTGTGACAAACCGAGAAACACAAACTGCTGCCCTTTCTCAACCTTTTAGGCAGCACCAGAGAGTGTGCAAGACCTTGCCATGCCAAACCTTGACAATTGAGACCGCCACCACAATACACCAACCGCCTTCCACACTTTGCAGACTTTGCTGGGTTGCACAGCCCCCAGCTCCACCACACACCGTAGGGCTTCTACAGAGCACCAAATGACATCTCCAATGTGAGGGGAGGGCAGGCTAAACAATGCAAAGCATTCTTGATGAATATTCAGCTTTTGCAACGAAATTGCAAATCAGCAAATTGCAGAACATGATGCATCAAGAATCCACATTTATTCTCTTTGATGGTCCGGACGCTCTGGAAATGAAGGTGAATTAAGTGGCCAGGCGCGACAAAAAGTGAAATTGGAACAAGGAATTGCGGTTTCAAGTCCTGAATAGGGATGTGGAGAAGAACAGCATAGAAAATGGAACTGCATCCACGATAGAACAGATGACTTACCCCCAAACTGGTATGGAACTGTTGAACGTGCAATCCTGAACTTCCAAGGAATTGTTTTGCACACTAATTTGCAACACGGGGCGTGAAATGTACCACCCTGTACCCTACCTCCCCCAACAGTACCAAGTGGGCGATCGGGGTGCCTCCTGCTAGGTCGTGAAAGGGTGGCAGCAACACCAATCATCTGCAAAATTAGCTGCCGGCAAAACCCCTCAGCATCAGCGCGAGCCACTTGCTGCCTCTGCCATTCAATGGCGTCCTCGGAGGGAAGAGTAGGAAAGAAACATAGCAAGGTGAACATCACTGCCATACGCAGGAGTGCAAATGAGATGAGATGCATTGTGCATGTACTCAGCAACACATATGGAACAAAGATCACAAACCTACAATTCTTTAATTACACCCAATTTTGGCGCACACTTTCCTAATACCACAACGTCAAGGACCGTAATTAATTCATTGTTTTACGTCAATTTGTTTCCGCGCATGACCATTTTTGTCACCTGAATTAATTATTTGTGCGAAATATGCGTATTTGCCCGGTATTCTGTGATGCTTCAAATGTATTGGCAACTAAAGCTGAGGGCGTGTGAGAACATCCAAGTTCAGTGGCGTCGCAAAGACATTGGGCAGCTGCAGCGGATTTGCCATGGTGATGGGTCCCACATGAAGCCTTGTTGCCATGTGCCGTGCTTGGGAGGTTTCAAAGGTAAGCATACCCCCCCTACCACCTTCACCAGTGAGGGGAGGACCACCTGGGGGGTTCAGGTTTTCCACCCCTAGGGGTCAAGGGTGCCACCCCCGAAGGGTCTAAGGAGGTCTAAGGAGGTCAGGACCACCCAGGAAGTGTACACTACCTAGCGGTTAGCAGCAGTTGGCGGTTGGCGGTTGGCCATGGGCGGTTGATGGTGCCTGTCAGATGGCGGCGGTTGGAAGTTTGCGGTTGATGGTCTCTGGGGATTGTGCTTAAGGGCTGTCCGTAACTAAAAAAAACCTTTTCTGGACGTCTTAAGGACAGCCCTGGTCGGAGGTCCAACCCAGACCTGCGTAACTCCCGTTGACTGGCAAACAAGCAAGCAATCAAGCACTTCACACTTCCAAAAATGCCATCGCTGAATGTTGCGAGATCATCCAACTGAGTGCCAGCCTACCATCCATGGATATCATCATACAATAATAAATATCATCATATAATGAGAAACATGTACAATGGGATGGGTCTGTGCCCTGCAGGGGTTGCAGCGTGCCTGTCAAAACACGCTCCCAGACCACACTGTCACCTCATTCAAAACAATACACTGCCCGAAGTTCTTGAGGTTCCAAGCCCTCTGTTGTGGAAATCAAGAGGGAGTGAGAGCCTTCAGATCCTCTAAATAATCTAAATAATCCAAATAATCATATCAGCACACATCTTGTCAAAGGATGAGGCAGAGGGCCAGCCCTTGCGGTCGACCTGCCAAGTGTTGACGGCAAGTGCTGGCAGCATAATGAGAGGAATATATGAAGCTTGGCGGCAGGGCTTGCTATGTGCCTGTCGAAACACGCAGACACACAACACACTGCCCGAAGCCTTCTTCAGGTTCCAAGCCCTCTGTTGTGGAAATCAAGAGGGAGTGAGAGCCTTCCCTCTAAAGTGAAGTCATAATGTGTGCACTGACTTGATTATTTGCTGCCAACGCGCCAATGACTATCTGACCAGAGCCCCCAGGGGAGAGGTCAGAAGTCATATCATCAGGCTGGGCTGTCATATCAGCACACAGCTTGTCGAAGGATGAGGCAGAGATGGGCCAGCACTTGCGGTCGACCTGCCAAGTGTTGACGGCAAGCGCTGGGAGCGTACTGAGAGGAATATATGAAGCTTGAAATTTGCAATTTGAAGCTACGGGTAGGTTGTAAAATCGGCACTGACTTGATTATTTGCTGCCAATGCATCAGCAACTAGCACACGAGAGCCATGGGGATAGAGGTCCGAAGACATATCATCACGCTCTGCTTTCATATCAGCACACATCTTGTCAAAGGATGAGGCAGAGATGGGCCAGCACTTCCGGTCAACCTGCCATGTAATGGGAGCGTACTGAGAGCAAACTGTGTTACTTTTGGATGAGCCAGTGGTGGATCCTGTGTAGAGGGCCATGTCTGAGCCATGTCCGCTAGTGGCATCAACAATCATTCCACGGATGAGGTTGGGGTAGTAGTAGCTTTCATCGTTGACAACAATGAAAACCTGGGCCTGCACACCGATTTGTTCGTAGGTTGTATTCCCAACCGTTGCCCAATTGCAGAACACGCCATCTGCAAAAGGTGTCTGGTACTGGTTGAGTGTACCACACGCTCCAGCAGCGGAACTCGGCCAGTGAACTTCGTAAGTCTGACCCACCTGCATGTTCACGCAGTTCTGCCAGTTGTAGGCCGTGGTGAACTTCGCGTCAGTCGAGTCATAGGACGCGCACTGGTAACCCATCTGCTCCGAGGAAACTGTGGTGCTGGGTCCACTACCAGTTTCGTCATACTGGCCCGCTGAATAGTGCTCAGTTCCAAGATGCCAGTGGACGTTGACTGGACACAGGCCAGCCGCATACAAAGGTGTCGTAATGGGTGTACGGCCACTGGCATTGAAAGAGCCCTGGTAACCGGAGGTCACATTTGCACCAGCTTGCTCGAGGGCTTGTACATTACCACTTGAATCAAAGCAATCAATGGAGGAAAAACCGGGGTCCGCCCCATCGCATGGGTTCGTCCCAGATGGTGGACCGGTGGTTGGCGCAACAGTCACTGTTGTTTCACCTCCTTTGGTGCCGTACAAGACGCCGAGAGCAATGGTGGCAGCGAGGAGTAGAACACTGAGGAGACCCAATACACCAGCCACAACCTTCAACTTCTTGGCGGATGCTGCAGCGGGCGTTTCGAGGGAAGCGTACTGGAACGCCGGCTGGTCAACGGCCAGTGGTGGTGGACCACCGGGCAGCGGTGGTAGACTTTGCGGCGGACCAAAGTAGGCCGGGCTGATGGCAGGAGAGGTAGTGGGAGGATACATTGAGACTCTGCGGGTGTGACAAACCGAGAAACACAAACTGCTGCCCTTTCTCACCTTTTAGGCAGCACCAGAGAGTGTGCAAGACCTTGCCATGCCAAACCTTGACAATTGAGACCGCCACCACAATACACCAACCGCCTTCCACACTTTGCAGACTTTGCTGGGTTGCACAGCCCCCAGCTCCACCACACACCGTAGGGCTTCTACAGAGCACCAAATGACATCTCCAATGTGAGGGGAGGGCAGGCTAAACAATGCAAAGCATTCTTGATGAATATTCAGCTTTTGCAACGAAATTGCAAATCAGCAAATTGCAGAACATGATGCATCAAGAATCCACATTTATTCTCTTTGATGGTCCGGACGCTCTGGAAATGAAGGTGAATTAAGTGGCCAGGCGCGACAAAAAGTGAAATTGGAACAAGGAATTGCGGTTTCAAGTCCTGAATAGGGATGTGGAGAAGAACGGCAAAGAAAATGGAACTGCATCCACGATAGAACAGATGACTTACCCCCAAACTGGTATGGAACTGTTGAACGTGCAATCCTGAACTTCCAAGGAATTGTTTTGCACACTAATTTGCAACACGGGGCGTGAAATGTACCACCCTGTACCCTACCTCCTCCAACAGTACCAAGTGGGCGATCGGGGTGCCTCCTGCTAGGTCGTGAAAGGGTGGCAGCAACACCAATCATCTGCAAAATTAGCTGCCGGCAAAACCCCTCAGCATCAGCGCGAGCCACTTGCTGCCTCTGCCATTCAATGGCGTCCTCGGAGGGAAGAGTAGGAAAGAAACATAGCAAGGTGAACATCACTGCCATACGCAGGAGTGCAAATGAGATGAGATGCATTGTGCATGTACTCAGCAACACATATGGAACAAAGATCACAAACCTACAATTCTTTAATTACACCCAATTTTGGCGCACACTTTCCTAATTCCACAACGTCAAGGACCGTAATTAATTCATTGTTTTGCGTCAATTTGTTTCCGCGCATGACCATTTTTGTCACCTGAATTAATTATTTGTGCGAAATATGCGTATTTGCCCGGTATTCTGTGATGCTTCAAATGTATTGGCAACTAAAGCTGAGGGCGTGTGAGAACATCCAAGTTCAGTGGCGTCGCAAAGACATTGGGCAGCTGCAGCGGATTTGCCATGGTGATGGGTCCCACATGAAGCCTTGTTGCCATGTGCCGTGCTTGGGAGGTTTCAAAGGTAAGCATACCCCCCCTACCACCTTCACCAGTGAGGGGAGGACCACCTGGGGGGTTCAGGTTTTCCACCCCTAGGGGTCAAGGGTGCCACCCCCGAAGGGTCTAAGGAGGTCTAAGGAGGTCAGGACCACCCAGGAAGTGTACACTACCTAGCGGTTAGCAGCAGTTGGCGGTTGGCGGTTGGCCATGGGCGGTTGATGGTGCCTGTCAGATGGCGGCGGTTGGAAGTTTGCGGTTGATGGTCTCTGGGGATTGTGCTTAAGGGCTGTCCGTAACTAAAAAAAACCTTTTCTGGACGTCTTAAGGACAGCCCTGGTCGGAGGTCCAACCCAGACCTGCGTAACTCCCGTTGACTGGCAAACAAGCAAGCAATCAAGCACTTCACACTTCCAAAAATGCCATCGCTGAATGTTGCGAGATCATCCAACTGAGTGCCAGCCTACCATCCATGGATATCATCATACAATAATAAATATCATCATATAATGAGAAACATGTACAATGGGATGGGTCTGTGCCCTGCAGGGGTTGCAGCGTGCCTGTCAAAACACGCTCCCAGACCACACTGTCACCTCATTCAAAACAATACACTGCCCGAAGTTCTTGAGGTTCCAAGCCCTCTGTTGTGGAAATCAAGAGGGAGTGAGAGCCTTCAGATCCTCTAAATAATCTAAATAATCCAAATAATCATATCAGCACACATCTTGTCAAAGGATGAGGCAGAGGGCCAGCCCTTGCGGTCGACCTGCCAAGTGTTGACGGCAAGTGCTGGCAGCATACTGAGAGGAATATATGAAGCTTGGCGGCAGGGCTTGCTATGTGCCTGTCGAAACACGCAGACACACAACACACTGCCCGAAGCCTTCTTCAGGTTCCAAGCCCTCTGTTGTGGAAATCAAGAGGGAGTGAGAGCCTTCCCTCTAAAGTGAAGTCATAATGTGTGCACTGACTTGATTATTTGCTGCCAACGCGCCTATGACTATCTGACCAGAGCCCCCAGGGGAGAGGTCAGAAGTCATATCATCAGGCTGGGCTGTCATATCAGCACACAGCTTGTCGAAGGATGAGGCAGAGATGGGCCAGCACTTGCGGTCGACCTGCCAAGTGTTGACGGCAAGCGCTGGGAGCGTACTGAGAGGAATATATGAAGCTTGAAATTTGCAATTTGAAGCTACGGGTAGGTTGTAAAGTCGGCACTGACTTGATTATTTGCTGCCAATGCATCAGCAACTAGCACACGAGAGCCATGGGGATAGAGGTCCGAAGACATATCATCACGCTCTGCTTTCATATCAGCACACATCTTGTCAAAGGATGAGGCAGAGATGGGCCAGCACTTCCGGTCAACCTGCCATGTAATGGGAGCGTACTGAGAGCAAACTGTGTTACTTTTGGATGAGCCAGTGGTGGATCCTGTGTAGAGGGCCATGTCTGAGCCATGTCCGCTAGTGGCATCAACAATCATTCCACGGATGAGGTTGGGGTAGTAGTAGCTTTCATCGTTGACAACAATGAAAACCTGGGCCTGCACACCGATTTGTTCGTAGGTTGTATTCCCAACCGTTGCCCAATTGCAGAACACGCCATCTGCAAAAGGTGTCTGGTACTGGTTGAGTGTACCACACGCTCCAGCAGCGGAACTCGGCCAGTGAACTTCGTAAGTCTGACCCACCTGCATGTTCACGCAGTTCTGCCAGTTGTAGGCCGTGGTGAACTTCGCGTCAGTCGAGTCATAGGACGCGCACTGGTAACCCATCTGCTCCGAGGAAACTGTGGTGCTGGGTCCACTACCAGTTTCGTCATACTGGCCCGCTGAATAGTGCTCAGTTCCAAGATGCCAGTGGACGTTGACTGGACACAGGCCAGCCGCATACAAAGGTGTCGTAATGGGTGTACGGCCACTGGCATTGAAAGAGCCCTGGTAACCGGAGGTCACATTTGCACCAGCTTGCTCGAGGGCTTGTACATTACCACTTGAATCAAAGCAATCAATGGAGGAAAAACCGGGGTCCGCCCCATCGCATGGGTTCGTCCCAGATGGTGGACCGGTGGTTGGCGCAACAGTCACTGTTGTTTCACCTCCTTTGGTGCCGTACAAGACGCCGAGAGCAATGGTGGCAGCGAGGAGTAGAACACTGAGGAGACCCAATACACCAGCCACAACCTTCAACTTCTTGGCGGATGCTGCAGCGGGCGTTTCGAGGGAAGCGTACTGGAACGCCGGCTGGTCAACGGCCAGTGGTGGTGGACCACCGGGCAGCGGTGGTAGACTTTGCGGCGGACCAAAGTAGGCCGGGCTGATGGCAGGAGAGGTAGTGGGAGGATACATTGAGACTCTGCGGGTGTGACAAACCGAGAAACACAAACTGCTGCCCTTTCTCAACCTTTTAGGCAGCACCAGAGAGTGTGCAAGACCTTGCCATGCCAAACCTTGACAATTGAGACCGCCACCACAATACACCAACCGCCTTCCACACTTTGCAGACTTTGCTGGGTTGCACAGCCCCCAGCTCCACCACACACCGTAGGGCTTCTACAGAGCACCAAATGACATCTCCAATGTGAGGGGAGGGCAGGCTAAACAATGCAAAGCATTCTTGATGAATATTCAGCTTTTGCAACGAAATTGCAAATCAGCAAATTGCAGAACATGCATTAAGAATCCACATTTTTTTTTGACTGACTCTAGAAGTTCAAAGAGTACTCAAGACTGTGCTTGGGAAAGTGGGCGTCTCCAGCATATGATACAGTGGATCCCCGCAAAGTCGGGCACATGGCAAAGACCTAGAGTTCACATGCGTATAACAGAGGGCTCTCTGATGCGGTAGGCAAAACCGCCACGCCATATGGCAAGCCTATAATGTGTAAGATTTAAAGGGTTAAACATGCTGCATCACGTGTGTGCCATTCCCCACAGGTCTTCAAGAGCGACAAGCTTTTGTCGCTTTGTAGGGGCCATGTCCGGTGGCGGGCGTTGGCCCAGGATGCCGGGCCTTGTGCGGCAATGGCGTTTAGGCAGAGGGGGCTCCACCCAGTGGGCCGCGCACTCGGATGCCCACAACTGGCTCATCACCGAAAAGAGCTGGACCCTTCGGTCATGCCGCTGGTAGTGCTGGTCTGCGGAGGTGGTCCACACTCTAGCACGTCGAAGAAGGGAGTGCCAGTGCCGTGATTGCCGCACCAGATCATCTAGCACGTCGCGGTACGAAACCATCAGTGAGGCCCCGAGAACGGCACGTTGATGCAGAAACCAAGGCTGGGCCAGATACTGCATTGCCGAAGCTACGTGCTGTGCCCCTGGGTCCGCGGCAGTGGGGCAGAGGCACTGGTCGAGATATTTCACCGCCCATGACCTGGTGTGGTACGATTGCGGCCGGTCCCATGTGCGCGCAACTCTACAGTGGGACGTCTCTTGAGAGGCGCGGCCATCCCGCCGCCGTGTTCTCTCCCGGGGCCCTGTATACCCTACTTGATTGCGGAGGACACAGTCCGTGGGGTTCGGTCGTACAGCTCATGGGCGCAGCTTTGTGTACCATGCCGGCACCGCCGTGGAGGGCGTGGGCGGCACCTGTGGGTCACAGGGGGGGCAGGGTGAGTTGGCCGCGCAGTTGGCATACGCCATGTAGGGCGTGGTACTGGTGCCAGGCCACACGCTCCCTGAGGTCTACCCGCATTGTTCGGGGGATGTGGTCCCATAGGGACTGTGGTATGCGAAGGCAGGAAACATGGTGTAGGTCTGCCGCTGACGCCCTGTTCCACCATTCCGTCACCGTATCTTGCCATGGTCCCAAGGTGCTAAGCCACATGTTGCGAAATGCGACTTTCCAACGCATGCAGTGGATGAGGCGTTTGTGGACAGTGGTACCGTGGTGGAGGGGACATATGGGGCATTTGGGGTTGGTATGGTCCCACGGCGGGCCCGTCCCATCCCATCGTACCTGGCCCCAGAGCCATTTAACCCAGAGCATACGTCGGTCCCCGCGCATCGGCAGCCAGGACCCAGTGCGCACCGTCGAAAGTGACAACGCGCCTCCGCTGGAGGATCCATTTCCGCGCCGGAGTGGGGGCGGGCCCGCCGCACATTGCAATATCTTCGGGGCGCCGGGGTTCGTAATCCGGCACGGGTAGGCGCGTGGCCATCTTGGCGAGCAGGTCTACTTCCCCATTGCGTCGAATTTGTTCGCGTTCTTGCACGTTACGGGCCTCCGTCTCAAGGCGGTGGCTGGGGATCCACTCCGCGGCGACGCGTTTGTGCTGCACCTGGTCACACACTTTGTGGCGGATGTCAGCGTCAGAACATTCGTGCGTGGGTCGGCGGTGTGCGCATTTTGTGACGGCCATGTTGTCGATGTATTGAGTGTCACCGTTGGATGCAATGGCTGCGCCGATGGCTGCTCCGTACATTTCAGCCCTGTAGGACTGTTGTGGGCCCGCCACCCGGGCGAGGATGCGAAGAGGCCCTTTTGTTACTGCTGCGCATTAAGAATCCACATTTATTCTCTTTGATGCTCTCCATTTGAATCAAGCCAACTTCAAAACTTAGATTACCTCAGCACAAACGGGACAGCAAAAGAATCTTCATGAATGCACCAAGTGGCTAAAAAGGCAAACAGTTTTGTTGGAGATCTACACAAACAGGGAAACATTTAACATACAAATGACAGATGCTCTTTTCTGTGTTGGCTCTGTGACATGCAACAAAGCTTGACATGTCATGAGTGCACATTAGACTTGTGGCGGTTCCCCCCAAGGGGGGGGGGGGTTGCACCACAAAACTGTACCATAGTATCACAGTGTAAATCAGCTTTGGTGCCTTGCAAAAATTTAGTAAATCTAATATTTTCTATGCTTTTTGGGCCAAGTGACCGTTCCCCCCCCCCAGGGGGGGGGGGTAAATGCAGCCACTGGATCATCCCTTGCATCGTTGATTGCACTGTGCACCGACATCACCTTCTTCACATCACCCTGAACTTTCGGAGCGACTGGGCCCTCAATGACTTTTGTGGATGGGGTTGCTGGGGTTGCTGTGGGTGCTGTACCAGACTCTGGTTCCTTCACCTTTTGCATGGCTTTCTCCTTCTTTTTGTGAGACGGTCGGTCGAGATGCTGGTCAGCGATGCTCTTCCTTGTGTGACAGACTGGCTTCTGACATGCACAACACCACATGCAGTCACCTTGAACTTCAAAAGTACCAGAAGGATACTGCCGTGCCCTCGATGCTGGCGTGGTTTTGGCCCCATAATTCAGTTTCACCTTTTTCTTTTCAGGTTCTTCAGGTTCTTCCAAATCAGGTTCATTGTCGCCCTCACCATCATGCAGCTCAGGGGTATCGTCAACATCAGCAGCAGCATCATTTGCAACACCACGTGACACAAATTTGTCCATGGATTGTGACATTAAAAGGAAACTGAAGGCAAAACATATGCAAAAAAATGCAAAAAATGCAAAAAACCATTGGCTCCTGGATATGCAAAAAAATGAAAAAAATGCATTTGCTTTTTTTCCCCCCGCCTGGCTACAAGGGGGAGAATAAGGTAGGTCATAAACTGTGAATATTTTTTGTCCTACAAGAGAAAGAAGCTGCATTTCAGCACAAATCCTCTGAGGATTGTAAAATTTCACCGGGAAGAAAAACTTACCCACCAGAAAAAACCAACCCTTTAGCTCTCAATAATGCCTTTGGTGCTGAAAACCACCGGCCCACAAAATCTAGAGCTTAGGACTAGGCTTAAAATCATGGGAGACGCAGTTGTATCTCTCAAGTTAACGCTTCTATGCACACGAGTCCTATGAATGTAGAAAGGCTGCAGGCATCACCCGACCCTGTACCATTACAGTTGTGGTGCCTGCTGCTTTTCTACATATCTTCCCCACCTACCCTAGAATCATGCATCCACATGCGTTCCCTTTTGTCGTGTTTGTTGGTTAGAGCCTTGAACATCACTTTTGTCTTTTTCGATGTTGTACACATCACGGTGTATGCTGTGCTTTGGACATACGGATGCATGCCTTGTGGCCCTGCGCCTGACGTTCGAGTGTTGCGGACCAGATACACTGTATATAGAATGAAATACTACAACCATCGGTCGCCAATGTTGAGCCGGGCTCTGTGTACAAGCAACATTATCTTTCCTAGATGCAAGCGGCAGCTCCAACTTGCCATGACTATATATGAAGTACCTCATTGTGTTGTGCTCATTCCACAGCCAACACGGAGCATGTGATCCAACCCGGCTTACAATGTCATTCTTCCGTTGATGAAGGTCGAAGAGTGGAATGGAAGTGACAGGGGTGTTGAAGAAATATGGGGCAATCCAAAGACGTCCTCACCGCCCCCCTCTAGACAACATGGCCACGCATTTGCAAATGTAACACAAGCATATCTGTATGACCAGCAAAGGCGCGTGAGCTGATGCGACAGCATTATTCTACTCCACTCCACACCATACCCTATCAGACTGAGCCCTTCCGAATGCACCCAGGTGAAGGCACAAGTGTAGACTCGAAGTCAAGTCATGCAAAACGCTGGCACATCTACTTTTGGTTGCGTATCACTCACTTGTGCCTCCAAAATTTTTCTTTTCAGTAGCCTCCATGAATTATTGGTACACCTTTGCTTGCACGTGTAACCACACTTTGAACAAAAATATTTTTGCCACAAATGCATGCACTGTTTGTGGCTACCCAAATGACCTGGGCACTGTAGGTAATTGCATTATTGGCACTACAGTACTTCCATATGTGCCATACTATGTTGGGGGTAGCATTGGCAGTTTTGGGACAGACATTGCCACTCGATCCTGAAACACTCAGCTGGGTAAATGTGTCAGATATTCTAGCGAACAATGCCGAACACATCATTATTCAGCGACGCAAAGAGAAAAGAAAAAGAAACAACAAAAAGCAGTTCCCGTTGACCATCATTTCCAAAAAATGTGATCACATCCAAGTGGCCCATATTGCTTTTGGACAGAGAAAAAACATGCATTGTTTGTCTCCCTGATGGTATCCATAAGATGCCGAGCCTGCTACACGAGGACTGGTATTGTTGGGGATGGATGTCATGCCAGTCTGCTGTCAAATTCACTACAAGCATGCATAGTAGCACAGCCCTTCTAGTTCTAGAGGGTACGTTTGCCCGGCGCGCGCCCGGCACGCCCAGCATCCAAATGAACGTTCCGGCCATCTATCACATCACCCCCTCCTCTAGCCCAGGAACCCGAAGCACAAGCACATCGTATGACTGTTGGCAATCAAATAACTTCCCATTTTTTCGCCCAACAAATGGGACGATTACATGCACCCTACCTTTGTAGGCCCCATCATGGCCACCCACCTCAAAATCAAAGAATCCATCTCTTGTGCATGACGGACCACTCAAGTGGCCACACCGAAGAGTGGGAGTCCTTAACCCCAATTCGAGGGGCCACACCAAAGTGTGGGAAAACTTTACCTGGCGTGCCCGGCGCGCTAACGTACTCTCCTAGAGTTTCACCTCAATGTGGAACATGGGTCACTCTATCAAAGTTGCCTGTTGTATGTAGTGCATACACTTGAAGCAGATACCATTGATACTGCTCAAAGAACATCCTATGCGGACAGTGATTATCCGGTTGCAACTGTAAATGCTGTACCAGTACATGAAACAATTAATGCACCAACGTGCTGTGTTGCGGGATCAGAGATCCGTCATGACCTTAGAATTAGTGTTAATGAAAAAAGGTTCAGATTGACAAAAATAGAAGAAGGTAACGTTGCTGTCGTAGGAACTATACGGCCACACAAAGTTGGGTTCGAAGTATGGACACATCCCTCATTTTATGCTCTGTGCCATCAGACTTGTATGATTGATCGACAAACTCTGCACGAATCGAATTGCTGACGGTGACGATGCCTGTGACAATTGTACCAAGCATTGAGCAATCTGATCAAGAAAGAAAAGACGATTTCATACAATGCCAGTTCTGCTTAATGCCAGCTGTGGTACCTACTAGAACTGTACAGCATGATAATACAATGTGCAAAATGATTGCATGTAAATTGTGCCTGCTTCAGTGGTATGGTAGCACAGAGCTTTGCCCAAGGCCAGGCAATAAAAAACGCAAGACCATGCAAGTGCTGTGACCACGATGAAGTGCGTGTGCACAAGTTCACATGTGTACATTGCAATCGCGTCGGGCCATTCCATTTCATACAAAACACCTCGATACATGCGATACCTTTCTCAGTGTGCACATTCCGATTGCACGAACAATGATACAGGGAGTGTGTGCAGACTAGTTGACGACCTGAACACAATCTTCAAACCTGAAAGTGAAGATATCATCGTAAGTATGCGGTTATCAATGGAATAATCAATAATGATTGCATTGCGCGGGCATTGTTATGAGGTTCCCTACACATTGTGATGGATCAAGACGTGCAAAGTTGCATCGCAAATATTTATCAATTGCTTTTCTGATTTGGATAGTTACATTGACTCAGCCTTGCGTTGTACATCCTACATACAGGTGTGGTGTGGTGTGGTGTGGTGTGGTGTGGTGTGGTGTGGTGTGGTGTGGTGTGGTGTGGTGTGGTGTGGTGTGGTGTGGTGTGGTGTGGTGTGGTGTGGTGTGGTGTGGTGTGCCAAAGGCGCTGTTACCAGAAGGCAATGGCCGGGATGTCTACCCACGGGTACAGGTAAACGGGCGGGGCTGTGTGTGTTGTGTGCGAGCCGTGTGTAAGTGTGTGGATCTAGGCGGAGAGAGGGGGAGCCGGGAAGACCTGGTCGTCACCCCCGTGGCGACCGTCCTTACTCCAGGAGCTCCCGCTGTACCCCCTCTCGCTCCGCTTGTTGGGGGATCAATGGTTGGTTCCGATAGACTGAATGTCCCCGCCATAGACAATTCCAGCCATTAGTCCAGCAGTACTGCGAAAGCCAATCAATGCACGTGTCCCCTTCTTGGTTGGGGTGCTCCACTATGTAAAGTACAGTGAGGCGTTTTTTGCAGTTAGCTCTGCGGGTCACTTGAGTGCTTGTCCTTTCTGCCGACTCTAAAGAACAACCAGGATCAATAATATAGCAGTCGTCCATAAGGTGTGGACTGCATTCATTGTATTACTTGCAAACTGACTGGGCTGCATAGCATGGCACTCATTCGGCCTGTCCCCTTCAGTTGCTGTTTAGTTTAGTCAAACAGAGCAGGGAGAAACATACAATAGGGGGAGAGGAGGGTGTGAAGGTGGTAAACTGGCGTGGAAACCACAGCGCCAGTGGATACAAAGCAGTTAGTCACGACTGCCTTCTGTGGAGCACGTGCGAGAGCTGAGCTGGCTTGCACTGTCAGTGCTTTCTGCACTCCATGAATCAATGTCACAGTGACTGATGCTTGTTGGTGCGCGCGCCGTGTGTAAGTGTGTGGATCCAGGCGGAGAGAGGGGGAGCCGGGAAGACCTGGTCGTCACCCCCCTGGCGACCGTCCTTACTCCAGGAGCTCCCGCTGTACCCCCTCTCGCTCCGCTTGCTGGTGCAGGCGTAGCTCTTGCAATGCCCACGCCATCATGCTGCCTGGGCCCAGGCGGGCCTTCAGCAACGTGGCACGCGCCTTGGCGTGAGCGTACCAGACCCGTATGGACTCCTCGATGATGTGGCGTATGAACTCCGTGCCCAGCGCGTGGGGTCCTGTGCACTCCAGGTGGGCCCGCTGCATAGAGGGGGTCTGCAGGGCTGCTGCCCACTGCTCCAGCACAGCCGGCTCCCACAGCTGGTGGCGTACCGGGGCCGCCCGCGTCCCCACCTTCTGGTCGAGCCACGCCACGAGCCGCCGGCGGGCCGGCCCCCATTCATGGGACTAGGCTGAGCAGGGCCAAAGGTGGGGCGTTGTCTCGGGTTGCGCCCCACAGAGGAGGCACGTGGTATCCAGCACCGTGTCCCGGTGGGAGGAGCGGTGGGCCAGGACAGTCATCGTTGGGACGTTGTCCATACGGTGTGCCGTGATGTGGCGCTGCTAGTCATTATCGAACCAGTCAAGGGGGAGACCTCCCCCCGACATGTAGTTCACTCCCCACCGGGCCTCATAGCCGGCCCGCGCCGGTGTTGCAGCCCGATCCTGCAACCAGTCGCCCAGCGCTATCGGGGAGAGCTGACACTGGTCTCGGTAGGGCACCGGGGGGAGGAAGGAGTAAGGGCGGCGGAGGAGCCATGTTAGGTCCACTTCCGGCGGCTCCTGCGTCGCCGCATCCACGCGGACGTTGAGGTCCGTTATCCAGTGCGACGGCGTGGTAACCACGTTGATGGCGGACTCCGGGAAGAGGCGTTCTCCCCCCAGGACTGCTGCGTAGAGGTGGTGGATGGCATCTCCACAATGGCCCCCCACTTGGTACGTGCGGAGGGCCCCCACTGCCGCTTCCGAGTCCGGTACCAGCCAGTATACTCCTGGCTGCTATGCCAGCCTTCGGATGTATGAGAGGAGGATCATAGCCTCCCCTTCCTGGGAGGTGCCCAACCCTGAGGCCACGTGGGCCTAGTAAGCCGCGGGCCCGCTCTGAGCGACTCCGGCCATTGACATGCCTGCCCGCATGGCCCCCGCATCCACCGCAGCGACTGTACCGCGGAGGGTAGCCAGCGCAGGCAGGTCGTGGAACCAGAAGCCTGGCTGAACCTCGGGGGTTAGCACATTCGGGGGGTCGGTAGCCCGGCCGTGCGGCGCCAAGAGGGCCAAGTCCCCATGGTGCTCCCGGAGATGGATGTGCAGGGCCGGGTTGAGCTCCGCCGGCACCGTTCCCATCGACATCGAGGGAGTAATAAAGGGGCCCCTTGCTCGGGTGCCCCGGGCATTTGTGCGCCACACACTCCACCGGGTACTTGAACCTCGCCACGGCCCCTGGGGCTATGGCTATCCACGGAAACGGCGGCAGCGCCGTGGTGACGGTGACGAGGGGGGCCTGCGACGTTTGGGCCCACCGCCAGTAGGTGTCGGTCGGGGGGGCGTTCATCCACACGATGGTGGGCGCCCAAACCCCGGTGCGTTGAAGCCGGGCCAAGGACACATGGTGGTGATCGTCCCATAGCTGGGCATGCAGGGGCGCGTTCACCTGCACTTGAATGCCCAGAAGGGCCACCAAGAGGCGGTGTAGCCTGGTGTCGCTTGGTAGCGTGTCTGGGGGCTGGTGGCACACCCTGAGTTCAGGCACCCAATTTGCCGCCTCCATGGTATCCTGCATGGGGCCGCGGTCACCCGGAGGGGTTGTCCCCTGTGGTACACGGTCACCACTCGGGTGGTTTTGGCCACTCGTCCTCCGATGACCACGTCCGCCTGGTACGTGGGCACGGCGCCCGGGATCCAGTCCTTGGGCGCAGCCTGCCATAGCGGCGGGGGCTCCCTTAGCAGGGGGGACCAGGACGGCACCGTGGCGGGTCAGCCACTCCCTCAGACCTGGGATTCCCTTGCGGGTCGGTGCCCGCTCTTTCAGGGCACAGTCCTGTTTGACGCGGTGGTCCCCCGTGTACAGGTCACCTAGGTGATGGTAACCCAGGGCCTGCACCGTTTCGTATATGGTCAGGGGCATGATCACCTGTACGACATTGCCATACTGGGTCGGGTACACTTCCACCTGGGGGGCAGGGGCCGCTGCCGCCCCCGCCCGGGGCCCGCCGGGGCCCCGCACCAGGATGGGGGACGTTCCTGAGCAAGGGCTTGGCATCCACATGGGCATGGCCACGTCGTCCACGACCCGCTGCAGCGTGGCTATAAGGTGGGGGCACCTCGGGTGATGAGTGTACTGTCCTGGGCTAAGCACCGCAGGACATCCTCCCCTAAGCGCCTGGTGCGTCTGGAGGGAATAGGTCTGGGAGTCCTAGAACTCTTTTTTGGCCCAGGCTCCCTGCCGGACCCATTCCCGGACCACCGTGGTCTGCCACGAGTGTGCTGACCGGGTTAAACCTTGGCAGCCATGCTCCCATGGCCCCCAGAGCGCGTCGGTGTGGGCGCGGCGGGAGATGCCCATTATGTGCTTGTACGCTCTGGTGTGGTGTGGTGTGGTGTGGTGTGGTGTGGTGTGGTGTGGTGTGGCGTGATGTGGTGTGGCGGTGTTTTGCACGATGGAACACGTGAGCGTGTCTGCAAGGTATCAGGCAGAGCCAGTTGTCGTCCCACAGACCCGCCTTGCTCCGTCCTTGCCACTGCATCAACTACACCAAAGAGATCTCATCAGCCGGAGCACAGCATGCAGTACAGCACAGCACACGGAACAGGAGAGCACAGCATGCAGTACAGCACAGCACACGGAACTGGAGAGCACGGCATGCAGTACAGCACAGCACACGGAACAGGAGAGCACAGCATGCAGTACAGCACAGCACACGGAACAGGAGAGCACAGCATGCAGTACAGCACAGCACACGGAACAGGAGAGCACAGCAAGCAGCCTTGCACAGCATGCAGCACAGCATGCAGTACGGCACAGCACGCAGCGCAGCACAGGGCTACAGCTCTGCACTCGGAGCTGTGCTGCCGGACTCAGCAAGGGGCATTCAAATCTGGACGGAAGACGACGGTGTAAAGGACCCTCCTTCATGGCCCTCCTTCTCCTCCTCGGTGTCTCCACCATCGCCATCAGCATCGCTTGCATTGCGATCCATGCCCTGCTCCTCAGCAGCACTAAACCACCAATTGATGGCAGTTCCCGCAGTCAGCGACGTAGTCCTATGCCACCACCACCGCGGAATGTACAGTGCATCCCCGGGGCCCAACTCGATCGAGTAGCGTCGGGCGTGCGCGGCTGCGAAGCCCGGCCACGAGGCCACACTGCCATCCGGCGGTGCGCGTGCGGCTTCTTCCACGTCCCATATGCGGGAGACGTGCGGCGCGTCATAAGTCATGGAGCCCTCCAGGTCGTCGAGATTTGCAGCGGCGCGCCAGCCAACAGAGTAAGGCAGTAACGCGTTGTCAGGCACATCCTCCCCCCGTGGGTACAGGTTGCTGTGGTCCGCCGGGCGCCACAGATCCACTTTCTTGCGGCCCGCGCACTGGACAAAGAGGTTGTCCAACGACTCCGGGACCTCTGGATCGGAGTACTGCTGCCAGTCGTAATGTAGCGAGGTGGTGATGCCCGCAGCCCCTGCAAAGAGGGTGCACACAAATTGCTGGGGCCGGCAGAACGGGGGCGTGACGTCGCCGAGCCACTCCTGCAACGGCGGGTGGTCAGCCACAGGGATCTGCTGCAGATAGAACCGGGGCTCCGGAAATGGGCTTGTGAAATGTGCGTCAAAGAAATCACGAACGGTCATCTGAGAGACAGAACACGGGCAACGGCGACCACTGTCCGCTGAAAGCAGGAGAGCGACAGCACAATCCACAACGACCCACAAAACGACCCACAGCACCCGGAGAAGGGCAGAAAGAAGGTTGGAAATTTTTCTGAGCAATATTATCATGGAAGGCCCCAAAGTGAAATGGGCCGCATGGTGCAGTGGAAGCCACAACACATGGTCAGAATTTCCCTGTCCCAAAAATGTGCAACTATGAACCCAAAACCAATTGCCACATCCCAAATTGGTTTTGGCCATAGCCCAATGGCGCTGCGGCTGTGGGCGGCACAACCAAAGTGCTCAATGTAGTTCGGAATTCAATGGCCAGAGTCCCATCTCGGGGCCCCATCCCGAGGGGCGGCCAGGCCCAGTCTCTCTACGCGGAGTTCCCCTCCTTTTCGAAATTCAGTGCCCTCACCGTGACCAAACGCAACTGCAGGAGGGGGGGTATCGGCGGTACGGCCGGGAGGGGGGGGGTGTTGCCATGGTGTGTCACTGGGCTGTGCGCAGGGAGCAGAACAAGGACCAAAGGCATAGTACCCCCTTCAAAGAGAGCAAAACAAAGACCAAACACATAGTACCCCTTTCAACTAAGCATGCCAAAAAAAATTCGGCGCCGTTGGTACCATGGCCCCTGCACCACTATCTCTCAAAACTCGGGGGGGGGGGGGGGGCTGTGGGGGTGTTGCACACAAGGACCGCCCCCCCCCCGTGACGACGATGGGAAATTTGAGGTACAATTATGGAGGTCAACCCAGGAAAAAGAGGGTAAGGCCCAATCCGCTATCGACACCCAACGCCCCAGTTGTTTCCCACAACGCTCCGCAAACCACATCCATCCGCACCAATCTGCATCCCTCCCCCCAGCAAACCATTCCCACACCTCTGCACAAACCACAACCCCCGGAACGCCAAGCTTTAACAAGCGTTTGGCTCACCCAAATTCATCATCAGGGTCCGCCCCACCCCGCCCGCCCGCCCCACCTGCCCGCCCTGCTCCGCCCGTCCTGCCTCGCCCGCCCCACCCGCCCACCCCTCCTGCCCGCCCGCCTGCCCCGCCCACCTGCCCCGCCCTGCCCCGCCCCCCTTGTGGGGGAGACTCCCCACTTGCGCACCTGAGTGAGAAATTGAATGACAAGGTCTCCAAGAAGTAGTAACGAGTTGAGTGCATGATTGCAAATGTTGAGAGGTAGCCATATCTGGCAACAAAAAACGGCAGGGAGCCCTACACTCTCCTCATTGTCTGGCTTCATTCCTTTTGCTTGCTCGGAACGTGCTTGCTTGAGCTTCAATTTTGTTGCGCAAGGCGGTCGACGGGACGCAGCACATTGCCATTGCTTTGAGCGTGAATAGCCCACCATAGCAATGTGCGAGCCAATGTGGTGTCGGTGGTCCGTTAGAAATTCGGTTAGGAACTACGCCCAAAACGTTGCTCAATAGCAGAATTTTTGCGGTGTGCCGCCACTAATCTGCACCCCGCACCCCACCAACCCTCACAAACTTGACAGGCACTGAACGGGGGGCCACTCCGAGCCCCAGGATGGAGCTGCGACACGGAAACAAGCAGGCCCCCCTTGTCCCCAGAGCACCAGTTCGCAGGCGACTGCAGAAGCGCCACGAGGCGGCCCACGTTGCCGTCCGTGATGCGGCGGACGATGAACGGAAGACCACCGGCAATGCAGGCGTCCATGCGCTCTTGGTCTGAACTTATGTTGAAGATGGGGAGCTCCGTGGGACATGTCACACCCATTGCCTGATCACGTGAAAGATCCATGGCTCTTTGACGAGGGTTGATATTGAGCCTAGATCCGTATGCAGTAGCAAGTTTTTTGCGCGGCGCCTTACCCCCGGTCGCTTTCCGGGCACGATTCTTTTTTGAGCGACCCATTCAACACACTGTGGCAAAGGATGGGGGCATCAGACTGTACAACAGAACAACAGCATCTCTACTTGACCCCCTTTGCTTTCCATCAGATCAACAATGGGGGGTCACGTTCAGGGGGAGTCTCGCGGGAGGGTCTGCACTGCGTGCACACCGTGCACACACGCATGGTGTTCCTGCAGACAAGGCTGGACATTCCAGGACCTCAGCTTTGCTCATTTGGTCCCCAGCTTTTCCTTGCTGCCCGTCTGTTTCCCCTTGGTAGTTCTCCCCCCGTACACACACCAAAGGCGACCACGTACATTTTGGCACTGTTTGGGTATATCGCGGGGAAAACCCCAACTTGACCCATAATTTCAAATATACTTTTTCCTCCATTTCTAAACAACCCAAATCCACCCAAATTTTGCCCCGGGTGAAAAAAGAAAATTTTTGCACGTTGCGCCGTACGCAGGTGTTGAAAAAATCAGTTTCAGCCAGTTGGCCAGCCAAGTTCCATTTTGGCACTATTGGGGTATATCGCGGGGAACACCCCAGCTTGACGCTAAATTTCAAATATACTTTTTCCTCCAATTCGAAGCAAGCCGAATCCGCCCAAACTCGCACCGGGTGAAAGGGGGTGCCTGCCCCGTTGTGGCTGGGAATGGCAGCAACACTGAGGATGAGGACGACGACGACAACGACGACAATCATGCCAGCAACGGCGGCCTTGTGAGGGCAGAGCCCGCGCCCAAGTGGCAACACACGGGGAGTGGGGCCATGAAGCAACGGATACATAGCTACCGAACGCCCCTGTGTCACAGGCGACCGCGGGGCAGGGGGGGGGGTGCAGCCCAAAACCCCTGCCCCTGCCTCCCCACCCCACCCCCACCCCGGGAGTGCATGCCTCCCCCCCCCCCCCGAATGCTGAAGCAAGCGGTCCCGGCGGCAGGCGGCAGTGGCGGCAGCCTATGCACCCGCGGTCAGCGGTCAATTGGACATCCACACAACAAGAGATTGTGGCAAGAGAGAGAGAGAGAGAGAGAGAGAGAGAGAGATGCCACACCATACTAGGGTAGGGTAGGGGGCTTTCCATGTGGATCTGTTGTCCTACTTTGTTGAGGGCCTTGGGTTCGTCTTTGGCATTGGGGTCGCACATACACTGCCATGCAACACTGGCGGCATGCCTACATTTGATTTGCGTTTTGATGTTTAATGAATGAATAAAAGTCATTGAGCGCACTGTGTAATGAGGAACAAGTTTGTCATGGTTGTTGTTTTGCGGGTGCTTGTTGTGGGGGCTGGTGCTTATTACATACACACCAAAAAGAAAAAGGAGCAGCAGTAGCAACGCAAAAGGCAAGAGCAAGAAGAGCAAGAACACACATACCGAACACGACTACCCACGAAGGAGAATTGTCCAATGGCCTCTTTCTTCATGGTGACAAGGAACCCAAGCAGGGTGGCTATCCACACATTCCTGCAGGGTGCTCGATAAACCCCCTCAACAATAGACCACGATGGAACAATCACCCGAAGGCCGCAACCAATTCCCGCTGCCACGCGGAAGGGTTGTGGTATGCAACAATGGGTGCTAAGAGAGGTGGTTGTGACACCTCGCACAACCCTGACCCACGGGCCCTCCTACAACGTCACTCTGTGGAGCACACACAATAACACCTCACACGCCCTCCTACCATGGCAGCCTGCACCCCTGTGGTTGCAGCAATCCGTGGAAACTCTACCCACTCACCTGTACCAAGACGATGTGATCAGCATTTTGTAGTTTGACCTTTTTTGGTACACTTTTTTTGGTTCTTGACGCTCAAGGTGTCATTGGGCTCAATCATGGTCGGTAGCAGATACTGGATGCCCCCGCCCAGGCAATTCCAGCCAATGTTCCAAGTGTCAATAAGCAATCAAATTGCTATGCTACATCCAGTCGCTAAGATACAACTTGATATGAACACAACAGGACCTGCAATACAACTCGTGGTACCGGGCGAACCGCATGTACCTGTCAGCAGGCAGGCAATGCAGGCAGCACCAGACAAGCCGGATGAAACCATAACCTGTTCACGGCCGTCAACCCTGAGCACCCGCCGAGTCCAGAAACGTAGTAGATGAACATAAGGTAAACAAAGTGGCCAACGGGAGGGAGATATCTATGGACGATGTCGCCACACCCACCAGTTACGAGCCCCAGGATTTGAACCTACCCCCAGGAACCCAGGGCCGGGTGACTGTCCACTACAGTGCCACGACGATGGCTTATGAACGTGCCCATCTGCGTACACCCACATGTGATCCGTTAGAGCCCCGTGAGATCTGTTAGATACACAGCCAATTTGTGCAACATGGGCCTCAGTAATCGTAATAGGGGTACCGGGTCCAATTTGTAAGTTTTGGGTTTTTTGACCCCAGGCCCAAACCCAAACAAGGCTAAAAACTTTTGTTCTAGTTTTGTCCTAGTAATGTTCTAGCGACCGCCGGTGGGGCTGGCTAGAACAAGAGTAACCCTGCCCGCTCGCTTGTACCAACACGATGAGGTCCACATTTTGCAGTTTGACTTTTTTTTGCACATCTTTTTTTTTTTTAGTTTCTGGCGCTCAAGGTGTCATTGCGTGTACTCCGGACACCCTGGAAGGCAGAAGGTCCATTTATGCACAGCCCTGGTGCAACTAGGAGCTCGGTGGACCGATGGTCCAGGCAAAGTACAATCATAACATGTGTTGACCCTTCATACGGTAGTGCGGTCGATTTGTCATGCCCATGTGGCTGTCATTCATGAGATACACGTGGTGGGTGTAGGTGCAATGCATGGTGCTTGATGGTGTGAGATCTCGTGGAGAATGTGAGTGGTAGCAAGGAGAGTTGTCTCCCAAAAGCGTCAGTGGCGAGTCCGGCACAGCTCACTGCGTGCTGCTCAGCATGGTGTGGCCGCAAGGGTTGTGTGGGTGTTCGCTTATCTATGCCATGGGCACCACAAGTTACACAAAGCAAGGCGGGTAACGGGCGAGGCCAATCTTCGAGGAGGGAGTGGACCCGAACCAGAAAATGGAGTCCACCCTTGCACAAACAGGGTTAGAGGAACGGGTGTCCACTATTATAATAATATAACATAACATAACATAATATGGGTTACTGACACAGAGGTAGCTAAGCACTTTTAGACTATGTTCCCCCCGAAGAGCCCCCAGGCACACCCCTTGGAAACACCCTTAGAATTAGGTGACCCAAACTGCCCCAACTCAAGAAAGTTGCAAACTACCTTCCCTTCACATAACACACATCATGCACAAGTGGAAAAGCCATGAACAGTGCACAACTGTCTTTTTTTTTTGACTGACTCCAGAAGTTCAAAGAGTACTCAAGACTGTGCTTGGGAAAGTGGGCGTCTCAAGCATATGATACAGTGGATCCCCGCAACGCGGGGCACATGGCAAAGACCCCTCAACAACACACAATTGTCTCTCTGTTCCATTGTCAACTAAGTACAAATTGAGAATACGCAACTTGTGTGCACAACATGACACAGTTGCATAATTAAAGAAATGTCACATTGTCACATGTGTGTGTGTCAATGCAATCCGTATAATATTGCAGTTCACACTTGTCACACATGGAAATCTTTTCAGGGTCAGACTTGGTGCAACAAAGGGCACATACATCCCCATCATCACCCACAACATCCTCATCATCATTGTCCTCCTCTGTAGGTACGGTCCATACATGTGCAGGAAGGTTGGCTACATCACCCCTCATAACCGTTGCCTTCTGAGGGATCCCATGGGGGTAGGGATCGGAAATAGCCAAAAAACATGCCCTCCGTGCGCCTGACGCTCCCTCCTAGAAAAGAGTGGATGTGGTGGAGATGAGCAAAAGGGGGAGTATCCGCACTGCGCATGCACCGCGCGCGCACCGTACGCGCACCGCGTCAGGTATTTGAACAACTTCTCCAGGAGATGGTCTACGGGGAGAGGAGTTGTAGATGGTACCTGCTGGGCTCTGAGGCGTTACCATTCACCGTGACTGGCTCTGGATGAAAAGGTCTACGGAACAACCCCAGTACCCGCACCGCGCATGCACCGCGCGCGCACCGCGTCTGATACTCCCCCAAAAAGTGTGAAAAAGGGTGGAAATGGGTGAAATTGGGAGAAATCCAAAAACGCCGTATCCCCAATGTGGAAAAAGCATCAAAACCTACGCCACGGGGCAACAATGATGCCCCTAGTATCTCAAAGCATGGGTCTCCAGTACGGCCAGACGCCCAAATAGTTGCACTGCGCTTAAGGCGCCCCCCTAGGTGACCGCATTGCATGCTGGAACGTTCGAACATCATTGTGCTGTACCCTGCATGTCAAGTGGGCTTGTGGTCTGGCCATGAAGCAACGGATACTTAGCTATCGAGCGCCCCTGTGACACAGGTGAACGGTCACTGTTCATTAATGTTCTACTGCACGACATCACCCAAACCAATACTAAATGTTGCCTTCAGTTTGCCCGTAGGCTATCAAATGTTCCTTAGGTTGGCTTGGGTCAGCTCATCCCCCTCCTGCACGACCCGGTTACACACGCGCACGTTTCACATTAGAGGAGTAATGCATTCGCCACAGGGCGCTTGCCCCGGTGGTAGAGCATCGGGCATCAGCACTACCGACGCTAGAGGGTACGTTTGCCTGGCGCGCCCGGCATCCAAAGCAATGTTCCACCCGTCCATCCCAATGCTTTACCACTAACATCACTCCCTCCTCCACCCCCGGGAACCCTAAGCACGAATGACACAACAAAACACAACTGTGGGTGAACAAGGAAGCAGTCATGCAATGTCATTCCACAACCATAAGGCATGCCTAGGGGGGGTGTTTGCCCGGTGCGCTACTTTTGTATTAACTATCCCAACTGTAACCCCGCATTTACCCTCCGGCAGAGGAGCCCCCCCAAGTCGACCAAAGTGGACCTTTTGTTTTGTGTGTTCTGGCGCCACACGAGTCCACAGTTCACAGACGTGCTATGAACAAAGAAGACGCACTTAGGCAGTAGCCTAGCATATGTACAAGCGCTGGAATCTATAGTGGTGCGGCAGACCAGTGCACTGTGCAGCCAACAACAAAACATGGTGATGGTGACATACGGGCACGGTTTGACGTAAAGAAGGGAATGCATTCCCCAAGTAGTTTTGCCATTCTGCCCCAGTTTTTGGTGTGAGGGAGATTTTTTGCACTGCATGCAGACCTGTGTTTGTCTCTTGCGGATACCAACCTGTGCGCAATCCATGCCAAGAGGGATGCATGACGCCACATACATCCCCATTAGCCCCGCCCTTTACGGGGTTTGGGGACCGTGCACCCTGCCCGTGCGCCTACCGTCCATGTACCAGGTTCTCCCCGCTGGCAGCTGCTGGTTCGGCTAGGGTGCCAGTGGTGCCGGCCCCCACCACCCACCTCTTTGGCAATGCCCCGCCACCAATACCGTGGGTCGCCGGTGGTGCATCTTGTCTTTTTCTAGGTTGTTTTTCTACAACAGTAATTTGCAAGAGTGGGGGGTAAAACGGATCCCGTGCTTATAGCCCCCCCCCCCCTGCAATCTCCCCCTCCCCCCAGGGGTGAGAATCAAACTGGCAACTGTGGTTCCTCGACCCCGGACGAAGACGACTGTACTAGGCCACATCTCTTGCCTCACACCGGCACAAAACAGGGCACCTAGTACCTTCGGTGCATCCCAATCCTCTTTGAAGTACAATCTACAGCCACCCGATTTGAACTGCCATGAGCCTCCCATCCGCCCTGATGAATACCGTTCAACTAGGAAGGAATCCAGGCAGCAGAGCCCCCACGACCTTCATTGCGGAGACACAACCGCTCACGCAACCTATATTCCCCTCGTCACCTATCTGCTGGCAGCAGAACACAGTGGTTCATCAACCTACTCTAAAAACCTAGGCGCACACTTCCACCTACGGTAACCCTCTGAATCACCGACTTCCGTACTGGGTTGAGAGAGTACCCCATCTGAGTACCAACCAATCAGCCTGCATATAGCTCATGGTCCTGCCCCAAAGCATAGCTTGACTCTGCATTGGAGCCACTGGACCCCAAAGCCGTATCCACCTCCTCAGAACACCTCATCCCTCACATCAGTGGCAGCAGGGGCTGGCGGCTGAGCGGTGGTGGTCAAGGGTGGGGATGCAGACCCCCCAATTTCGAGCAGCCCAGTGCTTTGGCTGCCTGTGGCCTCATTTTTGCAGCCGCTGAGCGTGGGTGTGTACAGTAGTATATATGTAGCCACAAGGCGAAGTGGTACCCAAGCTTGGGCCTGAACCGGACGAGTTACGAATGCTGCTGCTGCTGTTGTTGTTGTTGTTGTTGTTGTTGTTGTTGTTGTTGTTGTTGTTGTTGTTGTTGTTGTTGTTGAGCCCCAGACCTCAGCCAGCATCTGGTGAGAAGGCCAGACTGTAAGGGGCACAGAGATACTGACGAGAACAGGCAATCCTTTTCTGCTGAACTTGTCACTTGCCCTGCCATCCACTTCAAAAGCCACACAACCAAAAGCGCAGGTTTTGGGCCATCTTGGACCATTGTTGGGGCGTTTCTCGGACGCTCCGTGGAATTAGAGGCCACCAAAGGGCTCTTCGGCACCCGTAAACCAAGCCAGTCAAAGCATCCGCTTTCCTTCGTTCGCCGGTTTGGAATGGGTTTCGCAGCTGTTCTGGGCAATAATGGGTCATCACTGACAGGGCTTATTCATTGATGTGGGCTTATTTATGCAGCACTCCATCATGGGTGCCGACCGCGCAGTGCGGCCTGCGGTGCGACGTCAGCCTAGTGCACAAACAAGTTATGTTAACACGAAATGTTGCTCACCAGTGGACAGTGGTCACTGAATGCAACGGTTCGGTGGTGCCAATTGTTTGCATGGGTAGGACACGCTTCAGGGGCAACATTTGGGGGGGTCGGGCATAATGGATGCATGTGTATGCACAAAAGCTTCCCACATTATTGTGTTGTGTCCCTTTGTCTCAACAGCTCAGGGACAAACTTTGCACTGCGGGCACACTGCGGGCACACTGCGGGCACATGTATCAAAGACCACCCGGAGGAGATGGAGGGAGGAAACATCAAGCAACACAAGCGGATGCAGCAACACAACGGAACAATCTGATTCTCTGATGTCTGAAATCCCTATAGAAAATGCATTTAGGCATACTATCGGTATAGTGGGTACCAAAGTGAGGGGAATGGGGTAAGGGAAATGAGTATTTGCCAACATAAAAACTTTGCACTGCGGGCGCACTGCGGGCAAAGCATTCTCTCAGATGTCCAGGAATCCAGAACTGTTTGGGTTGGGAGTGCTGTGACCCCTCTCTGGGTAACACACGCTTGGGGGGCATCATTTTGGAGGAATTGGGCAAAATGGATAACGAAAGTTTCACATCGCAATCTGTTGTCTCAATTCGCCTCACCAGTTCACATTTCAATGAATCTGTAACTATTGGAGTTGGTCTATCCAGGCACTTGTTTTTTTTTTGCTCAGAGTTACGTGTCCCTCGCAAGTGCTTGGTGAGACGAGCGGATCTGTGTGGCAGTTAAACAACAAGCAACATATATTATCCAGCATGGAGAACCCACATGCTGTCAAAGGACGGTGGGATGTATACTTGAAACCTGCACACTGTCACCAGCGGATGAAGTGCGATGCGACTGCCACGCCGCGACGGCGTCATACAACTTTCGTTTCAGGTAAATATGAGGAAAGGGAAAAGTGGTGACCTCTACCCAGGCACTATGAATGAGCGTGCGCCTGCCACCATCGTGTGCCCATTATCCACCCAGACTGTGTGGCAATCCAGTACGGACGGTCTGGCCATTCCCAGCTGTACCCGGATTGCCCACCGGACCACTTTGCGGTCCCCATCTCGGGTGCTCAGTCTTCCTCGGGCCGCGAGAGCCGTGGCCCCTTTCTATCACAAGGATATGGCCTCCTTGGCAGTGGGTGTGGGCAGCTGCAACCATCAACTATTGGGGGATGAGGTCTTTGAAGTGGAGTAGGCTGTTGTTGCATGCACACCCCTTAGGCCACCGTCTCCCTGCATGTTACACCAAAATGTTATTTCCTTGGACACGCGCGGTGCGATTTCAGCACCCTCATCAAGCAGCAAGCAACAGCCAGCAAGAAAGCAAGATAGCGGCAAGCAGCAACCAGCAACCAGCAACCAGCAACCAGCAAGCAGCAAGCAAGAAAAGACACATGCATTGCAATGCCCAACAATTTGCATACTGGTGCGCGTTTCTGAATATTCTTGCACGTGTTCCGGTCTGCTAGTGGGCCCGTTCGTGGTGCATGTTGAGCTTCTCGCAGGCGCCATGTACACGCGCTGGGAACCGCGTTTGTTGATGAATTTCCGCAGACTAGAGTCTCTGAAGCCATGCGATCACAGTTTTGCAACTGCCCGTGGTTGGTGTTCGCCGAGATCTCACAGGCACTGCTGCACGCACGCGCACTCAGCATGTCTGGGGCCCAGTCGCAAAGCCGGAGTCGTGTTCAAGCAAAAGAAGGCCCGAAACTCACATCACAACCGTCCGCGGATGTCATTTTCCATCAGGCCGAAGAGCTGCCTGAGCCGCCACCCCAAGCCCGAAAAACACTGCAGCACTTCCGCCGTCCCCATCCCGGACCCGCGCACTCAGGTCGGCCATGCGCGCCCCCAGCTCCTTCCTCCGCCCCACTGCCCTCTGCACCGCCGCAGCGGCGGCCGCGCGCAGCGCCTCGCTGTCGCCGCCGTCCCCGCCGGCCGCCGGGGGTAGGGCCGGGTACGCGGGCGTGGGGACGAAGACCCCGCAGCCGAGGGGCCCCACCGCCGCGGCCACCCCCGCCTGATCGCCAAAGTAGGGGGCCACCGCCAGCGGGACGCCCGCGTGCACGGCCTCGTGGAAGGAGTTGGCTCCCCCATGAGCCACGTACAGGTCCACCCCGACGCACTCCAGCAACTGCGCCTGCGGCACGAACGACACGGCGAGGAGCGGGGGCAGCGGGGCCCCCGGCGCGTGCGGCGCGGCCGGGGCCAGGCCCAGCGCCTCCGGACTGGCCCCGGCGCAGGACGCGACGCAGACGCCCCCGATGGCGGCGGCGGCGGCGGCGGTCGCCTGGTACAGCGCCGACAGGTACGGGCCGATGGTGGGCAGCCGCGACTTCAGCACCATCGTCCCCATGGAGATGTACACCAGCGGCCGCCCGGCGCGCCGTGCCTCCGCCAGGGCAGCCAGCGGCAGGGCCTCCGAGTCGGAGACCGCGACCTTCGGCAGGCGCGGGATGCCCAACAGGTGGACCCCGGGAAGGCTGTCGGGGGCCAGCAACGGGGACGTGTTGGCGACCACCGGCACCCCCGCCGGGAGCGTGGCCCAGACTGGGCCCGGGACCCAGACTGCGGGGTGCTCCACCGGGCCGACGGACTGGGGCCGGAGCTGCCGCTCCGCGGCCAGCGCCTGCAGCAGCTCGGACCACTCGGCCACCGCGTCCGGAGGGCACTGCATCAGGCCTTTGGTGGGCCAAAGCCCCGCCGCGGTGCCCGGGAACCCCGAGAATATCGCGACCGCCGGGACCCCGAGGGCGGCGGCGATGAAGTAGCCGAAGGCGGCAAAAAAGTCGAAAACCACGACGGTCGGCAACGGGCCGTCGGCCAATGCGGCGGTGGTGACGGCAAGGTACGGCCGGAAGCACTCCCGAACCCGCCTGCGGATGCTGGGCAGCGGCCCGGTCGGAGTGCCCACATCGGACGGCGCAGGGGTGCCCTGTACGATCGGCCGGGGGTCGAACACGGCGCCGGCGTCCAGGTCCACGAACGTTGCCCCGACCTCCTCGACTCGGGCGCGGTGCCTGGCGGCGCTGCAGCCGGGGTCGCTGTCCCCGGCAACGGCGACGGTGGCGCGGTACCCGTTGCGCGCGGCGGCCTCGGCAATGACACAGACCGCGTTCAAATGCCCGGAGGCCTGCGTGGCGAAGAGCAGGATATGCGGAGGAGACATGGAAGGGCCCTGGGACAGAAATTGCAACAGAAGCAGCACTCAATCGTGAAGGGAATCTGCCACTGGTCTGTCATTCCCACCCTCGTTTACGGGGGAGCTTGCGCACAGCCCACACAGCGCCCGGTCTTGGGTTGGCTCTTCCCCAAAACCGCCCACCTACTCGGCCCAGCGTGCACAGGCCCAGAGCTGGAGCCGAACACCGCACACCAACCCAGCACGCCTGTCCAAACTGACTCAACACAGCCTTTGCACATTGCATTGGCCGCGCATTGCATTGACATGACATTGTTCGATGGATCATGGACAGTTTTTTTTGGGGGGGGGGGGGGGCATGGGACCCGCCCTGCCCCGAGAACGTCCAGCCCTCCCCTTCCCATTTGTGCACCAGATACTGTGGCACTCGGTGCAGCCGGTGGTACTGCATCAATGTGGTCGTGAGATGCCTCCACCACCACGCTTTGGCAGGGCTCCTTCACCACCGGCGAGGTTCCCCTGGTTAGAGGATTTGGTGGCAAGCTCAGTAGAACGCACGTAAGAAGTGAGGGGAGGTGGAGCTGCTACTCCTCGTTGGTGGGGACGTCAAAATGCGGCTATGCCGCACACTGCCACGCAGAGGAGGGTCGGGTATGCCCAACTATGCTCCAGCCGAGACAACATCCAAAGGATTTGCCGCACGATGCGCGTACAGCTCGGACGGCGCATCGCATTACAGTGCACCTCGCACGAGGCATCATGTCGCTACAAGGAATCCCCCCTGATGAATGGGGGGTTCAGGCCAAGATGAGCTGGCGTAGCCTGCTCACTTCAAAGTACACGAAACAACCTCTCCGAATCAAGGTTCAGAGCTGTCCAGTGCCACAATGATCCCACCAATGACTGTGGTAGCGGATCTGACACGTAGTGAGGATTTGCTGAGTCTGAAACCAGCTTATGCAGGGGGAGACTGCCACGCCTGTAGGCTTCCCAGCATGCATGAGGCACAAAGACTGTAGGCTGAAAAAGACATTGTTCGATGGATTATGGATAACTGATGCCCGTTGTGAGTTTGCCCTACAGAAGTGTGCATGATCCATTCAAAACAGCATCGGGGGTGCAGAATTCAGGACCCTGGGACCCGTGGCAAGCATCAGACTAGAACAAAAAATACCCGGTGTACCAGCAGGGGCTGTAGGGTGCAGAATTCAGGACCCTGGGACCCATGGCTACCGGTGGTGAAAAACAGCTGACTTTTCGCACAGCGCAGGCACAGCGCACGGTGCGCCCCCCTCGGTTCCAGGCTAGGCAATGCCATTGGCCCTGACCTCTGTGACTTCCTACCCCCTGCCCCCATTGTAATCCCCCCCCCTAATGTCAGGCCGGTCCCCAGGGGGTGGGGGGACTGCGACACAATGGTAGCAGCACTAAACCTGCAGCAGTTCCAGTATGACCTCAAGAAAATTTTTCTTCGGCGGCTAGTATTTCCTATGCTTTTTTGCTTTTTTGTCAAAGTGAGAGTCCCCCCATGGGGGGGGGGGGTTGCAAGGGGTGGGGGATTACAAGAGGGGGCGGGGGGGTAGCACCTGCAGCGTCCAGCGTCTGTGCTGCTGCTGCCCTCTTCATACCCGTGTGGTTACCCATGTGTCTTGTTGGGGAGCACGAGCAGCACCAGCATCTGAAAAAGGCAACAACACCAAACATTTGACCATGGCAATGTTGCACGTTTGACAGCAATCGTGCAGAGCTAATTTGGATCGTGGCCAATGGCAATTGCCTTCAGCAACCTTGTTCCTGTGACCTTTGACCAATGTGTGAGAAGTACACTTAGGGGGCGTTTTCGCACAGCGCGGGCACAGCGCGCGCACAGCGCCAATTATTACGGTGATTATCCAGGTAACAACCCTGAAAACCACCCACCTGCGGAATCATGCACAATCAATTTAAAACTCAAAAATTCAAACATCTGATGCTTGCCATGGGTCCCAGGGACCTAAATTCTGCCCCCTATAGCCCCGTCCACTGCAGCAGCAACTCAATGACGTCCTTTCAACCTTTTGAACTTACCAAACTCCCGGTGGTGGAGAACAGCCAACTTTTCGCACAGCGCTTGCACAGCGCGCGCAGCGCACGGTACGCCCCCTTATGTGGCCCCTTTTCTGCACATCCCTGAAAAGATCATTGGTAACGCTCTTGCTTCAACTGAAACAACAAACATGGACTCTTGTGCCAAAGGGGGAATCTTTGCACTGCGCGCGCACTGCGCGCTACTTTTAGACTATGTCCCCCCCGAAGAGCCCCCAGGCACACCCCTTGGAAACGCCCTTAGAATTAGGTGACCCAAACTGCCCCAGCTCAAGAAAGTTGCAAACTACCTTCCCTTCACATAACACACATCATGCACAACTAGAAAAGCCATGAACAGCGCATTGGTCGCCACCCTCAAGAACACAGAACTGTCTTTCTGTTCCACTGTCTACTAAGTACACATGGCAGGAACTCGCACGCCGTTGGAGCGGGTGTAGAACACCCGATCGCCAAGGGGGCGTTTTCGCACAGCGCGCGCACAGCGCGTGCACAGCGCGCGCACAGCGCCAGTTATTACAGTGTCCCATATCTTAACATCGGCACTAGTGCCGGGTAGGACAGGGCATATCCACAAAATGTTGCCCAAGTGGTCCACGGCCACGGCAATCTTCCACACACAACCCGCATACTTGGGGTTGAATAGTATATCGGAAAGAGCACCACCAATAGAACTGATTGGCATGGCATCAGTGAAATGGGTCACAAGATACGGGAAATGAGGGGGCGGTGAGTCGGCACTCGGGATGGCAAAGGAGATGGACTCAACTTTGCACTGCCGATTCACCACCTTCACCGCGTCTCAGAAATACTCCAAGTGGACTAATCCGTCGGGCGCAAACTCCACCACTGTGGCAGGAACCCGCACCCCATTGGAGCGAGTGTAGAACACCCTATCTCCAACATTAAAGTCCATGGTGAATGCAATAGAGGGTGTGAGACATGAGAGCAAAAGATGATGCCCCGCGGCAAACACCCTAAGAATGTATCACCATATACCGGCCTCAGGGTGCCCGTTTGCAAGGGTACATACACGCAAGAAGGGGGAGGGTTGATGCTACAAGGATACACAATGGCAATAGTACCCTGCGGCAATCCTACACCCAAAAAACTGCCTACCAGTGGTGGAGAATGGCCTACTTTTCGCACAGCGCGCGCACAGCGCGTGCACAGCGCACGCACAGCGCACGGTACGCCCCCCAAGACTCAAATCCATGAAGAAAGTGTGTCTAAGAAAGGAGGAGGGGGGTATGAAGTCCTGTAGCATATGTGCAAGCACGATAGATCAATGTGTGCACATGAGCATTGCGCCTTGCCATGCCTTGACACAACCATGCTATGCCTTGCCATGCCTTGACCCAAACGTGCTACACCTTGCAAAACCTCCGCTAGGGTTCACCATGATGCCCCTAGGGGCCCCTAGTATCTCAAAGTATGGGTCTCTAGTACGGCCAGACGCCCAAATAGTTGCACTGCGCGCGCACTGCGCTTGAGGCTCCCCCTTGACACATCTATTGAAATCTGCTCCTTACACTTACAACCGCAAAGGAAACATGCACCTCTGTGACCAGATAGGGGTCAGGCATACAGGCGCATCTTTGTGTGCATGGACTACTTGTCAATGCTCCAATGCTGCGGTGTGACACTGTTTCTCAACCTGTGGTGAGTCAATCAGGCAGCGCTGCGTTGCTCTTCTTTGGGTCTTGTTCTGACAGAGTCTTGTTCTGACAGACTTCTGGATGGTTTGCTGTTCATTCTTGAAGGCTTCTTGTTCATTCTTGAAGGCTTCTTGACAGTTGCTTACCTTGCTACTATTTTTAGCTACCATTATCTCTACAACCGAAAGTAAGGAATTAAAGTGGCAATTGTTGCCACTCTTGCTTCATTGCTACATATTCATTTGGGACCTCCAAATCTGGCGCCTCTAATACATCAATTTTTTTTCACCATCTGGTTGCATCGACAATTGTGTGGGATTTTCCCGGCTTTTTCCGGCTTTCCGGCTTCAGACTCATTGTCTGAGACTGTACACCGTCCCTGGCACCCACCCGCCTTCCTCACAGAGAGGAGGCATAAAGTTATGGGTATACTCGGCAATGCTGGTGGTGCCTTGCCCAGGCGCCTCTAATACATCAATTGGGTGTGTGGTGATAACCCAAGACAAAGATATTGTTTCAGAGCTGTGAGACAACAGTAGTTGAGTGTCTCCACCACAGCATGTGCAAACGGCAAAACATGCAAATCGCATACCCCCCCCCCAAGATTTTCCTGCCCCATGGATTTTTTCTTCCCTTGTCCTACAGACTTCGAGTGCTTGGTTAGACCAGACGGGCTAAATCTCCACGCCGCATCAGATGCTCCCCCTTGGTGTGGACACAACAAATAAAAATGCATCAATGGGCACCTCAGCCAAATGCATGTAGGCGAACGGGAGCAATCAATTCACCATGCGCTGAAGTACCCGGAAACAACATGCAGAGCAATGTTCAACTTGCATGGCAGGCCTGCTTCTTGCAGCAGCTCAAGCGAAACTGAAGTTGCAAACTTGCTGCCAACGCAAAACCGAACATATTCAGTAATGCCTCAACGCGAGACCCCCCCTTCCGGTGCTACGCTACACTGTTTCTTGGCGACGCATAGAATTGAATGACTGTGTGCGCACTACGAGCGTATACTCCGCCCGGCGCACAAGGTTGGCACTCCTTCGGCCATACCCCTTTAGTCATAGTCATGGTGATAATCACTTTTTTTTTGGCTCAGACCAAGATGAGCTGGCGTAGCTGCTCACTTCACAGTACTGGAGGTAACCCCTCGGGATCAAGGTTCAGAGCTGTCCAGTGCTACGATGATCCCACAAATGACTGTGGTAGCGGATCTGACACGTAGTCATAGTGATAATCACTTATCATGCCATCTACTGGAGTTACCGGGCATCGCGCACAGGCTGGTGGTTCATACCCCTAGACCTATACTTGGATAGGTAACACTGAGAGAGAGTGTGTGTGCATTTGCTCATGGAGCATAGGCCTTGGGCTTAAAGGCATCGCCTTTGTCCTTGTGTCCCAGTGGGAGCACGTGGAAAAGAGCCTTCAGCGCCGACAGAGCTAGAGCCTCCGTGAATATGTAACACTGAGTCCTGAACCTAGCTACGGAACATAAGGGGCGTGCTGAGAGACCCAGTTGCAGGGTCTGTGAGCAGATACACGAGTAGAGCAGAGGTGTGTAGCCCGTCGGGAACTCGCCCCAGATTCACTGACTTCCGTGCGGTTGGCGGCAGAGAATGCGACGAAAGTCACACGGCGCAGGGCGCAGGGCAGGCTGGCAGTAGATCAGGATACCAAGGGAAGGTCTTGGGGGTGTGCAGTGGAGATGACAAACCGGCTGTGCTCAGTCAGGGCGTCGGACAAACAGTCCTACAGACAGACTTGTGGTCCCAGCGGCCCAGTGGCAGGGACGTTGAATAAGTCAGCAAGAAACATCCACTGCCACTGCCACTGCCCAAGCACGGCCAACAGGACCGCAGCATCAGAGAGGGGGACAGTAGACCGGGAAAAAAACCAGACACTGAACGAAGGATGCGATATACATCTAAACCAAAGCACTCTCCGGCTATATCTAAACCGAAGCACTCTCCGTCGCAGACGGGGCCATGATCTACCGAGAAGCTATGCTCAAACTGCGAGGTTCACAACAATTGCAGCAAACAAATGCCCAGAGGGGGGGGGGGTGCCCAAATCGCGAGGTCGATGACAGACTCATGCATCCAACCTGGAAAATTGTTTGGGATCCAGGCCAGGGCAGGCTGATGAAGCCCTCTCACCAGATGGCACTCAGGAAAATTCTGGGAATCAAGGATCAGAGCCGTCTGCTACAATTGCCCCGCAAAGGGCAACAAAAGGCGACACGCAGCAAGAATGAGCTGAATTTTTTTTTTGGCTCAGACCAAGATGAGCTGACGTAGCCCGCTCACTTCACAGTACTTGAGGTAACCCCTCGGGATCAAGGTTCAGAGCTGTCCAGTGCTACGATGATCCCACAAATGACTGTGGTAGCGGATCTGACACAGTGAGGATGAGCTGAATCTGAGACCAGGAAATGCAGATAGGCATCCCAGTGTGCTGCTGGAGCACAAGAAAGACTTAAGGCTGAGAAAAACAGCATAGTGCCATGCACAGAGAAAGCAATACCTAAAGGGATATCAATACTGAACTGGAAATGGTTGATGTCCACTTTTGGGGGTGGCTCAGACTTCTGTGTGCCTCGTAAGTGCTTGGTCCGCCGGATGGGTTCTTTGGGGCAGATAAAATACAACATATATCATCCCGTGCGGAGGATCCCCATGCCATCAGACGACGGTGGGATGTATATTTGAACCTTGGTTCGGGTTGATGTCCGCTATGGATTTGGTAACACTGGGAATATGCGTCTAACCTAGAAATGCCATGAGCGCGCATGTGTGCAGGTGTGTGAGCGAGTACTTGCTGGTGGTCACAGGAAACAGAATTGCCATGGACCACCAGCAACGTTGCGCGCATGTGTGCGTGTCTGTGTAAAGTGTGCCCTGCTGCCCACTTCTACACCTGGACATTGATATTTCCACCCAAACACAACAATTGGCCACCTAGTTGTGATACTAAGGCCCCGTGGAGCGCGTGGCTTCCTGACCCCCTGGAGCCGTACCGGCCGCCGCCGGGCGCCGTGACGGCCCGCGGCCCCGTCTGTTTCGGGGCACCTATCGGGGCTTCCAGGGGCTCGGACATCGCCTGCCGTACCGTCAGCGGCATCGTGACGTCTTTGCGGAACGATCAACGGCGGAGGAGGGGTGCTGCGGTCGTCCATTTTGACGATCCTGCAGTCAGGCCCAAGGGGCAGCAGGCACAGTTTCCGGGGGGAAATAGATGGGGCGGACGAGTGGGTTTGGCAAAAACCCTCGGTGGACTGCATGGAGAGAGGGGGAAGATGCGGGAGAGGCGTGCGGTACTGAGGAGGGGGAGCAGTTGCACTGTGCATGGACAGCGCATGGGGGCCGCGCGCACCCGTGCCAAGATGCGCTCTTGACAGGGACCGGGCAATGCACTTTGGGGCTGGGCATGAAGTTGGTCACGTGTGCGGTTGGAGAGCTTGCCTCTGGGGATGCCTCTCCGATTGCACTCTAATATTCCATGGGTAAGACAATTTTGGTATCCCCCCCCTCCCCCACTTGCGCAAGCACGGCCGCCGTCCCAAATATCCTGGCAAAACTTTGTGCCATGGGGTTGGGCTGTACCTTACAACGGCGGAATGGGACGAACCAATCAGAGATGGATGCGGAAGATTCAACAGATGCAGTGTGACACAGGGGGGGGGGGGGCGCACGCAGGTCAAAGAGGGCTCCACACATGCACGTCCTGGTATGCATATGCAGCAATGTTCGGCAGTTCCAATCAATGCTATGGACAAACATTGGCTCAGTGTTCGTAGCTTGGCCGTGTTTTGTCAGCCAAAACCTCTGGATCAAATACAACGACTGTGGTCACCTTTACCTATCACTGCAGGCCTTTGCTCTGTGGCTGGCACTCAATCGGCCAGACCTGCTGATCCGGGGGCGGGTGGGGAGGGTAGTGTGTGGGGATTGGGGGGATTGGGGGGATTTGGGGGGCGGGGGATTGGTAGCTCCTCACGCAGTGCTGTCACAGCCAGCAACATATGCCTTTGGTGTACGCTGCACGCTCATGCCGGGCAGGTCGTCACGATGGGGGTAGTGCACCTACAAATGATCGAGGGATGCGCAGTGGCGACACTTGCACAAGGCCATCGCGTGTTGCCTGTGCGCACCAATCCGATGCCTCTGCTGTCCACTGCGGCACCATGCTGGACATTGACTCAGGCGCAACTGGGCAGTGCCTCCATGATGTGTGTCACACAGAAGCGTGCGCCTGGTATCCTTCAAGGGTAACCGGGAGACCGAGTGTGGGTGTGGGAAAAAGAAAATGCGGCAGCACTGGGCAATCTTTTTGCTTTCAGTAGACATAGTCCGGAAGCTGCAAAAGTGAGCTCAGTTCGGTCATGTGCTACATCATTGGTGCACGGTCAGACTCATATAGCGTCTGTAAAACAGGCCTACCCCTCACGAAGAGATGGGTCACTGTTTTCTTCTTCCGATACTACAGAGAAACCTGCCTGGTGTCAGCCACGCCACTGGACAATCCATGTTTTTGCAGGTGTGGGCATGATCCCTCTGAGGGTGCCTCAGCGCACCGCGCGCGCGCACCGCGCGCACCGCGCGCTGAGGCAGACGCGTCACTTACCGGTGAAATGCACACCTTTTTCAGACAGGTACCGCCGTTCTAAGTCAACCGGGCTACAGTCGCACCGCGCGCGCGCACCGCGCGCGAGGCACCCTCTCTGCATGTGACAATGGTTGAGGGGTCTGTTGGTTGACACGGGGGCAGTGGGAGGGCTGTTGCTGTTTTGGCCCATTTGTCAACTTCATTATCACGGCGTATCATTTCAAGTCCATCCACATCTCTGGCTTGCACAGGTGTTGGTGGCTGGAGACCCAGCAGATTGGTCGTACTGCCAAGTGCTGAATTGACTGCTGGCGGAGATCTATGTCTGCACATTCTGTGCTGGGGTCAATGGGACCCCAGAGCATAACTGCTTGGTTCTCCATGGTGAGTGTGTCACCTGGTGCAGCCAATGCTGTGACCAGGACGGCGCGCAGTAACTCACCCCTGCATGATGTCTGCGGGCCCGCGACATGTTGCAATGATAATGAGTGGACCACAGGACACCGCTAACCTTGCCCAATCTGCATATCCTTCAAGCGAAGGTACCTCCAGTTTGCTCCTGTCGCTAAACCAAGCTGTCCCTTACCTTGGCTTGGTGTAGACTGGTGTCCTACAGTCATTACAAGTGAGAAACCTTCCGGCACGATTTGTGTATCCTGGATGTCACGCGGGGGCTTGTGATTTATAATCCTTTTTTTGGGGCGGGGGGGGTTCAGACTAAGATGAGCTGGCGTAGCCCGCTCAACTTACAGTACTCGAGATGTCCTCTCGGGATCAAGGTTCAGAGCTGTCCAGTGCTACGATGATCCCACAATGGCCGTGGTAGCGGATCCGACACATAGTGAGGATTAGCTGGGCTTGTGATTCATATATCTGGCAGCATAGTCTGCGAGTGGGACACGGGGGGTCTGGGCCTGTAAGGACTGACCACCAGAGGACTCCCTATCATACAACTCTGGCCCATTGGGGGACGACGCGCTGCTGCAGTGGGATTGGGACATGGGCCCCCAACTGTTTGAGTAGTGCCCCTGGTCTCTGATCAGCGCCATTGACTGAGACACAGAGCCCGGTAGTGCAGGGGTGCAGTGCAGTGAGCGAATGGCAGATTGAAGGATGGAAGTGTAGCGAGAACCGTAGGTCCAGTACATTTTTTCTGATGGAGTCCCAGACCCCCCATGCGGACGGGGTCTGTGACGGGCGTAACGCTGTGGCGCGGTTCAATCCCCCTGGCCGCCGTCACGAAGAGGGGCGCCTCGAAGGGAACTGTCTTACTACGAACCGGGGGGGGACCGGGGGTCACGGTTGTGTGTTGGGGAGGGACCGGGTGCGGAATCAACGCGGCACCACATTGATGATCCTCCCGAGAAGCGCTGCTCGATTTTCCCTTGCAATTCCGACAAATTTTTTGGGCTCAGACAAGAGCCTTGAAGGCAGAGCAGGAGCTAAGTACAGATTTCGCCAGAGCCGGGGTGTGCATACGGAATTCGGCTCTGGGCTGGTTCCCCATAGTTTCCCTCTCTGCAGCAACAGCCAGCTGAACCACCCATGCACCCCAAGAGACCACGTCCCAACTAGGTGATGCTGCACGACAAATGCACCCGACACTGGGCCCGACTCTTTTGTGGGGGGGGGGGGGGGGTCAGACTGCAAGGTGTGCTGGCATAGCCTGCTCACTTCACAGCACTCGAGATAACCTCTAAGAATCAAGGTTTCCCCTGCAATTCTGACAAAATTCTGTTTGTATTTGAAGCAGTTTGCGCTTGCTTGCACCGTTGCCACGTGCTCCTTTTGCAGGCCTTGGTACTGCCCACGAGTTTGTTGCAATGAGGGCACCCGGGAAAAGGTTCCAAGCCTCTATATGAGCAGTGTAGTCCTCGGCGTTCTGCGTGTAAAGAAGATCCATTGCTGAAGAAGACCCGCAGCCAACAGGCTGAGCAGTTTTCGAATCTGATGCCTGAGATCGCGGCCGCAGCTGACACACCAAAGCAAACCTTGCATCGTTTCCGTAAGGCAGCCTTGCAGCCGACGTGCCCGCTTGCTGGACGTTTTTCCTTGGCCTCGTGCAAGACGGCCTGTCCGGCTACACCTCCCGTACAAACTGTATTTTGGGGCACCTGGCCGTACCTCGGGAGGGCCCAGCCGCTTTGCCGCGAGAATGACGATGGTCGGCACCCTCCCGAATCACTCACGGGTTTGCTGTACTGGTCCTTCCGTGTGCTGTGTCCGCAATGCGGCGAGTTGGCGCCCCCGCCAGGTCTGTGATCCCCCCACCCCCCATACCCTGGGGAGGAGGGGCGGCTTCAGGGGCCTCAGCCACACATCCACCCGCCCAGCCAGCCCTATCCCCCATGCCAAGCGCGGTGTGGGGCTGCCCAACTGTTCATGGCCACAATGGAAGGCCATACCCCCCCCCCCCTTGTAACAGCCACGCAAAAGTCCCAAATTAATACGGTCCCTATGCCTACTGTAGCTTGGACAAGGCCGGAGACACCCGGGTTCAAAAAGAGAAGAGTGCATGGTGAGCTGGTGCAAGGAAGGGGAATATAATGCACAAATATCCCCAAAATCAGGGCTTTGTGGGTTCAAGTGGGCAAACACTCACAGCAGATGTGTCCATGACCCTAGGTGACTGGCAAATTCTATTGCCTTCGGCAGTGCACCTCGAAGAGAGGTTGACAGTCAGCCAATCAGTCCCTGAGCCAGCAAGCAGGCAGTCAGTCAGATACACACAGTTTGGGTTTTTTGTCAGTGGCAGATGCGGAGCCAAGCAGCAGGGAGGCCCTGCACTGCAACCCAAACCTGGCCGAGTGGTAAAGCAGCCAACCGCTACCAGCAGGTCGGCGGTTCGAACCCCAGTTTGGCCACTTTCGCGCCGCCGCCGACGGCGGCGCTAAAATTCGGCAGACGAGTATCCGAACCGACGCCTGCAAGCCAGGAATCAGCTGTGTTACCACTGGACCGCTGACCGTGTTAACAGCACTGTGCGTCCCCACTGCTTGTAGCCTATGAAGCAAAAACTTTTGACCCCCCCCCCCCAACACCCCCACCCCCCCACCCCCCAAAAAAGTGATATCCAGTTTTAGGGGGTAGAGGCCTCAAAATCAAAAAATCCATTGGGGGATGGTCTTACTGGGCAAAATAATGATTTTACAAGGGGTTGGACATCAAATATCATGCCTTGGGGTATGCTACGCGAATGACCCCAAAAAAGGGGGGTATATGACGCCCGCGCCTGCGCTTGATCTAACAACCTCTCTTCGAGGTGATTTGTCACCAAGCCCATGTCTTATGTGGCTGCACTGCGTTTGTACCGAATCAAATTAGGTACCAAATTAATACGGTCCCTACACCCGCTGTAGCTTGGACAAGGGCGTAGCTTTAACAGGGGGGGGGGGGTACCTGTCACCCCCCAACAGTCCCCCCCCCGGCTGTAGTCCGGGGAAGGACTCGGCATCTGCGAGTTTGACAGCTTTGAGTTTGACAGCAAATCATGACCCCATACGCCCAAACGGCTGTTGACGTGATGGAAGAAGATGCAGATGACGCAAGGACGCGACGCACCCCCAAAGCAAGAGAAAATCATAAATCCTGAACTGGTGGCGTCAATCTGTGAGCTACAGCCAAGGTCTGAAAGTGGCCATTTATGTGTAACCAGGGATCTTTTGGCGACTCAAACAGCACACCACACCCCTTCAGACAGGGGAAAACGCCCCGCAAAGCAAGCAAATCGCAGCCCCACCAAGCAAAACACCCCCCCAAAACCCCATTTGGGTCCCGGCCACTGTGGGCTGGCTCTCGGTTTGGCTTAGCAAGATGTGGGTAGACCACCCTGACTGACTGCGATCACAGGCACACTGCTCCAAGAACCACAAATCCTGCACCACTTATGAGGGTTTGATGTTCTGCCAGAAGGACAGTATGTAGCCATAGGAATGGCTGCGCCAGACATCGCGTCTTTTGATGGTGCCAACAATAGTGCGGGCAATTGACACACTGGGTGTCACACTTGACTCATCAACTGGAGGACAGCTGCAGGCAAGTCTGACTGCCAGACCCCCCTTCCCTCTGCAACACTGTATAGTTTATCGCTAAACTAGAAATTCAAGGTCCAGAACTGTCCACTTACACGAGGACCGTGGGGGGTGGAAGTAACATGTTGTGGGGAGGAGCGGGAGCTGAAACCAGGCAATACAGTGGGGGTCTGCCACGCCCGGGGGCTGCCCAGCGTGTTCTTGAGGCGCAAAGCAGCCGAGAAGGTGTGCGGAATCCAGAGGAACATGGGGCGGAGTCCATGATTGTCGGCTCAAGAACGATGCGCAGCATACAGAAGAGCAAAAGGGAGTTGAACATCAGAGAGCGTCCGAAAGCAACGAACGCCTACACTCAATACTGAACGAGAGAGCGTTGCCAAACTCGACCTCGAAGGTCATTGCCACCCGGCTGATGAGGTTTCAGGGGCTGGAGCGGCATGAACGGCACAACAGGCCACTGCCACAGGATAACAGGCTGCTCTGGCAGGTAGGGACGCGGTTTTTTTATTGCGTTCCGATGCTCGACAAGACAAGCGGTCCCGGAGACCGCAGGTCCGACGCTCCGGCAGGCAAAGGTGATGCAGAAGCACCGAGGGCACTGCTCCTGACGCAGGGGACGAAGCTTGTGTCTGGTGTGGTGCCCAGTCTGGGCACGGTTCATTTGCAAATGCCCCTCCGGCGAGGGTGAACCCCGTTGGCCTGGGGTTGGTACCCAAGGCTTGTACTTCTTGCCGAAAGTGGCGTCACATAGTTGAGGGTCTCCGATTGCTTGAGTCTGTCTGCTGAATTGTTGTGTCAAGTTGCCCGGCAGTCAGGACCAGTTTGGGTTGTTTGGGGGTGTTTCTGCACAGCACGCGCACGGCACCCACTCGTGAATTACCTTTCCTGTGACCATGCTGAAAACGGCCCACCACCAGGGAATCATATGTCTACAGGGCAACAACAGCAGATTTAGATAGCAATCGGGCATTTTCGGTGTGAGACATACCCCGCCCCCCCCATGTCCAGCCCCCCCCCAGGGTACACGGTTCCCCCCCGGCCCGGGGGGAACCGTCACCAAGTGACGGTTCCCCCCCTGGGGGGGGGGGAACCGTACACCACTCCCGACCAGCCAATTCTAGTATAACCCAACTAAAAATTTTCTTCGGCGCCTTCGGCGCCAGTGATTTCCTATTGATTTCTTATTGTTCATGGGCCAAGTGACGGTTCCCCCCCTGGGGGGGGGGGATGGACACGGGGGGGGGATGGACATGGGGGGGGGGGGGGGTACCCCACAACCCCCTTGAAATCTCCATCCTGATGTTGTGACGGTTCCCCCCCACAGGGGCGGGGGGGATTGCACCACACAATGGTAGCACTAAAACTGCAGCGGGTCCAGTATAGCCTACAGAAAAAATTTCTTCAGCGCCTTGTATTTCCTATGCTTTTTGGGGGAAGTGATGGGACATTTCAAGGGGGGCGGTTTGTTGTAACTCATTATCTGAGTTTTTGGACTGAGTCTGGGCAGTCCGTGCTTGGGAGCACTGTGGTCACTTTGGCCATTTGGGAAAACGGGGCCAAAATAGCCTAACCCCCCCGCCCCCCCCTTGCGAGAGCAACACTAAAATTTGACGGACACAACACCTGCCGTTGTTCCTGAATTCAACATCAACGCATGTCACTTCACATGCGCCTCACAAACGGTATTATCCCCACAAGTGTGGGCGTCAATGCATTCAGCACAATAATGCTGCTGGCACTCACCACGAACTGTGATGGTTGAACGCTTTTGACAACACAAACCAGCAGCATACACCTCTGCCTCATCCTCGCCTTCATCTTTTGTGGCGGCTGAGTTGCTTTTATCGGTCCAAACATGAGGCAGGACATGGTCCCATGGTCCATGAGAGGGTGATGGACCTGCCTCCAAATGCAACGTTGCGTGAAACGCAACAAAAGACGCACGGACTAGTGCAACTCGTCAGGGCCACCACGCCAGATGTTCCAAACCAAACCCCAATGCTACAACTCCCCAACTCAAAGGGCCACAGAAATTTGTGGATTGTGATTCCATATCCCCAACTCAAGGGGCCACTCAATTTGTGGATTGTTTGGTGTGGAAATGGGGTGAGGCAAAGCAGGGAGGACGTCGAAAATGGTCATGGGTGGGGAGTGGGCCCACAAAAATGCCCGGTGCACGCCCGGCGCGCTAACGCTCCCCCTGACAAGGGGGTGGCTCTCGCAAAGGCGGGGGGTACTTTTCGCACAGTGCGTGCACAGCGCATGGTGCCCCTTTGGCCACTGTTTTGAGGCCTGCAAGGTTTGTGGCGTTTTAAGTGTTTTGTGCTCAGACTTGTGTGTGCCTCGTCAGTGCTCAACGATGTGACCGGGCCTGACTGACAGATAAAGTACAACATCAGTTGTCCCGTGTGAGAGACCACAAGCCGCCAGAGGCGGCAGGATGTCTACTTGAACCTCAAACCTGACAGCAGTTTACGCAAAATTTATGGCACGTTCATTTTCCACACATGATAAATTGAGGCTATCGGCGCTCTGCTGTTGTGCTGAATGTTACAAAGCCCTTTTTGAGATGTCCCTTCGCTGCCGCTTTGTCGCTTTGTTTTCCCCTCAGTTGGTTTATTGTTGTTGGTGTTGGGCCCCACCACCGTTCAGCAATCAAGGTCAGGTATTGGAGCCCCGCTAGTCCTGCAATCAATGCCGTGGCAGAGAAGCCACAGCTGATACAATCCATTTGGTGCATCTGCAGTGCTGCTGCCATGGAGGTGGTATACATATAAACGGCACGATCATTTATAAAATATGATCCGAATAGATAGAACAGAATATAAACATAGACAGCCTGTGAGCAGCGCCCTCGTGCATAAATGGGCGCTTTGTGGGACTCACAGGTGGCGCCACGAAGGGCGGAGCGAGACCGGGCGTGACACACACGCGACAATCTCAGCATCCCGTGGCACTGCTTCCAGCGCCGCTTGAGAATAAGCGATGCATTCATCAGTATCCCGGCTGGCTTCGTATACAATACAACAGATGCTCCCGGACGCAGGAACACTGCAACAAGACAGAGTGCAACAGCGCTGAGACAGACCATTGCCTATCCGCTCAATGGTTGGCTCTGATTGACTGACAGCCGCCCCCCCCCCCCCCCAAAACACTTCCAGTCATTGGTCCATCAGAGTGGTGCTCCTGAGGTATGATCCCGCCACAGGGGAGCGTGGGGGGGAAGTGGGGTTCTGCACACCAAATTCTCCCTGGCCTGACCCTGGCACTGCTCTGCTGGCATCACACCCTGGCTCATTGTACAAAATAATGCCAGCGGAGCAAATTAAATGGTCTGAAACACAGCCGGGCATGGGGAGAGCGGGGCTACAGCAGAACTCTCTCTCCTGCAGTTCATTGTGGGGTGCCATAAGGCCCGCTCACGGGGACTGGAGAGGTGGAGGCTACATTAGAGACCCGCTCAAACGCCAATCAATGCAAACCAACTGCAACACTCAAGCGCCACTTGCATACCTCACCACGCAAGCTGCCCCTGCCAGCCACCCTCAGACGCAGAAATATTTCGTGTGGCTCCATAACGCTTTTGCACACTCCCAAAAGGCACCAGTAGGACGTGACGCGAAACAAAAGATTTTCCCCAAAGAACAGTGGGCAGGTTTGAAGCCGAGATTTATGACTTGAGAACTTGACAACACACACCACTGAAAAATATGTCAGTGCACAACTAACAACCAGGTGGCGGACGAGGCATCAGCCTGGTGCACTTTCTGTTGTTGGTCCAGCCCCAATGGGCAGGGCCAGGCTGCACAGCGGCACTTGAGAGAAACTTGGTGTGGAGAATAATATAATATACAGTGTCGGTACAGAGCCGACCAGAATCAAGACACTGGACTAGCAACACTCGCTACCAAGGATAAATGGAAGGTCACACAGGACTTCAACGAGAACGTTTTTGTGCAGTACGGCAGATTGGTTGGGGAACAGGCTCATGCAATGGGGCGAGGTTGTGGCCCTGGGATCATTTCAGTTAAATTTGCGCAGGGCGCACAAAGTGCCCGGTATTCTTTGCAGGCCCTAAGATACTGGGCAAATTCCACGGGTTGGGGCTCTTGGATCTCGGTACAGTTCCCCCCTTGCGCAAGCATGCTCAAAGTCAGGAAAGCGACGATCAGACAGGGTCCCTGTGCTTGGACATTGCCATGCTTGCACACGACGCGTGGGGCCAAAAGAATGCACGCAGTGAAAACCTGCCGATACCTCACCCTACATGCCCATGCTGCATGTTACAAGAGAGAAATCACGTCCACGAGTAGAAAGATCAATAATTGTGGCGGGCACATGTTCACCGGTGGACCAGATGTACGTGACAGCCATGCCAGCGATAGCAAAATCAGCCATGGCTCAAAATCACAGCAACAAAGGCAAAAAGCAGCATTGGGTTGCAGTTGCAAATTCAGCAGAATATTGGTATGAGCAGGAGGAATTACTACACACGTGATCCAGCCCCCTTTTCCCTCTACTATCGGAGCACAACAGCGTCACATAACATAACCACAAAAACCACGGTCCGAAACACGAGGAAAACGACGGTCAGACGGGGTTGCTGTGCTTGGACAAGCCCGTGCTTGAGTAAGGGGGTACAAAGGAAGCATCAGCACGACTGCCCCACATGGAGGAGCATGGCAGGCGGATGGAGTACTGCTCATCTTTTGGCAGGACTACAGCTGACCTAAAAGGGCAGGAGGCCAGTATTGGGGCCGAGTAGATGGTTGACTGGGCACAGAAATCCGTCAAGGTGGCAACGACTCGGGTGTAGCGGAGGGCTGCATTGCTCAGTTTCAATGCGAGAAGGCAAGGGAAAGAAAACAAGAGAAGTGGGGCTGGTACCGCACAGGGCACAGGGCACCGGAGCCAGCCATGATGTTCCCAGCAACGTTACCCCCCCCTTTTTCCAAGAATATCAGTTGAAGCACTCTGAGAGCGCTCTCAGTTCATGCCATTGGCGGTCCTTGACTGTCTTGTTCATACAGGATCGTTCTGGGGTTTCGGGTTTCGCCTCCCCGTGAGAGGGCTACGCAAGGAGCTGTTCGGTAACAAAAATTGCTTTCATAACATTTTTGATCCTCTTGTCGTAAGTCAATGAGGCTCCCTAAAACAAGCCTATTGGAAGGCTGCACGGGGCGGGTAATGAGAACGCCTCGCTCCACAGTGTGGCCTCCGTCAAGGATGGCTTGCCATTAGAGTGCCTTATCCCAATTGGTTTGGGGCCTAGATCTTTGCCTTCGGACATGGTATGTGAATAGCGGGAGTGCAAAAATGAAGAGTTGATGTTGTATGGTCCACATGATTCTCAAAATGATGGCTTTCTCCCTTGGATTCTTGAAAAGTGTGTGCGTGCGTGTGTGTGACGCCCAATGTATTCAAACAAAGCTCAAACTGCAAGGTTCAACGTTCCCACTTCCTACCAATTCATCAGCGAAACCATGTGTTCCAAGTTCAAGGGGCCTCGCCGGCAGGCCGGCGACTAGCACATTGATTCACAGCTTTGAATGTGGGGTAGAGCCAAGGAGCAGCATAGCACGCTGGAGCCCCGCCACTTGCTCTCTTCCGCCCCCCGCAGCGCGCGCCCGCGTGTGTGCTTGACGTCCAAATAGCAAATATTGAGACATGCTGCAATACTTTGCCCCGGCAGCCCCACAACCCGCCCCACATTTCCTCTTCAAGGAAGCAGATGCAACAATCTCCTCAGCCTCTTGCACAAGGGAGAGTGGCGCAGATGGCGATGCCAGGTTGCTAAAAGGGAAACAGAGTGCGGAAAACAGGGTGCACGCAAGCAAATGACATTTGCACATTGACAGAGGAAGGAAATCATATTAAGGAGCAATAGTCCATGGGGCTTCTACCCATTCCAGCCCCCAAACTCACCCATTTGCACATTGACAGAGGCACATTGCAGAACAACTGTGTGGCAGAGGAAGGAAGCATCCGCTCATTTTCAGGTGTTGACAAGAATGAAGATTACGTGTTTGCAGAAGTTGTGCACAGTTGTACAGTTGCACATTGAAAGCGAAGAGCACTAGCAAACATGCAAGATGGACAAGCCAAAAAATTTTGTGAAAAAATTGCAGTAAATTCCTAAATTGCAGAAAATTGCGAAAATCGCAGACCTCCGGGCTGTATTTGACTTCAAGGACACATAAATCCCGAACACTTGGCGCTGTCCGCGCCAAATTAGCCTGGAAAAAAATCATCAGTATCAGTGTTTGCTTCTTGAGTTCCAAGAAAACGCAACGTCCAGTATGCAGGATTGCATTCTACGATAGAGTCCACCTATGAGTGTAGAGTTGTCTGAACCTTGTTGGAATCATCCAAGATCGTATGGTGGCATGTCTTCGAACTCACAGAGGAAGCAATTGTGCCTTCTGCGATGAATACTTTACTCAGGGGATGCGTGTGCTGAACTGCCATGCGGCATTAGGACATCCATGTCAGTGTACAGGGTAGCTGGGTGCATTTTGACTGAAGTCCTCAACCATGATCTGCTATGAACCAAGACCTGGGCTTCTCAAAAATGTCCTCTCCACAGCTCTGCAGGTTGCTATCCTGTCCAGCAGAGGCCAGTCCGAGCATGAGATACCGGGGAGGGGAAATTCTGGTACGGACACAATTTGGTATGGCAAAATTTGGGATGGTGAAAATTTGGTACAAAATCTGAAATATCATGGAACAATGTGGTACAAATTTTCCAGATAGCGGACATCCCGGGAATTGTACCAGACACTTCCAATTTGGAAATGTAGTACTTCTACAACTCAGCTATCTGCTTTCTCTGCTGTTCATCTGTGAAACAGGGTTCAAAGTTAAAACATGATGTCCTCAAGAATGGTTACACAGTGAAGTTAGGAAAAAGATGGGCCGACGCCTCCCCCTGTGCTTCTTTATCGCAAAGGGGGGCAACCGAGGCCTCGACACGTGGGAAAAGGGGTCGTCTGCAGATTTTCACTGCTTCACCTTCGACGACACAATTGCCTATGTGGTGTTTGATTTGACATTCAACACCATTTGTAGAATATTGTCTTCTGTTGTGATGCAGACCACAGGGACCCCCATTGGGGGTTCACTGTCAGCCCAGATCGCGTCACTGGTGCTACTGTACCGGGAATTAACAGCCAGGTCAGGTGCAAAACGATCACTGGACGCAGCCCTGTGGAGTAGGTATCGGGATAATTTCTCTGTCAACACGGCCGTCACGATGCGTAGGAATGAGACACTCCCTGATGCCGTCCAGCGACGAGCGGGTGTGTTACAGAAACAATTCAAATCAGTCTTCAACATGAGTGTGACACTCGAGCAGTGGGGAACTACCATCGATTATCTGGAGTCAAATCTGGCTGATGTACACGGACCACAACCACTGCACACAAAGGCTATACAATGGGACTCCCCTCCTGGGGTTTCCACACCCCCACGCATATCCAAACTCATCGACCCCACTGCCCCAAATGCTAGAGATATGGTGACCACGTTGGTCCCCAACGAAGTTAAGAAATCTGCTTGGTACAGGCTCTCTCCTGCAGCAGCCACAGAGAACCTATCCAGCTTAGTGCACCTCCTGACAACCAAGAAATACCCAAACACATGGTGGGCTAACACACTGCGCAAATCAGCCGGGAAATTGGGGTTGCAGTTGCCCGCGGGCCCCCATGTGGGGCCACTTGGGGAGCCCGTCTCGCGGCGCGGAGCTCGCTTCGCGAGCTCTACGCGCGCCGCTCGCCGACCTCCCCACTCGGGTCTTCCATGATGTAATGATGTCCCTCAACCCATGTCTTGGTTGCACATGTGTCCGTACGAGCGCATCAAGCGAAATTTGGTGTAGGAAATGGTGACTAACACTAAGCCGTAGCACAATTGCCGAATTACCCGACTTATCTTGTGCACAGAAAATCATGTTTTGTGGTCACTGAGCATTATTGTCTCGCTTGCTCGCGCCCTGGACGACACCTGACGACGTGCACACGACGGGTACCATAAGGTAAGCTCAAGATTCACTCCTGCAACATAAATACTTAAACATTTTTGGAGAGGGAGGGAGCAGTGGGTAAGAGGGAGTGCCTACCCTGCGCGCGGGCAGTGATGACACGTGCACGGCAATGGGTCGCTTTGCCCCCAGTGACGCATTTCCTAGCGCAAATCCAAGAATGAGGTAAATAAATTACGAAGCCGCACTAATCCTCCAAATCTGACATGGAAAGATTGCTACCACCATCACCTGCGCGCAGGGCAGGCAAGCCCTCCAAGGACAGCTAAAAGGACAGCAAAGACACGAAGAATGTGCTCGAACTCCTCACCTCAAGTGGCACGCACCTGGAAAAAAAAATAAGACTGTGCAGCGTCAGGCTGCGCAGTCGCAGATGGCGCAGAATTAGACTTCTCAGCACGCCACCAATTTTGGGGGGGGTGGGGGCCAATCATGGATGAAAATGGAGAGTCGTTCCAAACTGAGGAGGCGAAATGCTCTGGCCTTGTGTTTACATCCATGATTATAAGAAAGGAAGGAGTTCATTTTAAGGAGCAATAGTCCATGGGTTAGGCACACATGGCTCCCACCACGGGCTGGCCGCTGACGACCGGCCCCAGAGAGGTGAGAAGGGTACCTATCCTGCATGACAAGAGGCCCCCCCCGCACCAACCGTTACGTTTGTTCACAAGACACCTGGGACACCTGAGAGATCGAGAGATCGTCCCCGGACGCACAGGCAGGGGACCACTGTCTGGGCGTAAATGCAGCCCACGAGTGCCAGCTTGATGTGACCGCTGGCGACCACGTTTGTTGCGGGGTCATTTGGGGGTAGCTATGGCGTCTTGTCCCTTAAAAACGATGGCAGGCAATGAGGGAGGAGTGTGGGGTCCCGGTTTGGGCTGCAGCCTCGGCGTAGGTCGTCGGACAGCGGGGGCAGCATTGGCAGGGGGGGGGGGGGGAAGACGGGCCCGGCAGGAGTGGTCCCCCCCTCTTCTGGCATTTGGGGTTAAAATGTTTTGAAGCATCCTCGCAATGCCTGGAGGCACAGCTCGATCACATGCACCGTCCGTCGTTTACATCCATGATTATAATCTTGCGTATCTACAATGAGGGACCACTTCTGTTCGGATTTATATTTTACAAAAACCTTGGCATTGGGTGATCCTGTGGGTTGGGCTACTCATCCTTGGTCATTGAGAGAATGTAACAATGCAATGATTGCCCCGCCGGCACCCTGCAGCGCATGCAGTTCCTTTCAGTTACTTTCAAAAACAAACTGAGGGAGAGGGCGGGTTGCCACATTTTTGTCACAGTTTCTGCGAAGCTATGGTCTTGAGGCGACTGGCGTTCCAGGTTAAGCATGCATGGCCGGAGGCTAGCCCGCGCCATGGGCGTGGGTCCCATGTAGAGCGCTCTCACCCATACCCTTTGGCCGTTTCTGAATGTTCTGTCATCAACAAAAGACAGTGACGAAGGGGGAAATTCATCGGAGTCACAGGGCGCAATGTGCCAATGCCGGGCACTCATGGAAAGACCGGTCCAACAGTAGAGTCGCAAAGGGCCACACCCTCAAGCGGGTGAGGGTGGGAGTTGTTGCACCGGCGCGCGTGCCGTGGCGACTATTGGTGGTCAAACACCAGTGAACGTTCCCACGATGCACCCACCCAGACAGCCCATGTAATCCCAGAACACCTTGGTTGCAAGCACACCCCGTGTCTTGATTCTTTGTATGGGGGCGTTTTCGCACAGCGCGGGCACAGCGCGGGCACAGCGCCAATTATTACGGTGATTATCCCGGTAACAACCCTGAAAACCACCCCCCCTGCGGAATCATGCACAATCAATTCAAAACTCAAAAATTCAAACATCTGATGCTTGCCATGGGTCCCAGGGACCTAAGTTCTGCCCCCTATAGCCCCGTCCACTGCAGCAGACATTCAATGACGTCCTTTCAACCTTCTGAACTTACCAAACTCCCGGTGGTGGAGAACAGCCAACTTTTCGCACAGCGCACGGTACGCCCCCTATGGTGGTCAATACTTCCCAACGGCCTCTGGGTGGTGTTTATTCTTTCCTGGGGGCCTCTTTTCGGTTGCAGTTATCACTGGGAGGGGCCCCAGATATACCCCAAAAGTGGCAAGAGCACCCTCAGGGCTGAGCCGGAGCTCCGCTTGGAAGTACGGTGGCAGCCTTGCTCCACCATCAGGCCCCGGTTGGACAGTCTGTCGGAGCTGCTTCAACGGACCCGGGGGTTCACGCTGCCGTGGTTTACCGGAAGATGGAGGCAGCCTCCGGGCGGTGGGACGGCACGACGGGGGCCAGCCGCGTTCCCCGTTGGGACCGGGCCTGCCTGTGCGCTCCAACACAGTTTCTGACGCTGTCCTGGATGGCAAGGCAGAGGGAGCTGACACAGGTGAGATATTGGACTGCTGCCAATACAACACCTTGCCAAACTCCAGTGGGCAGACTGCCCAGACGCCTGGGGGAACGCTGGGGCACCCGTTGGGGGAGAGCGCGCGGCCATATAATATAAACGAACGGTACCCTGCAAGCTTGTTCTTGCGGTCAAGAAGGCGAAAGCAAGGAAGAGTGGGGCACCCAAGTGACGGAACCGCCCATCTGCACACTCTTGCGACCCGGGCCATATGATCATAAATATGGTTGCAGACCATCAGTGGCACCAGATACGGTTCATGGCCGAGTGTTATACTTCAGCATTCGTCAGTTGGGCGTGGATCAGCAGGTTGACACAGAGAAATATTGGGACGCCCGAGACCGGGTGGTTCTGGAAGTGCTTGGGCTGGGGTCCAACCAGGGCTGTGCTTCAAAGGGGGCCGCCAATCATTGAAAAATCTCAGTGCGCGGAGTATGTTCGACAGTTCATGATGGAGGACTCCACCCTGCACCATGTCTACAATACACCGTGGGCACTGCCATGCACCGTGCTCTCACGTTCATGGTTCATGGCGTACAACACACCGGTCTCAGGAGTCAATCCTACGTGGCTTTGGTTGGGCGGGTTCGGAACTGGGGCCGGCCTCCAACGACTCCAGACTAGAGCTCGACCCCTGCTCACTCACGTGGTCTGACGGGGCTTCAAAGGGGGGCGGGGTTTTGGGCCAGGGTGGGGGGCGCCATTGGTCAGGTGTGGAACCGCCACTGTCGCTCCAGCCGCGCCTGCCCCATGGCCTTCATTGCGTACTCAGTTCTCAGTGCGGTCTTTTGGCCATCGGCCTGGTTCATGTCCCATTGTTCCAGTCCCTGCCTCCCTGGCTGGGGTCAGGGCCATGGATTCTGGGTTCATTATCACCTGGGTCACTCTGCCGCTTCAGTCCAGGCTCGGGCCGTGGCATGGACACGAGGAGGGGGGGGTTGGCACAAGGCCTTGGGGGTTGGCTCTGTTAGCCTGTGGCGGCGCCTATTGGCCTCTCGCCCTTGAACCTTCTGCTATTACAAACAGGCATCCGTACTACTGCGGGCATCCGCACTGCCACGGGCATCCACCTTCCTGGGGGGGAATCCAGAATGCAACTTCTGCCCATGGCGTCCTCCCCTGACGGCCTGATCAGTGCCCAGTATGCGGTCATCACGAAGACCCCAGGCTGGGAGCAGGGGGGGGGGGTGTCAGAATGGGGACCCTCCTCCTTGCAGTTGGCCCAAATGACATGCAGTGCAATGAGAAAACCGGTGCAACCGTTTGGTGCTCATCGGTATAGTATAGTATAGTTTAGTTTAGTCTGCATCAGAGCTGGAGTTGGGATCTAAACCACAGTCTGGACCTGAAGGATGTGAATCCGAAGAATTCCAGGCCAAATCTGAGTCTGGACCAGGCACAGAGCCATCAGGCTTGTCCTTCACAGGGGACACCACTGCTTTGATGTCCATATCCACGCTCTGCTCCCCATCCACACCCTGTCGCCCTGGTCTGCACACTCTGATCGCAGATCTGTGCCCGTCCTTGTTTTTCTGCCCTCTCCAACTACAGGTTGGTCATTGTACTCATAAAAAGGTGCAGCATCACGTGCCACGACCAATAACTTCTCCATCATATTTATCTCTAAGCTCCTACGATACGCAGAATTTACCCGATTCAGGAGAGAGAAAAGCCAAAAGACGGACAGCAGCCTTTTGTGCCACATTTTAAACGGTTGCCCTTTGCTTCCCGGAAAGGTGGTCCCCATCCAGGGCAACAGCCCGGTGCATCTTTCGCAAAATGGGGGGGGGGAAATACGGTTGCTATAAGTTCCCGCCAATTTGCCAGCCAAGTGCCATTTTGGCACTATTTGGGTATATCGCGGGGAACCCTCCATCTTGACCCACAATTTCAAAAATACTTTTTTGTCCATTTCTAAGCAAGCCGAATCGCAGGGGTCAACAAATCCGGTGGCCCACTTCAGAGCAGGAGGCGCGGCAGCGCATGGCACTGACTCATCTGAAGCGTTGGAGGGGGAGGGCAGGCAGGCAGGCGGCAGGGCGCGGCAAGGCGGCAGTCCCGTGGCCGGGTGCCCCTGTGACCTCTGCCCAACACCTGGACCAACCTGAAGTTCCAATGGATTGAAACATGGGTCCCAATTCATCGCATCAGTCGCAAAGATTGCACGGAGCTCGCCCCCTTCCCCTCCCCGTGGACCTGCACTGCTGTGCCGGTGAGACAGGGAGGGTGTGGGGCCTGCGCCGGAACATGCCCTTTACCACCACAGCAGTATCCTGGCCACCCACCCCCGGGCGGTCGCCTGCGCTCCTTCCTTCGGGACGGGCTCCGCGCGCGCGCCGCCGCCGCGCGCCGCCGCCTCGCACATGAGAACCGACAGGCCACTGGGACCCTCCGCGGGGGTCGGGGCGGGGCAGTCCTCTTTCTCGAAGTAGTCGTCGGGCACGTCGTCCGCGGCGCGGGGGGCCGCCCCCGTCGGGGGCGGGGGGGTAGGCAGTCGGTTGGCGGTCGGTTGGCCGTCGGCCGGCGGGCGGAGGGGCCCCAGCAGCGTCCGCAGGCAGACCAGCTGCGGGCCGTCCAACAGCGACGGGCAGGCGGAGGCCGTCCCCGGCTCCGGCTCTCCGGGGCCCTGGGCCAACCGCCGCTCGATGTCCCGGAGGCAGGCGTACGACGGCGTTGCGTCGCAGTCCAGGCACGCGGTGTACATGCGGAGCAGCGTGCCCTGGGAGCGCCACGGGGGGAGCGTGCGGCGCCGCCGCTGGAACGCGCGCGCGACGGGGGCCGCCCAGGTCTGCAGGTCCGCGGTCAGCTGCGCCGGGGACCCCATGTACACGTGCGGGACGGTGCCCAGGACCTCGGCGCCGGGGCTGCCGTCGACCGTGAACTTGGCGCGGAAGTCGAGGTCCACGAGGCACTGGACGGCCGCGGAGGGGGCGACGACCAGGACGGCGTCGAGAAACGGCGACAGGGGCCGGGCGCGGCACGGGGGCGCGCCCGGGCTGCGGGCCCGCGTGCAGAACTTGACGGGCCAGTGCCAGCGGGCGTGGAGGACGTACGCCAGCATGTCGCGGACCGCGGGGGTGGGCGTGCCGCGCGGCGCAGCCTCGGTCACGGCGAGGAGGGCCCCCTGGATCCGGGAGACGCACGCGGCCAGGCTGTGGGCCGCGCGCGGGAGGGCGGTGGGGGCCTCCGTGGCCCAGGCCCTGGAGACCAACGCGAATGAGGGGTGGCCAATGAAGGCCATTTTTGGCTGTCAGCCTCAAACATTGGAAGGGGAGGAGGGGGGTCCTGGGGGGGGAGGGTACCCCCTGTGTGACATTCCGTTGGGTTGTCATTTCTTTACGGGGCCCTGGACAGTCACCCGTTCTTCCCTTCGCATGTTGCGTCGGGTCGCTGCGTTCTGTCGGCCGCTGCGGCCGGTGCTCTTGCTGGTGTCGTTTCCGCATTCGCGGAGCCCAGTAGTTGGTGTGTTGGGGCTGCGCTGAATGTGACATGGTGTACCATTTGCATGTCAGCGGCGCCCAGTAATTGGCGTATTGAGGATGTGCTGGTTGTTGCCGGGGTCGTTTGACGTAGCAGGGGGGGGGGTACCCCCCTTCCTCCTACGGTGTACGGTCGTTCTAATACATCCCTGCACACATGCATGTCTGCACATATGAGGGAGGCAGAGGTGGTGGGGCGGGGTCAAAAGCCCCTTTTCCATTTACTCTTAGTTCTGAGCAGTTTGACTACACAGAAGTGGGTGTCATTCTGAGCACAAGGGGGTCATTTTCCGGGGGGTGGAGGGGAGTCAGCGAAAGGCAGTCTGTCAGGCGTGGGGGGGGGGGGGATCTTGGGGGTGGGAAAATTTCGCCACCTCCATGAATCCTGAAGCTTGCTGTTATTTCCTGGTGGGCTCCGGATGGTTCCTGATCTTTCCTGGCTGGCTCTGGATGGTTCCCCTTATTTTCTGTTCGGCTCCCGATGGTTCCTGATATTTCCTGGTGGGCTCTGGATGGCTGCTGTCATTTCCTGGTGGGCTCTGGATGGCTGCTGTCATTTCCTGGTGGGCTCTGGATGGCTGCTGTCATTTCCTGGTGGGCTCTGGACACTTGCATCTGAATTCACAGTGAAGTTGTTGGTCACATGCCACGAAAATTTCGCCAGGAAACCAGGGTTGGTTCTTGCGAAAAGCCATGAGCAGCCCCGTGTTGCAGCAAAAAAGGTTTTGCGGCGCAGTGCCGGGTGATGTATGCGCTTTCCTTTCTCACAGTGCAACACATTGACGAATGAACACCAAAGGACAGACAGGCTGCACACATCAAAGCCGGTCCTGCATGCCTGAATTGTTGCCCAACATCCACCACAGCCATGGAGGGTGTTGTCACGCGGTGCACGCGCGGCGCGGCACCTTTCTGATGTTTCTGGAGATTTTTCCCCGCGAAGAGGCCCACCGCAAACCACTGTGGAGGGTGTTCCCAAATGCTTGTGGATAGTCGCCAGAGGCCTTTGGATGATACCTGGTGTTTTTTTCTGCCTTGCAGGGGGATTTTTAACCTGGTGCCTTTGAGCTTGGAAGCGGGGGGAAAACAGTGCCCATGAAAACGCATATATTGAAACTTTGCAAGGTGCGCGCACGGTGCGTGCAACTCCCTCATAGAAACCCAATTCTGTGGGGGAAAAAAAAATAGTGTCAGGAAAAGTGCCGTGGAACCAGGAGGCGGCTCTTGGGCAAGGGGGGCACATCACCTACAACACAGTTCAAGCCCAAAACCCTCGCTGCATTTGATACTGAACCAAAGCCACACCCAAAATGCATACGGCCGCAAACCTACTGTACAGGTTGACGTTTGTGGTGTGACGTGTGGGGCGGGTGTTTGCAGCCAGCAGAGACTGTTCTAGATCCCAACATGTGCACAAAGGCTGTCTGCATGCCCGAGCCTTGTATGAGTGCCATTGCAGTCCATGCAGTGCGAAATCACCCTTCTCGCCCTCTCCGCACGCCACCACTGCTGAACAGCGTGGCCCATAGGGGGGGATCTCATGATTTGAGACGCGAGTGCTGATGAAGTTGGAGTGGACTGAGGGTTCTGGCGGGGACCGCAAACTGAGTACTCAGAGTGGGACTGCCCCGGGGCGACAGCGTTCTCGAAATGCAACTGCCGAGTCCCATCTCAGCCGAGCCTCCGAATACCTTGCACCCCCCCTGTAACCTCCCCACCAATGTCGTGACGGTTCCCCCCCCTTTGGGGGGGGGGGGGGATTGCACCACAAAACTGTACCATAGCATCACAGTGTAAATCAGCTTCGGCGCCTTGTAAAAATTTTCTTTGGCGCCTAGTATTTTCTATTCTTTTTGGGCCAAGTGACCGACCCTTTCAGGGGGGGGTGACCTCATTAAAAAACGGGGGGGGGGGGATTACAAGGGGGGTATAAGGTAGCACTCACCCGGTCACTCTGCCACTGGGATCTATCATACACGATGTCGTGCAAGGGCAATATACTCTCCATGCTTGGCCCAATACCAAAGGGAAAACACATCCGGCATCACTCGTATCATTCTCAAAGTTCAGTGTGCCAAGCAGACCCCCACTTCCACACCTGCAATTGTGAGCTGCCGCTTGTGGCAAGACTGCAGGTGATTCTCGTTGCACCGGGGCCTTGCCAGCATCCTCAGGCAATGATGGGGGCTTTCCACAGGGGCTGCGGGTTTCGGGGGTGGTGTCTGCTGATGGGGCCTCGGAGAGCTCGTTCCAGTCAATGTCCATGTCAGTGGGCTCTCGGGACAGCAAACTGCCTTTGCGATCAGACATAGCAGCCGAAGAGGGCTGGGCTGCAACACCTTCTTGGGTCTCAGGCTGGTGTGCCACCACCAACAACTGTGCATCGTACATGACTAGGATTGCAAACTGCATGAGATGGGCAGGACAGTTTTTGAGAAAGGGGCTGTGGCCCTCCATGCCGTGGGGAACCCTCAGGCGCGGCATGCAAGCCACTGGACGGCTGCCAGGTTGACAGGCAAGCAACTGTAGTTGGAGGTCGATCAATGACTCTTGCGCTCAACTGCTGGCGGTTGGCGGCTGACCGATGGCGGTTGTCACTAACCGCCTTTTTCACCCACAGAGGCTGCACAGTGTGATGGTCCAGACCTATTAGAGAGTGTGGGGTATTCCAGGCCTAGGAAGTATCCATATCCGGAGTATCCCAGTATCCAGCAGGCCACTGGAAAAATGGGAAAAATGAGGGAAAATGAGGGAAAATGAGGAAAAATGGGGGGAAATGGGGCAAAATGGGGGAAAATGGGGAAAAGTGGGTAAAAATGGAGAAAAATGGGTGAAAATGGGAAGTTGTTACAAATACATCATGGAAAATGTATGAAAATGTTCCAAACAAGAAAGAAAAATGGAGGAAAATGGTGTAGAAATGGGGGGCAAATGGGTGAAAAATGGGACACGGGCAGGTCCCATTTTCCCCATTTTTCCTAAAGGCAACCTGCTTCCCCACAGGGCCGTGAATAAAAAACCTAGTATCCAAGTATATCCGGAGGTATCCGGAAAACTGGATACTTCCTAGGCTTGGGTATTCACCAATTTCAAATCACTTCTTCGGCTACAACATGGCTTTGAGGGAATGTGCCCACAGTTTGCACACTGTGCAGGGTTTTGGACTAAAACCAGGCCCATAAAACTGGGGAAGCAGGCTTTTGGTACAGCCCCAATGTAGGCCCCATGCGTGCGCCATGCCCACTACCCACGCTTTGCGCTTTCTCCCTAAGTAGTAACATTGTATCAACCGTGGCAGCCTGCACAACGAGAGGGGGTCACCGGGCATTTACACCAAGAACCAGCCATAGTTGCGGCGTGAGGAGAACTTGTGCAGAGCGCACGCACATTGCACATATTCCATGGCACAATCAAGAAAATTTAGCAAGTTTGTGAATATTCTTGTGCATCCATGAAATAGTGCAACCTCATTTTGGAGAAAAAAAAACCCATATTGGACCTTGAACCCTCTGCCCAAAGTTCCTCGAAGGGTCATAATCGTCCCATATTGGGGGAATGTTTGCCCGGCGCATGCCCGGCGCTCTACCTTTGTATTAAGTATCCTTTCTCTCAGCCCCAAGTTCATCCCCACCTAGGGAAGTCCCCCAAGTAGACCGCACTAGACCGCAAACCTTCCCTGCAAAGCACGTTGCATCAGCCTAAATACGAGAATTCAACAACACAAAAACTCACTCCCACCACTTCCAACCACCATCCTTGGCATCATCATAAACCGGGTGCAAAGGATGGGCCAGATTTCTTGGACACTGCAAGAAGGTACTCCAAATTGGTGGGGGGGGGGGGGGGGGGCAAAAACAGGCATGGGTGGGGAATAGTCAAAAAAAGACGCCCGGCATGCGCCTAGCGCGCTAATACTCCCCCCTTGCCGCTGACGTTTGCACCTAATCTTGTTTGCCTGACGTTTGCACCTAATCTTGTCTACCTGCACACTGTCCTTGCTGCTAGATCTGTTACTTGCACTGCCACCTACCTCTTGACTCTGCGCCCCCTCACCACTTTGCACCTGCAGCCCTTTGCTCTGGCTCACTTTGTGTACTATGGATTTCTGTGCCCTTGTCTTGGCCAATTTGTCAGCCTCCTGGTTGTGTGGCACCGAAATGTGCGCACATACATGCGTCACCTAGAATGCCCCTGAACACATGGTGACCATGGCATATATATCTTTCTCGAGGTCGTGATGTCGAATGGGCTGCCCTTGCCCTTTCCTACGCTTGTATTGTTTGATTAAGTCTTAAGTCTTCAAGACATCCACACACCCTTTTTTTTACCATAATCCCCATGGCAGTGGGGTTCCCGAAATGAGGAGGCAATTGTCGCCTCTGAAGTGCCTACCATACCAAGATCTCAACATGGGCCATGCAACACAAGAGGTGGTGACCCCAAAAAGTGATCAGCTCCCTACAGGTCGATGAGGGATGAATGGTCCATGGGACCGGGTAGAATTGTTGAGCATAGTGTGTCCACAGGGCTGCCCAAAAGGTCTGATTTTTTTTAAAGGCATTTGAACCGAGGTCAATCTGTGGGCACAGGGGCTACAACAGGAGATTCAGTCCGTCATGTTGCCCCAAATGGATTTTTTCTTAACTCTCCGAGTCTCTTTTGTGCTGAGCGGTTGCAACCACTGTGAATGTGCACTAAATCCTTACCCCGGATTTGTGTTTAGATGCTTTGTCCTGGTGGGTGTGTCAATGAGAAGCTGATTCTGTGCGTGTATGTGTGTGATGGAAGAACAGGAGGAACGAACAAATGTGCTCAACCATGCTCAATATTGCTCAATTGCGCATCCTCCTTCCTCCTCAACATGACAGCACCCCACACATCCACCCACCCAACCACTCATTCACTCACTCCCCTTCCCGCTCCACACACGGCTGATCAGGGAACAGGCCCCTACTTCAATGGACAGGAACCCTATTTCCCTGTGTGTGTATCCAACCCTTGAGAGAGACAAAGGCTCAAAAATGGCTGGTCACCCCGGGAAATAACCAATTCTCAATCCAGTGCATGATTCCGATTTATTGAATTTGCCCCCCCCCCCCCCCCCCAAGGCTCTGAACCACAGCCTTTGCCCTCTGAAGGCTCCTGTTCCTTCAGTTTCCCCAGGGCTTCAAGGTGTTGGTGCCACTAGCGCACGGGTCGTCTGCTGGACACGGGACGCTCACCCTCGGCATCTGATTCAGGCAGCTCCAGGTAACTTCCGTTCGCAACACGAGACCCCAATTCAACATCCATCCCATGAACCAGGGGTATTCCACCCATTGCCCTGGAACCGCAGCCCCGCAATTGATTTCAGGTTCGAAGGTCCAAGAGGCCGCCACTTCGATCGAAGCATCCGTTCAATGTTGTCTCGCCTCTTCTTGGTGCACTTCCCCATACTTCGAAGAGGACGAGTGCGTCCTGCGCCGGGGGCTGTTGACTCCGAATCGGTGGGAGGTGGGGCAGGTTGCCGGTTAGGGGCAGGTTCGGGAGGGAGGCTGGAGGAGGGAGACACAGCATCCATTGGAGGACTCTGTCGATTGTGATCAGATTCTCACAGGCGAGGGAAAGGACGTCCCAGTGTGCAGAAGACGCTACGTCTGCAATCAGGAGATGGAATGGATCGACTGGGGGGGGGGGGGCATTTCTCAACACAAACTCAAGACAATTACAGGCGTCGGCGTTAGCCGCAGCCGAAGTAGGCAAGCCGCAGAGGGAAAGAAAAATGGGGAAAATGGAAAAATGGAGGAAAATGGGGGGAAATGTGAGAAAGCGTCAAAAGTACCGAATGGGAAATGTAGCAAAAATGTGTGAAATTCGTAGGAAATTGGAGAAAAATCAGAGAGAAATGAGACAAGTTGGGACACAATACCCCTTGCCGCACCAGCTGTGAACTGAAATATGTTTGATTTTTCTCATTGCAACGTGTATTGTGCCCCACAGTAGCTTTTCAAGCAACGCATATCGCAGGTCGATCTGTTTGATCCATGAATAGCTTTTGCTGCTGTGTGTTTCCATTCTGTAATGCCAATCCGTAAAAGTGGGAGGAAACATGGATGCAATACCAACTTTCCCATAGTTCCCTGTACCATTCCCATTTTTCCACGGCCTTGCCACCTTTCCCTCAGGTGTCTTTGATGAAGTTTGCCAGCCGAACTGGCCGACTGGAAAAATGGAAATTCTCTGACCAGCCGACAATGGCCCATTTTTCGGCCAGTGCCAAGGCTTGCAATTGCAAAGCAAGACTTTCACATCAAGATTACTTCGCTTCATGCAGGAGCCTTGACACTCATGAGATATCCATCTCATCATCTTTGTGTCTGTTCATGCATTCCAGCCCCATATTCCCCACCGCCGAACATGATGTTCGTCACCTGCTTCTGTGTTGTACGCAGACCATTCCAAGTGAGTATGAGTGTCGGGGGGGGGGGGGGTCCAGCCCCCTTTACCCACACACCCAGAAAAAGCTAGGCCTTGCCTAAAACATTGAGGTGGAGGGGGAGGGAATCTGGAGTAGTTGCCTGTGCTGGGGTCTAAGCGGGAGTGCTGGACATACGGCATAGTCCCCGGGGGGATCAATGGTCGGTATCGATTGACTGAATGCCCCTGCCATAGACAATTTCAGCCGTTAGTCCAGTGGCCCTTGCACAGTGATCGTGTTCCCTTCTTGGTTGGGGTGCTCCTCTATCGTATGTACATCTGTTCGATGTGCCGGTTGCTGGCTGGTATGTGCAGTGGCTGGTTGCCTGTGCTGTTAACCTAGTCCCTGGCCCCCGGGCAGGGCGGGGGTGTAACCCTTGTCGAAATCTGGGTGTGGGTGGCATGGGTAGAGCTTAAAGATGTAGTCCAGATTGGCACAGGTCTTGCCAAGGGCTCGGCGGATACTGCACACGTTCAGTGACATGGTGCTCATGGCGTTGCCCAAAAATATTCCAGCCTCGACACAAAGCCAAAAATCGATAATCAGGCGCTCATCTCCGCCGATGCCGCCGTAGTAGTATCTTGCCCCGTCATTGGTGAGCCGCGTCATCGTCGCCCGGTCGAACTGGAAATCGTGTGCCACGTAGAAGCGCGCTTGCGACCGGTTCTGCCATCGCGAGTAGTACCCCTTGTCCATGGTGCACATGGGAGCAACGTCGTTCACCAAATCGGGCGACGGCATGCCCAGCAGCTTGAAACCCTCCACATGCTTTTTCGCAAACCGGATGCACTTGTTCTCCATAAAGCGCATGTGCAACGCCAAAAAGTCTGGTGGGAGCCCAGCAGCAGCGGTCCACCGATCGACTTCTGTGCTGAATTCGAGGGGGATCCGAGCGTAGCTCCAGATGCACGGCCAATGCGGAACATTGGCGAAAAAGCTGTTGTGCCCGTCCAGCGCCACGACCGCCTGAGGCCCTGACAGCAGCTGCACGTTCACGGCCGGGGCCTGCTCGCTCATCCGCGTGGTGCGCGCGCACACAATGCGCTCACCGAAAAGGCACGTGTCCAGCCTGTCCGTGCCGGCGCACAGGGACCCCGGCCACGACTCCGCAAGGGTCCCGAAGTGCACCCGCGAGATGATGGGCACGGGCCCCCCCGTGAAATTGAAATACCGGTCCACGCTCGACTTCTTCTTGTCGGTCCCGCTGTTCTTGTGCCACCACCGCGTCATGACAAGGGTGCGGCGGCTGTAGTAGGCGAGCGTGTATGCCTTGGCGAGCGACACCATTTGGTTGTTGGTGCGGCCGTAGGTGGGGCACACGAACAGGTACCGGCCCGACGCGTTGTGGGCGTCGGTGCGCGGCGGCAGCGCGAGCCGCTGCGCGCGCGGCTGGCTGCGCAGCAGCGTCTTGCGGGGGATTTTCCTCCCGCCGCGGGCCACGAGGGTGGGGCCCGGAATGTCGGATGCGGATGTGACGTTGGGGCGGCCATGGGCCGCGACCAGCTGGTCCATGACACTGAAGGTCGAGGGCCCCTTGTTGTCGCCATCTTGTGCCTCAGCCTCCGGTGGCTCCCCATCGCTGGGCATTGTAGGTTGTGATGCAGGAGGTTCGGTCTCTGCGGGGGCATCGTGGTTCTCTGAGCTTGCATCCATCGGCTTCTGCGGAAGTGGAGCCGGTGACTGGGGAGGATCAGCCCTTGCGGAGGTATCCGACTCAACAGAACCCAGATCGTTGCGCAAGTTGCCCCCAAGGCTTACATTCGTAGCATTGTTCGCGACGTCACCCAGCAGCCTCAATGGAGCCTCCGTAGCACTAGCAGTCGGCATATTGGCAACACCAGAGGCCTCGCCGGTGGCCGTAAGGTCCGGTGCTGGGGCCCCACGAGGTTGGGGTCCATGGAGTGGACCAGGATCTGGCGGGCTGGGAAGGCTACGCTGGACCAGGGCGGCGCTCGGGGGTGACAACGAATCGCCTTGGAGGCAGATGTAGAGGACTAAGAGGATTGTGAGGCTAAAGGTGACGGCCAAGATCCAACGGGTTGATAGTCCCATGTATCATTCATCTCAACGCGGGCACATCCAAGGGGCTATGTTCAAAGAATTTGAAGGCGCCGTTTATCATAACATGTAGGGAGTAGCGCAGAACGGTGCCCAGCAAGGCAAAACCTTTGTGACAAACCTGAAAAAAAATAGACATGCAGAAAGTGTGTCAAGACATCCACACACCAGTGGGAGTCACGATACGGCCGCATAGCCCTGTCACTATGCACAGCTTGCAGGGCTGCGTGCACTGCTGACGCCTCTGCTCCATTGTTTGTTTGAACCCCTCACACTGGCTCACTAATGTTGGCGTACTCCCCTAGGGGAAGAACACCCCGAATCATGCTTATCCTTTGTCTGCTGCCCTGTCCACCCGTGAATGTACACACAGTGTGATATTGTACTCATGGGGAACTCTGGTAGGCTCTGCATGTCTGATAGCCCATCCAAGAAATCGTCCCCTTTGATTCCATGTTGCTGTGGTGTGTTGTCTCCCATCCGCGAGCAGGCCGGTGATGATTCCGGTTCTATTCCATCCAATATTTTGTTTTCCAGCGGGGCCTCTGTGTGTGCTGCATTTGCTGGATCTTGTTTGTTTGGGTCTGAAAAATAGATGCCATGAGCACATGCTGTTCACACGTATAGGCCATGAGTTTCCTGAGGACTCGGAGACACCTGCAAATGGTGTGACTAACCCTCCTACTGAGGATGCTGGCGATCAGCTGTCTGGGATCGTCAACATGATTCCCCAACACGATTTCCCCCGTTGACCCTAGCATTGTGAACCTGATTCATAATGCCTTCATGGCCCAACTACTGTTGGAGGAGGTGGACCTAGGATCCACTCAGGAGGGACTGTCCTCCACCAGCAAACTAGTTTTTCACATGCAGCATGCATGTTCTCAGTTTACAGGGTATGGTGAGGGCCGAGCAATCGCTAAACCCTCACCCAACAATATGCCTATCTCTGTGTTGGATGCCCAGCAACTGACAATTGTGTTGTACACTAGAGCTAAGAGTATCGAGCGCCATGAGCGACTCGACTACCTCTTAAAAAACATGGAAATCCTCCATCTGGTCTGAGGATGATGATGATGAGTTGACACTACCTAACCCCATTATACCCTTGGTGTACTCACTAAGTTACACCCAACAGGGTCACCAATAACGGGATGATAATGAACTCCCTGCTCAAACTGCCAGCAAGATGAAGAAAGTAGGGTGAGCGATTCTCGTCCCCCACACGTTGATGGACATCATGCTAATGGGCCTTGGGCTGGGGTGAAGATGCTTGAGTTGTACTAGGCCCTGTGCCCCGTTTTCAAGGCTTTCTTCATGCAACGCAATGCACATACAACCCTGTCATCATTGACATCAATGAGGAGGGTAGTACACCTGGCACCGAATGCAAAAATTGGGTCAAGTGCAACAATATACAAATGTATTTATGAAGAGTTGTCCCATTACCCCTCCAAATATTGCGCACCAAACCCCAATGCCAAAAACGGTCAAACAAATATTCATATGGGCCAAATAGCCCTTTAATATCCATGCAAATCATTGTACTCTTGTTGTTGTGATGTAAGGCTTCCACGCCCAATGAAAGGCATAGCTGTGCAAAGACAGCCTTTATAAGCCCCATCATTGGCACCAAATTCATAATCCAACAATGCACCCCCATTGCCAGACGTGGCAAGGGGATAATAAAAGGATCTCTCAAACAACAGACTGCTCCCAAAGTCGAGCACAAGTGAGCTAAAGGTTGGGCTCCTTCAGCTCTGCAAATTTTGTGTAAAGATAACGTCGTGAGTTGGCACGGGGAGTAAATGCAAATGGTGCTTGGCCAACAGGCGTGTGGCATGGGCATGGGGGGGGGGGGGGGGACCTCGCTTGTCAATACCACGGCCACGGCCAGGCCTCAAGTAAGCCACTGACTCACCACTCAACCCTGGGGCTGGGAGCTGACCTTCGAAGGCCGCAAAGAGACCACAGGCAAACCTTGGCAAGGCCTCGGGAATCACTCTACCCCACCCTTGCTCCTGTGCAGTGCCCTAATACAGGCTGCCTTACTTAGGATCTAGCCAGCACGTGCACATGCACAGACCAGATTCCAAACCAGGACGGAGGATTTGGAGTGAAAGTTGAGCCCCACGTGTTGCATCAACTCTGCAGAGCAAAAAGAAGAGGATCTAGACCCTTTCCATCATTTGGCATCTCTCGGGCGATGATGATTGTGAGACGGCGGATAGAATTGTATGAACACAGGCAACCGCAGCCGCATGAATGCTTTGTTTGGTTTGCATTCCTGTGTACCGTGTGTCATGGTGTGTGCTATACTCCCCCCACCAACACACCCCACGTGTCTTGGTGTGTTCTGCAGCCGTGTCTTGGTGTGCACCATACCCACCCCCTCCTGCACACACAATGTGTCTTGGCACTACACACACACACACACACACACACAAACACACACACACACACACACACATGTTGGGAACCGCGAACAAGAATAGAGCAAGAAAAGCGGTCGAGGAAACTCCTCAGGAGCTGCAGGGCAGCCCTAGACGTCTTTCGGTCTGTCAAAGCGCATGCATTGCTTGCCCCCGCGCTCCACAATGGACCTCAATAGTTCCACGGAGGAGTTCGCTACCATAAGCCATCAAAATGTACGCTCATTACCCTGTGTTAGGTTCTCCCACCCAACCAGACACACACAGAGATCCGGCTAGGTTTGACATACAAGGGTCAGATAGACGCTTCAGCCAGCTGGCATAGCAGATCGGCATCGTGGCACCAGGCCGTTGAGTACCCCTCTGGGCGGTACGCCTCCCCTATCACCACGTCGGTGTACATCCCCCCTTCCCAGACTGCGTTCGCCTTCAGCGAGTGAATAAGTTTCTGGCAGGCCTGCCCCCGAGTGCATGGGAGGTCATGGCCAACTGCATAAGTCGAGCGCATAGTGTGCTCTGCGTACTAGGGGGACGCTGCACAGACACGGCGCACAGCTTTATGGAGTGCTCGGGGGATCAATGGTCGGTTCCGATAGACTGAATGTCCCCGCCAGAGACAATTCCAGCCATTAGTTCAGCAGTACTGCGAAGTTCAATCAGTGCACGTGTCCCCTTCTTGGTTGGGGTGCTCCACTATGTAATGTACAGTGAGGCGTTTTTTGCGGTTAGCTCTGCGGGTCACTTGAGTGCTTGTCCTTTCTGCCAACGCTATAGAACAACCAGGATCAATATAAAGCCGTCGTCCATTAGGTGTGGACTGCATGAACCACGCACACTGCGCCTGGGCCGCAAAGCGTGGCACTCCTTCGGCCTAACCCTGGCACAGTGAAAGGTGCCAGTGAAATGGAGTGCTCGCACAGGGGGGGGGGGGCGACCCCTCGGTTCTGGACGCCAAATACCCCCCCAACTAACTGTTGGCCGGAGGCCCCTTGGGGGGGGCCATGAGGCAACGGATACTGGGTTCGCATACGCCCCCGTGTCACAGGCGCATGGTCATCTACACTCAGTTCAGTGTTTTGCCTTGGTGCACTGCAGCGCAGACCAGTTCTGTGCCACACCAGGTGGCTTTTGATTGTGCTTTGGCCTTGGCCGTCTGTACATCTAGGTCAGCTCGCACCCACCACCCTCCCACAGTGCCGGTTAGTCTCTAACCCTCGCTCTGCGGGTCTCTCTCTCTCTCTCTCTCTCTTTGGCCTTTTGCTCTGTGGGCTTCTCTCTCTCTCTCTCTGTGTGTGTGTGTCTCGCCCTCTCTCTCTCTCTCTCTGCCTTGCCCTCTCTCTCTCTCTCAGCGTCTCGCCCTCTTCACCCACCCATGGGGTTTTCTCTTACTCCTCACCCTCCCCAGGGGGTTTTCCTTCCTTCTCACCCTCCCCACCCTTTCTCTCTGTCCCTCTCTCCCCAGTGTCTCTGCCTCGTCTTACCCCCCTCTCCGCTTGCTAGGTGTGTTAGGTACCCAATTACGGGCCTCAGCGACCTCTTTTTGGGCCCAAAATACCGCAAAATCGGCCTTGAAAAGCACCCTTTTCGCATACCTTTTCAAGTTGCACCTCCTCGCGCCGTGTTTTATTGGCATGGATTGCATTTGCATTGGGCACCCTTGTGGTGATTAATAACGAGGAACTTTTGAGCCTTTTCCGCATTGTCATCACCCTCCAATGCCCCATTTTGGCACGATAGAGTGGTGTTGAGCGCGCGTAGTGCAGTTTGGCACACAACAGCAAGCAGCACGCGCGAAATGGGGAAAAATCAGAACTCCGTCGTGGTGCTTTGGATTTGGTTGAAATTTTGGTGCATGATACCTATGGGTGTGAAGTACAATCACCCAAAGTTTGAGCGAGAAACTCAACGGTGGCGGCCAGGGATGGGATTCACGAGTGGCGGACCTCTGTTTCAGAATTCGTCGAAAATGGCCCAAAATTGCCATTTTGGGGGCAATTTGGGTGCCTAGGATGTCCATGGAGGGGTCCATTTGCATTGGAATCAATCTAAATGATAAACAAACACTTTTCATCATGGTTTAGTGTGTTTTGTGCCCAATTAGGGGCCTCAACGAGCTCTTTTTGGGCCCAAAATACCGCAAAATCGGCCTTGAAAAGCACCCTTTTTGCATACTTTTTCAAGTTGCACCTTCTCGTGCCGTGTTTTATTGGCATGGATTGCATTGGGCACCCTTGTGGTGATTAATAACAATGAATGTGATCATTTTCGAGCCTTTTCCACATTGTCATCACCCTTCAATGCCCCATTTTGGCACGATAGAGTGGTGTTGAGCGCGCAGTGCACGTGCTAGGGTAGGGTCATCTGTGGGTCCAACAATGGTCCAAAATCGTTTTCTCCAATTTTGTTCCTAGACCACTTGGGGTGCTCAAACAACTGTTTTTAGCCCGTTTTGAGCCCATGGTGGCCCGTTTTGACCCTCCAAAATTACGAAAAAGCCTTGAAAATGGGCTTTTTGGGGACCAAAAATGGGTCAAAAATGGGTCGAAAACCCGTTTTTGCAAAGTGATAAATAGGCCGTTGGCGGTGCACAAACGAGTGAAATGACCCCATTGTAAGGGATTTTGGCCCGTCTAAAGTCACAAAATGCCTTGAAGATGATGTTCCTTTCCCCACCAGCTTGGTCCCAATATTCAGTCTTGGTTAGGGTCACCGAGCTGGTGGAACTAGTCTTGGTTTTATAACCCTTTTTAGTGTCCAGGGTGGACCTACCAGGTTTAGCAGCAGCAAGCAGCAAGCAGCAAGCAGCAGCACGCGCGAAATGGGGAAAAATCAGAACTCCGTCGTGGGGCTTCAGATTCGGGTGAAATTTGGGTGGATGATACCTATGGGTGTGAAGTACAATCACACAAAGTTTGAGCGAGAAACTCAACGGTGGCGGCCGGGAACGGGATTCGCAAGTGGCGGACCTCAGTTTTAAAATCTGCAGGGCCAAAAACAGCCATTTTTTGGGCCAAAAAAGCCCTGAAACACATTCAAAACGGCCAAACGAAGGGAAACGGTGGGTACACTCCACGTGTGGCTTGACCTCCCCGTGTCAACGAGCTCTTTGCGGCCCTCTAACTCCATGATATGCCCCGGAAACGGCCCAAAAAGGCCCCCAGAAGCTCCAAATGCCGACAGCCACAAACCAAGAATACGCCATATCTTGGGCTACATGGCTCAAAATGCGATTCCAAGGGCACCTACTCCACCCGCAACCCCCCACTTTTTGTGGTTTCCACCCCTTAGAATTGCCCAAACGGACGCCTAGACCCCAATACCTAGGCCCACTAGGCTGCGGCAAGCTGCAAGCTCAAGCCCAAACAGGTGGGTGCCCAAATGGGTCCAGTAGGGGCAAAAAGATGACTTTTCTGAAAAATGATCCTAGACCATGTGCGACGCTAAAACAAGTGTTTTTGGACTGTTTTGAGCTTGTGGTGGCCCGTTTTGGTCCCCCGAAAATCCCAAAATGCCTTGAAAATGGGCTGTTTTGGGACCCAAAAATGGGTCAAAAATGGGTCAAAAACGCATTTTTCCAGACCTCATCCTAGACCATTTGGGGTGCACAAACGGGTGAAATGAGCCCATTTTGAGCCCATTTTGGGGCATTTTGGCCCCTCACAAGTCCAAAAAGCCTTGAAAGTGGGCCTCGTGGTGATGGGGTTCACTTGGAAGGTGATTCCACTTTGTCAAGAGCCATCAATGCGTGAATCATTCTTGATGTCCCTCACCAATCATAGCTGATGTTCCCTCCCCCACCAGCTCGGTCCCAATATTCAGTCTTGATTAGGGGTAGGGTTAGGAGTAGGCTGAGGGTTGGGGGTGGGCGTTAGAGTCAATGTTGGGTTTAAGGATAGTGTTGGGGTGCAAGGTGAACACAATTTTCCCTAGGGCACCTTTGGTGTTCATGTAGCGTCGGGCGCCTTTGGCGCCCATGGACGCCTAAGGGTGACACCTTTGGCAACTAACTGTTGGCCGGAGGCCCCTTAGGGCCATGAGGCAACGGAAACTGGGCTCGCATACGCCCCGGTGTCACAGGCGCATGGTCATAACCACATTGTTCAGTGTTTTGCTTGCTGCACTGCAGCGTAGACGAGTTCTGTACCACACCAGGTGGTTGCTGACTGTGCTTTGGCTTTGGTCCTCTGGACACTGAGGTCAGCTCGCACCCACCACCCTCCCACAGTGCCGGTTAGTCTCTAACCCTTGCCCTGCAGGTCGTGCCCCTGTCATGCACTTGCTCTCCGGCACGTAAGGACGTGTCGTACTCGAACCTCGGGGGCGCAAAGGCGCCTTTGGTGGCGCAAAGGCGTCTCAACATTTCAACAACAGCTCCGGCTGCCGGGCAACTCAACAGATCGTTGCTGTACTGTGTGTGGCACATACCCTGTCAGCACCACACCATGCGTGTACAAGCCGCCCACATTTTCATGCCCACTCGCTTCCAACGTCCTCACATGGGCCGCATTCTCGCGACCCTTGCCATGCTTCGGCTTTTCAACACGTAACGACGTGTCGCGCCTGTGTTCCAGGGGCGCCATGGCGCCCTGTTATTTCACCATTAAACTGCTCTGTGCTGTCTTGGCGTCCCATACACCCTGGTCAGCTCAAACCCACCACCCTCCCTTTGCGCCGGTTAGCCCCCGACTCTTGCTCTGTGGGTCTCTCTCCCACTCTTTCCCTCCCACTCTCTCCTGCTCTCTCTCCTGCGCCCCACTCTCTCTCTTTCTCCTCTCTGTCTCTCCTCTCAGTTCCTTTCCCATTGCGTCCCACTCTCTCTCTCTCTCTGTCTCTTTCTCTCTCGCATAAAAGGGGGGTTCGGGACGTTCGGTGTATCTCTATCCCCCCCGGGGTTCGAACCATCCTCTACAGGACAGAAGAGGTGTGGTGTATCCACTGGGCTACGACGATTGGGTAACTGCACCACTTGCTCCAATCTTTCCTATTCCCCCCTGTGTGTCATCCCCTGTCATGCGTATCTCCTTTCGCATGGGGGTGTGCTCAGCAGCGTGTAGAGGAACCGCACAGCGTCCCCGGGTACTGGGTCCGCCTGCCTGAAGAGCGTTCTCTGGAGCAGCGGCAAGAGGTCCGCTCGGCCTGCCAGCCACACATGCATGCAGTCTCCAGTTCTGCTCACCGAGGAGGGCACCGCTCTGTGTCCCTCTGCCGTCGGACAGTGGAGGATCACCTCCCACTGGAACGGGTGCCACTTGCCTGCACTTTTGGGTCGCCATTGGACCTGCATGTTCGCCAGAGCCTGAGTCTTCAGGGTCCAGTTGATCTGGACCATCACCGAGTAGAGCTCCTGATTGCTCATCAACAAAGGTTCCCCATGATTGTCCACAATCTCGCAGTGCATCCTGGTGCTGTGTGGTTGGTCCAGTCGGAGCCAGATCTGCTGATTGCGGGCCCAGGCCATTGTGGTCAGCTCTGCTTCGACTGCTTGCAGTCCTTCACTCGCGATGGCGTCTAGCTGACTCAGTGCTTGCACCTTGAAACGCTGGCGTTCTTGCTGAGGCTTGACCTTCTTTGGGGCCGGCTGGATGTGTGTGTATGGGCCATGCCGCTGCTGACGTGGCCCCTTCTCCTGCCATGTCCTTCCAGGCGGCATTACGCCCGGGTGCCCTTCCGCGACAGGACGCAGAGTTCAGCCGCTTGGTGGTCTCTTCTGTGTGCTGCTGCTCGCCGCGACAAGACGCGGCTCTTGTGACGAAAAGCTCTGCGTCAGAACGCAGATTTCAGACATGCATGCATTGTTGTGCTTGAAACCTGTGAGATATCCGCACCAGAATGCAGGGGCTACAGGTTCCGTCATTATCGACCCTGTCCTGGGTTCCTGCTTTTCCTGAGCTTTCGCTTCTTGCGCTGCCGCCTGGTGTCGCTCACATCTGTGCTGAAGGACAGTGTGTCCGCTGCAGACAGTTCATTCAACAAACCTCCCTGGTGTGTGTGTCCCGTCCTCATGTCCTCACTTTCTGTACTGCTTGAGGCGTATGGTCCCATTTCACGTGGCGCTGGTTCCCCGGATGCTTCCCCTGTCAGCTCATCACTATCCATGGGTACCATACCCAAGGATGACCAGAGTGCCTTGGTGTCCTCTAATTCTGATCCCGACCCTCCCCTCAAGCCTACCGTAGATTCCGACCCTGATGATGAGTGTGGTGCAACATGTTGAGACCACAGTGGGCTCGAGCACATGCCTTCCATCGCCAATCCATTCGCCACCTCATTCCCCTGCATGTTGACATAAGCTGGGACATGCTCCCACCTGACTTCTCTTCGTGGCGTCGCCATTTCCTGGAGCAGCATTTCCCAGACGGGGACGTGGACCTGCAGCTTACCAGACGTGGTTGTCCATCCCTTTGACTTCCAGTGCTGGGCCCTGCCATTCGCTCCCAGCTGCAGGTACTGTGAGTCGGTGAGGATTGCCAGTTTTGGCACCCAGAACCCCTGTAAGGCTTCCAGGGCTGCCCAAAGCTCCGCTCCGTTGTTTGTTTGCCTGTGGCGTGTGGGTACGTAGCCGCAGAAGCGTACCTCTGGTCCTTGCTCATCTTCTGCTGCGAACACGCCAAAGCCCCCGGCCCTGCGCATGTCCTTGTGGCTCAGTCGTTTTGACGACCCGTCCGTGTACACAATCCTTTAGCCCTTTGCTACCAGTTCTACAATCAGATCTTGCACTCCTTGTATCACTCCCGGGCCTGCCTGCCTCGGGCGCTTCGGGCGTGATTCCGTTTCCCTATGCCAATCGTGCTTGTCGGCTGGTCGCTCTTGCGTGAAGCACTCCGTGTGTGTTTGCCACCATGCATTCAATCCCCCATGAACTCGTACTTCCCCTTGTCGCGGCTGCACTCCGGTATCTCGAAGTTGCTCCAGTGGCTGCTGAAAGCCTCTCCACTGTTCCCTGCGCTCTCCCGAGTAAAATCCCACCCATTCACACAGCTCCCTTAGCCAGGTTGTCAGGTATGACGTGAACACCGGTGACGCTCCTGCTTTGACTTCGCATCGGTATCGCCAGTGGGCACTTCTTGCCGACCACATTGCCCAGCCTTGATTCGTGTTCAACAACCACTCCTGGTGGTCTGATTCCATCATGTCTCGGACTGCTGACTTCCCGTTACCAGTTTCTACCGGGCCATAGTAGTGTTGTATAATCGCCGCCGCCGCTTTAAACATGGGGCATTCGACCATCGCGTGCTTGACCGTCTCCTTTTGTGAGCACACCGGGCACTTGTCCGTGCCCGACCTCTTGTAGACTCTTGCATGCACAGTCAGTTTGTGCCACAGCACTTTTTGCGCAAAGTCCCGAACCCTCGGCGGTAGTTGTGCCTGCGCCCATTGTTCCCATACCTCCGGTGTTTGTGGGTCGTGGACCCCTGGCTGAGAGGCGTAGAACTGAAGCAGCCATGCCCTGGTCCAGTTTTGGGCGTGGACTGCGGGGGTATCAAACCCCCCTTGTGACGGGACTTTATTGAGGAGTCGTCCGCCATGATTGTAAACCCCTTTCCATGTCCGAGGCAGTGCATTCAACAGCCTTACGTCCTCCAAGGATTGCAATTGACCCCACGTCAGCACCCCCTGCCGGATCATTTTCGTGTTGTAGTAGGAGCAGTTGAACTCATTTCGGAAGTACACAGAGTGCCATAATGGCAGATGGTCCCGGGTTGCCGGGGGGGCCACCTGTGGGGCCACCCGTTGGATATTTGAGTGTGCCTTTGCCGACCATCCCAAGAACGTCAGTTCTGCCGTCCGGACCATGCCCAGCTGGATATATGGGAGGTTGTCTTTGGTTGGTGTGAACCCGATGGTTGTCGCCCATGCATAGAAGGTCTCCACTGCCTTGTCGGGATACTTGTGAGGCTCCCCCAAAAGGCTGACGAACGGAGCCGCTGCCTGGTGCATGAGAAACAGCTCTGGCTCCGGCAGTGCTAGTCCCCCTTGCATTCTTGGCCGTGAGAGGATTGGCAGAGTGATTCCCCAGCTGTTGGTACCCATGGTCACGTGGTACACCAACTTCAGCTGTCTGATCACTAAGATTGGGGCATAGTATGCCTTGGATACCCAGGCCACAACCGGCAGGATCCATGATGTTAGCATGAATGCACGTTCGTCCATCGACAGCTGCAGCGTGGATACCACCCGTGCGCGACGAAAGGCCTCTTGCAGTGCTGGTGCGAAAGCGTGCTCTATCGTCAGCCCCCATCCTTGGTCATCCTGTTGATGCCGAATATTTCCCAAGCGTACACCCAGGTACTTGACGAAGTTTTTGACGTCCACCCCAATGTCCCGAAAGCACCTCGCCCACTCCATTCCCCCACAGTTGCAAACTATCGCTGCCGTTTTGCTCAGGTTGACCTTCAGGGCTTCAATTGGTCGGTAGGCTGAGCTGGATGTCCCCGCCATAGACACTTCCAGCCATTGTTCTTCAGCAAGTTCACAGCAGTGCGTCCGGGTTTTTGCTAGGCGACTGTCCCGGTGCTTCCGCCAGTGTTCGCTTGTCCCTACCTTCCATATGTACACTGTCGTACCCAAGTTTGCGGGGCTTTGACTCTACAGGGTCAGTGGCGTGCATGGTGGTCAGGGTCAGTCCCTGGGATACCTGCTTGACGCTGGCCCCATTCGGCCGGTACTCCTGGGATCTTGGTTCGGGCTCACTGTGCCCTGGTGGTGCTGGTTAGCGCACATTCAACACACAGCCATTCAGGGGGGGGGGGGGGGGTTGCTTGGGTGGGTTTGTTGCGCTGATGGTGCCCATGTGGGGCACTGGGTTTATGGAGTGGTGCAGTGAGAACACATGGTGCTGCAGGACAGTGTGGAGGCGTCGTCAGACATGCGTGACGCTGGCGATGTGTGCCTTGATGAGGTGTGGGAGGACGGCATGCTTTCGGTGTCTGCCTGGCTTGGTCCCTGCTCCCAGTCCATTTCAACCAGCTGCAGTTCTGCCAACAGATTTGCTGCTACACGTGGCGACATGGGTGATGGTGGTTGGGGGGTGTGAAATGTAGTTCTGCGTTCCAGCGCCTCCCACGGTGTGTGCATGCAGTGCACTGTGCTCGGTGTGGCCAATGAGGTGTGAGGGAGGCGGGCTCGGAGGTTGGAGAGTGGCGTGTAGGCGACGGTGTGTGGTGTGAATCTCTTCGGGTATTTGGGGTTCCTGGCCGGGGTGCAATCTTCAATGTCCTGTGACGGTGTCGGTCGGCGAGGGGTTCTGGGGGGGGGTTGACCTTCAGGGGGGGGTAGTTGGCATCCTAGGAGCCGTGGAGTCGCTCCCCCGCGGGTGCTCGCATGTCTGCCATACGTGGGTAGTCAGACAACATACCAACTTGGGCCCAGGCTAAAGCGGATAAAATTTGGCTATCCCATGACCGCTGCCAGGGCATGGTGCTTACCAAGCTGCGGGCAAAAATGCTCTTTCGGCTGAAGCGGCCCCCGCATCGGTATGCTGGTAACCCTGAACCACACACACACACACACACACACACACACACACGCACACACAGCCGTGCGGATGGTTCTGAGGGCAGGAGCCGTGGTGCGTTGGCAGCATCTGTAATTATGGAGTCTCGTGCCCGCTGGGCAGCCCCGCTTGCAGGGCTGAACAATCGAACTCATGGTTTGCAGCAGTGATAGGACTTTAGGATTGTTGAACCTCGCAGTTGGAGCAGATTCGAATGGATCCCTTGGCACACACACACACACACACACACACACACTCACACACACACACACACACACACACACACACACGAACACACACACACACACACACACACACACAATTGCAAGGCAAACGGGCACAACTCAGGTTCTGAATGCCAGAATCCTCGTCAGTTGGATCGTCAAACAAGACAAGGCATGTTCAACGCCAATAAGCGCCTTTTTGCAGTACAGCGTGTGACAGCAGAACTCCGCATCATGGGGGATGCACATCGGTCTAGACGAGCAATAGGGAGGCCTCTAGCAGCGTCGCTGAGCCAGAAGCTTGCACAGGATATTAAAACCAACATGGGACCACGGATAAATGGGAGAGTAAGGCCATCTCCCACCTGCAGCTACTTCAGACCCACCGAGGCTTATGTTGACACAACAGCTTTATTACCCATGCATCAGGGGGACGGAGGGAGGGAGGAAGAGCACCCTGTTTCACAGAAACCGGAAACGCAATGATGATAAATCAACATACACCATTGTTGGTGTATGACACACACACATTGTCCTGCATTGTCCTACAGTTACAGTCCGCATCAGTACACAGTGCGATCACGCGACGCAAGCTGCCAAAGTCATTGCACTATGCCCCATTGATCCCCGTCATTTGGAGGTTCTGTGGTAGTTTCCGTGAGCTGTACGCCTCCCCCACCCAGAATGCCCTATTCTCCAGCCATCTACCCAGGTACGAAGCCACTTGGCAACGCTTGGCTGGTAAATGGTAAGACAAGTGGTGAAGAACTTTGATGGTCGCCTGAACAGAGTGGGGGGTTGTACAGTGTGCCTTTTGAACCGCCTTGTGCATGGCTCCAATTGCAGCCACTCGTTGAAAACCATAGAGTATTGTCACTTGCAGCCATGCCGCACCACTTAGAAATTGGGAGATCCAGGTAGTCGCCCGCAGCAGGCTGTTTTTCACGACACCTGTGAGAATGCTTGCCAGGTATTCTCTATGAGCATGCTCGGGGGTCTTAGGGGGGGCGTCAAGCTCCAAGCTCCATTCAGCAGTCAGTGCCGCTTGCTCAGCAAACGTTGTACGTGCAGTTTCCCCTCCCTCCAATACCATCACCATACCTAATGCTTTGGTCACACTTTGGCAACACATCCCAGAGCAAGTCTGAACTTTTTTGCTGATGCAGTCACAATCGACTTGAAGGTTCCAGCAGTCCACTAACACTTCCCCAACCATCTGAATCACGCTGGCTCTGCAGGTAGGTGGGGTGTCAGTGGCAGTTCATATATTGTCACGAAATTAGCAAACACACACACACACACATACACAGACACACACAATTGTCAACAAACAAACAATCACAACGTGAAGTCTGAGTGTGAATCTCCTTGTCAGTTGGCCACCAAACAAGACACAGCATGTTCAACGCCAATAGGCTCCTTTCTGCCAATAGGTGCCTTTCTGTAGTATAGGTATGGGCACACACACACACACACACACACACACACACACACACACACACACACACACACACACACACACACACACACCATGTGTCTTTTTTGCGACTCTACCATAGAAACAGGAAAAAAGCCCACATGGAAGGAAGTCACATTGCTTGGGTTCTTGAAGCTCCTCCTCGTCATATGCTTGATATGCTTGATGGTCTTGGCATTGCCTTGCCATGGTGGTCTCTTTGGTCGAGCTTCCGCACAGATCTTGCTGACCAGACTACAGGGTACGTTATTGAGTGCCATTCCTACGGGCACACATGGTGCACACCCTCCTCATCTCCTCAATGAGGAGGCTTGTCAAAAGATGTGTTCGTCCATCACTGTTTGTGTTTGAAGTGCACCCTATCCCCAATGTTGTGGTACAGATCTGATGCAAATGTGACCAATCGGTTTTTTGATGCAAATCCTCCTAAAAAACACAGAGAGTTTTTTTGTGGGGTGGGGGCATGGAGGGCTGGCATGGACAATGCAGGCAAAGCCGATTGACCCACGCGCCCAAACCCCCCCAACTTTGACCACAAGGTCACCAGGTAGTTTTGGGGTATCAGGTAGTTTTGGGGTTTTGGGGTACTTCCATTGATACTGTCCCGATACAGCAAGGCTAGCCAACTATGTAATGCTTTGGGGGCACCAACGATTGTGGAAAGCCATCTTTGCAGCTAACCTGGGAGGGCAGCACAAGCAACAAGCAACGGCCATCACAGATCCAACCTGTGCAGGGTGCACTTATGCTGTCCTTGTTTTGATAGTGTTCGTCCAATACAGTTGTGAGGTGATGGGCACTAAACCCCATGGGAATAGCACCTTGTGGTACAAGACATGCCGATTGTTTGAAGATGGTCAAATAGGGGACACAGGCATCGGGAAATCCATATTGGACTCCTGGCGCGGCAACTTGAGCCACCTGCAGATCGTTGGGGACAGGCAGACATGGTACGACTGAACATTCTGCGCCGTTTTTCTCGACACTTTTTGCGTGTGTGTCTGTGTGATCTGTACTTTTAGAGGTGGATCCTTGTGCAGCGTTGGGCTGGACGCCTCATTTGGCTCAGGTCTGCTGAGGCCTCTTTGTGACGTTGTTTCCCTCCCTTCTGCGGAATCAGAACCTCTGTATTTTGCTGGCTAGGTATCCAGAGTGTTTGCTCTCCCGTGCCTCGTCACGAAAAGCGGGCGGGCGACATCCTCGGCCACGGTCTCCTCCAGCCCCCGTGGAACTGGGGCTGGTGGGGACGGAGGGGGGGGTGTTTTCGGCCTCCTGCGTTTGGGGGCTGGAGGGGTGGGGGGTTGGTGTGGGGACCTCAGCAGACCCGTAGAGATACGTGCAGGCCCTTGCAGGCGTGGTCGTTTGTGGGGCAGTGTGTGTCTGTGTGTAATCCAGTGAAAGGAGGCCATGGGAGAGAAAGGGCGCTCAAGGCTCCAGTCACGAGTTGGTCTACAGTATAAAGCAATGCAGCATACTTTTTCCAAGCCAAAATACAAACCATCATGGGGTTACAGGGCAGTCGGGAAAACCCGACGGCAGTTGCCCCCAACAACCTCTGTACATGGAAGATGCATTGCTCTAGAAGACCTGTAGGCAAGCGGTGGCGGAAAGTTCCGGCACAGGATTGCAGCAAGAGCTGCCGTCCCAAAGCATTTTCGGAAAGAATATCTTAAAACTAGGAGGCTTAAGAGCAGGAAGATCAGGTAGTTAAACCCAACATGGCACAAGGCCTTGGTGGTTGGCTCTGTTAGCCTGTGGCGGCGCCTATTGGCCTCTCGCCCTTGAACCTTCTGCTATGACAAGCCGGCATCCGCACTACTGCAGGCATCCGCACAGCCCGGGGGGGGGGGGGGGAGTATACATTGGGACATGCCGCTTCACATCTGTTCAGCAGCCATGATGCACCCATCAATGCAAATACTACAGAGCATGCTGACCAAGCTACCCCCCCCCCCCAAGAGAGAAGGAACAGAGCGTACTTAGGTGATACCCACGATCTCTTTCTTGACACAATCTGTCTGATCACCGGACAAACCAACGAAAGACAAATGGCGTAATGAAGCCTCTAACGTCGAGCAACCGCCGACAAGCGTCGGTTACCCAACAGCCGCCATCGACCAACCGTCACTCACCGTCGGTGGGCAGTACACTCCTGTGGGCCAGTCCCGAGTGCCACCCCAAAACCGATATCTCTCGGGGACGATGAGGAACATGCCACCACGGAGCGTTTTCAGTGATTGGTGTTCTTGTTGCCTCATTTGTGCACACTATGTGTACCATAGAAATAGGGGGGGGGGGGGCGTATATGGGGTATATTCGGAAAGCCCTTGAAAAGGGCTATTTGGAACACCCTGGGTCTGCATGTTGACGGTATGTTTGAGATTTTTGTCCTTTCTGGATGGTGCCTGTGTTGCTTGCTGCCTGCTGCTGTCAACAGGCAGTCACTATGTCCGGGTACAAATTCACGCCACGTGCTGTTGCATCCCCAGATGCACCCCAGAAACCTTTGGTCCGCAAAAGAGCACGCTCTGGGGGTGCTGGCTGGGTGCAGATTGGCCTAACAATCCAGCTTGTCATGCTCAACAAACAGCAGTTCGTCAGAAAACTGCGCATCCTGACCAGAAACCATTTTTGGGACGTCAGCCGTTGGCTGGCAGGGACCTACGAATCGGCGTCCGACCATTTGGACCAGCATAAAAAGCCTGTTTTGATTCGGGGCCACAAGATCAAGTGGTTGGACTTTGGTACCACCCCTGATGAGGGCAACCTTTCCCCTCATCCCCCCCCTGGGTTTTGTGTGGATGAAAGCAGGGTACAGCAAGTCCATTGAGTGGCGCAAGGTGAGGCTGACAAACCAACGGAATGTTGACCTCACACTGGATGGTCTCTGGGCCAAACCTCTGAATTCAGGGTGGGTACCAGTGAAGAGCCGCAGGCTGCAGGATTGGCAAAAGCTGAAAAAATATGTTGTGGTGATGTCTGCCCAAATGGGGTGCCAGCTCTGCCTTAAACAGACGATGCAAATGATGCAACGATTTGGAATGAGCGAGTGTGAAATGTTCATTGCATGTTTGCGTGCCGACTTTGCAGCTCTAGTGCTCAAAAATGTGACCACCTACCCCCGCCCCCCCAACCCATACATTTCTGAAATGGCCTTTTCTCACAGATTTCAAAAAGTATACACATACCCCCCCCCCCCCCCTATGGAACGAATTTTTGGTGCTTTGGACAAATAATTGAGAAAACCCTGAAAAAGTGCGAATTTGCTCCGTGTTGGCGGGTTATGAATGTCCCCGAGAGATATGCATACGGCGGCCCAAACCATGGTTCGCAAAGGCTCAGCAGCGAAGCTGGTGGGGGGGGGGGGGGGGTCGCATCTGAGGGAAATCAGGATTGGTCAGTGGGAAGTAGGCTCTCAAAGGGGGGCCAGGCACGTCACAGCGCGGCTCGGTGACGCGCTGGGCGGGCGCCTTGATGGCCGCGTTAGGGGGCGTGCTGTACAATGTGTCAGGGGGGGTTCCTGGTGATGTGTCCCGTCTCTCATGGTCTGACAATTGGGCACCCCCCTTCATATCCAGACATGCCACTAGCATCTGGCAGGGAAACTGGTCCTTAGTAGGATATGAACAGACTTGCCACTAGCATCTGCCAGCCCAGACATGATCGGATGGAGCAGGGTCTTACTGAGCCACACGCGTTCCTACTGAGTTCTGGTGGTGTGTGGGGGGGGGGGGGGGTATTACTGAGTGGCCTTTGATACGGGGCTGATCCTGTGTGCATCCATCAAAGCGCATCGGCAGCGCCGTTGGCCCCGGCACCCGTCGCGTAGCTGTCCGGCAGGGCTTGGCCTTCGCGGCACTTGGCCAGCCACGCATCGATGTCGTGGTGCAGAGCAGCCACGTCCTCGGAACTGGACTCCGAGTCGTCAGAGTCGGAGGACTCGGACTCCTCGCAATGCCCCACGAGCACATCGGTGACGCGCCGCAGCAACGTCGCAGTCGCCTCATCGTACGCCGGGTCCGACTCCAGCAGGCAATTGGCGGGTGCGGCGGCCGCGGCGGGCGAAGCAGCAACAGCAATACTCGTTGCGCCGGCACCAATGATCGCATGTCGCCGGCTGAGGCCCACCTTCCCTTCACGTGGCATGGGTGCCGTGGGGCTGTCGTTCATTGGGTGCTTGGAGGGCAACATGACCACTGCTGCAAGGGCCGCCAACATCCCCAACGGAGCCGCGACGGCGAACTGCCACGAGGGTGCACCCCCCGTTGTGGTATGGGCAGGCCCCAATTCGGTTCGTGGATGGAGCAGCCGTGCGGTTTGTGGCGTGGTCCGGTCCCGCGGACCATGGCCACGAAGTACGGGGGCCTGTCTGGGTGGGGCTGCACCAGGGGTGACGTTGAGCTCCATTCGAGACTGAAGGGGGGCGCTGAGTGAAGTAGACCGATGGAGTGCGTGATGCGTATGGCTGAGGTCGGGCACTATCATTTGCACTGCTGTGTCGCTCGATTTCCTCGTCTGCATCACCACAACGAGTGCACAGACAAACAACACGGCACTGGAAACAACGGCGGCCGTGCCGATCCTCGCAGCCACTGCGCGCACTCTGCTCCTGGAGGACATCCCGTGTGGTGCAGCAGCAACAAAAATGTCAAACAAGGCTGAGAGATATAAAGCAGGACCACAGATTGTTTCGAGTGCAGGTAGCTGCTGTTGGCCATGCGGGTGCCATCCTATCAGAAATGCACCTTGGAACACGAGTGCTGGGGATGGTGGCCAACCACAGAGGTCTCGAAAAAAGATCGCTTCTGGGTGAGACATCTGGGTGGTAGGGGGTGTTGTCGCACGGTGCGTGCATGGTGCATGCGCGGTGCAGCACTTTTTCCGACGATTCCGGGAATTTTACCCAGTGAAGAGGCCTCTCAAAACCGCTGCGGACGTCACCTCACGTTGCGGTTGGTGGCACGGATGGTGGCCGTCCATGGGCTCTTGGCAATCTGGCTGCAAAGCCTTGGGAAATATCAAGAAACCCGTTGCATGGCTTGAGCGCCATTCCATCTTCTTTGGTGACTGCCAAAGGCTCCATACCAGGGGGATGCTCCCCAGCCTTGTTACGGGGGGAATGTTTGCCCGGTGTATGCCCGGCGCGCTACCTTTGTATTAAGTATCTTATTTTTTTTTGACTCAGACTCACAAGTTCATCGTAAGTGCTCGGCCAGACGGGCCGGATCAGTAATGACAGTGTAAGTACAACATATGTTGCCCCGTGCGATTCCTGGGTCGCATACCACCAATGGTGGTGGGACGTATTGAGTATCTTATCTCTAGCCCCAAGTTTATCCTCACCTCGGGAAGTCCCCCAAGTTGACCACACTAGACCGCAAACCTTCCCTGCAAAGCACGTTGCATCAGCCGAAATATGAGAATTCAACAACACAAAATGTCACTCCCACCACTTCCAACCACCACCCTTGCCATCGTCATAAACTGGGTGCAAAGGATGGGCCAAATTCTTAGACACGGCGAGAAGGCTCTCCAAATTGTTTGGTGACGTGGGGGCAAAAGCAGGCACGAGTGTGGAATGGTAAAAAAAAAGATGCCTGGAGCGCGCCCGGCGCGCTAACGCTCCCCCCCAGGGCCCAAGAAAACTTTGCCCGGTGCGCACAACACCTTTTCACGCAATCTTCAAGTTTCGTGGAGGAAATCCACTAAACTATGGGCGGCAGATGCGGAAGGGTGCGGCAAGCACGCTGACCGGTGTACCACTGATTTGGCTGGTTTCCCGGACTCCGTTTCCCTCCTGACAAGGCACAGTAGAAGACAACTTCCATCTGACGGGCGGGAGCGCGCGGCCCCGCCCGGTGTACCACCGGTCCATTTGATCTCCAGATTAGCTAGGCCCCTGTGACCGTGTTGTGGTTGTCGACTATGGTTGTTGCACTGTTCATCTGTTGGATGGCCCCCAATGCCTACTAATCTTGAGTCTGTCAGAGATGGCTGTCCAGATGTTGTCGACGCAGCATATTCCCCTCTGCCCCATGATCCAACCAGGAGGATGGGTCTGGTTCCTCTCCCAACCTGCTTCAAACCTGGGCCCATGGTTGCAGATTACAGGGCAATGAAGAAAAATTTTAGGCACGAAATTGTGCGAAAACGAGACGCAATTATTGCTTCGCAAAATTTTGTTTTACCCCCAAAATGACGATTTTTTGGGGCAATTTTCTGTTGGGAGCATGCTACCTTTGAAAGTCGGTTGGTGAAACGAAGAATTAATGTGCTCACGCTGAGCAGCTAGATGACACGGGGGGGGCGACTACAAGAAGATCTTCACATACAAGGACCGCGCCCAGCCACCCCTCCCGGCTAGATGACTGACCCAGACTTCCCACGAGGAAGTTTGAGACATTGCCACAAAAAGGCATTATTCCTACACAACAAACACAGTGGGATTTGCCTGCCCCACCCACTCACCCTAATAGCCTATCCTATCCCCCCCCCATGAGGCAATCTGCCCGGAATCCACCCAATGCCTCTACAGGCCCACGCACCATGGCTGGCACCCCCCCTGTGGGGTAGACCCCACCTTAACCAAATGGCTGGGCAGAACCCTTCAACGGTGACCAAACATCCTTTCTATACTCCCTTTCAAACAAAATCTAATGAAATGCACGTCATAACGAGAATCAACTCAACGGTAACTCATGGGAAAGGGCCCAAACCAGGGTTCACGTAGTTGCCGACATCCAAAACTTTGCAATGCTTGTGCACTGTGTGAACAGCATCCCAAAGTGCTTACTGTGCCGATGCTAAATGTGTGCAGCGTGCTGCATGCCACCATGCGGCAGGCCAAACACAATGAATGCTTCACAGTGTCTGTATGGGCCGTTCAGCTTATCTCTTTCTTGTTATGGAACAGACTTTCATTGTAAATTTCCGTAGACATGCACTGAGCGGTAGTGACGTGTGCAACCTGCCAACTTTTGGCTCTGGTGCTCGTGGCACAGATGAAAAACTTACAGCTAAAAGGCCAAGGTTTCACGCAAGCAACTTGGTGGCAGAAAGACAGCACGGGGGGGGGGGGGGGGGGCTGCCACCTCCGTCTCGGAGGTGGATCCCCTTCTTGGCTCCCAGCCATGCTGAGTCAAAATCAATGGGCTTGACTGGGCTTGGGCCTGACATGACCATTGGTGCTGAAGGTGCTGGAAAGAACATTCTGTCTCTGGCAGCCTACCGCAATGCATGCATGTTCGTTACATGCTATGGTGATAGAATGTATGGTACTTCGCAGCGTACATGCATAAAACTGACCACTGATGGGCAGCAGAACATTGAATACAGTACAACACAGACGCAGCATGATGATATCTCACTCAACATTGTGGCTTGCAGCACGGGGGCAGGCAGCAAGGCGGCTTGCAGCAAGGTGGCTTGCAGCACTCCGGCACACACCAAGGTCGGACGCAGCACGGTGGCACGCAGCATGATTGCAGGCAGCGCTGTGGCATGCAGCAAAACTAATTGCAGTCTCAATGAACACTTCAGCTTGAGTATCCATTATACATGTCTCACTCCGGTACACTACCATGTCTCCTTGGCTTGCACGCCAGGCATAATGATCGAATTCTGTCTCTCTCCCAAAAGGAAGGCAAGAGACATAATAATTGCTCGGTCCAGCAAATCAGAGAGAGCCAATAAAGCACAGTTGCTGCATCCTGTGTGGTCGTAATTCTGACAGCACAGGACAATAGGGTGCAACACAAAACTGAAACGGACGTCCCAGGGTCCTCTGACTGCGGGGCAGCTGAGACAGGAAAGAAAGAGCTGTGTAAGTATGTGCATCTTACCCTGAACGTGGGTTTATCCAACAGGCCGGAACCTGGGACCGCGGGGGCAGAAATATGGTCTAACCCCTCGGCTGCCCGTGGTCTCTACGTAGACGACTGGTTGCAGGAGTAAGGGTGAGAGTGGAACGAGGAGTGGGAAAGGGGGCCATACGCAGGTCACAAAGCGCTCCACACATGCACGTCCTGTTATGCATATGCAGCAATGTGGTGGCAGTTCTTCTACAATGGCCGGAGCCACACAACTGCTATAATACACATGTCCCTGAGTATGTGTACACTTCGGCTGCTGAGACCTTGTTTTGTCAACCCCATTGGATTGAAATTGAACAGTACAGCAGTACAGGTTGGGCGCACCACTGCCATAGAGGTCGGGTAGAGGCGGGAAAAGGGGGGGGGGCGGGGGAGACGTTGGTTGTTCTGTGGCACGGGATATCCCTGCTGAGACAATCCCAGCCAATGTCCATGAGTGTTCGGCACAGACAACATGAACGACCACGTCTCGCTAAGTACAATGATACACCTGTGAAAGGCCACCTGGCAGCCAGGCCTTTGCTAATGGGGGGAGGGGGGGTGCGGGCGACCCCCTCCCCTGGGCTGTGGCTTGGAGCCGGGGCCAGCCCCGCACGTCAGCCCACTCCGTGGGACTGGGCGCCACCCTTGGGGCCACTGGGTAGGACCCAGCACCATCCTTAAGGCTACTCCTTAGGTACTCCCCCTGACCCCCCGCCACAGACTAAGCAAAGCCTTGTTGGCAGCACAGTGTCAGCGGCAACACCCATGCAGAGCAGCAAATGAAACAGCTCAAATCCAGCTGCACTGAGGGAGGGATGAAGGGGAAGGGGGTTCGACCTGCCCTTGGCAATGCCTCTCACAGCGCTCCTGCCCCTGACCCAGCGAGTGCCTGGATCAGGCCTTTGCTTAGTGGGGGCGGGGGCTGGGGGTGACCCCCTGCGCAGGTGAGGGGATCTCAGTAGGATCCAGCCCCACATGCCGGTCAGCTCAGTAGGAAGGACCCCCGCCCTATGGGCAACTGAGTAGGACCCAGCGCCATCCACAAGGCTCCTCACTAGGAACCCGCCCTAACCCCCCCCCCACCACCACTAAGCAAAGGCCTGGCCTGGATTCACCCCTGGGCTGCCCCAACCACCACGGCGTTCCCCTGGCGCAGGCATCGGCGAGGCGCCTGTGAGCGCCACAGACGCCACGATGCGTTCCACGGAGCGCTTCGCAGCGCAGTGCACCGGGGGAAAGAAAGGGCAGCGGTGCCGCTCCGCGTCCTTAGCCTTGCAGACGTCGGCACACAGCCCTTGCAGCAGGTCGGCTCTGAGGTGGTGCGGCACGCACCCGCGCAGCACGTCCGCCGCGCCCAAGCGCCCCTGCAGGCGCATCAGCGCCAACAAGTACAGGGCGTCGGGCAGCAGGAAGTCGTCGGGCTCCGCCTCCGCGACGTACCGCCCCAGCGCCGCGATGCCCTCTGCGGTGTGGCCCAGCGCGCGGAGGCAGAGCCCGACGCAGTACGGCGCCGCGCGCGCGCCGGCCCCGCGCGCCAGCGCCGCGCGGTAGTCCTGCAGCGCCGCGGGCCACCGGCCCATGGCCCCCTGGCACAGGCCCCGCATCTCGTACAGCCGCGCCGCCCAGACGGCCCATGGCGCATTCCGCGGGTCGTCCAGGGCGGCGAGGCAGCGGTTGTAGAGCCACAGGCGCGCGGGCCCGGCGCTCGGCAGGCGGCACAGCACCAGCAGCCCCGCGATGTCCTGCGGGGCGTCACGCAGCCGCTGCCGAGCGGCGCGCTCCAAGCCGCCGAGACGGCGCTTGCTGCGCAGGTCGAGGAGGTCGACCGCCTTCTCGTCGAACAGGTACGCGTGGGCCAGCGACGCCGCCGCCGCACGCGGGTCGCTGTCGGCGCGCTCCAGTGCGTCGTCGCAGTGCGTCAGTGCCGTCAGGAGGCGGAGGGCGACGGCGGAGGTCGGGTGCGCCTGCAGGTACGCGGCCACCTCCTTCCCCGCGGGGCTGTGGGCGGGGGGGGCGCGGTTGTGGCGTAGGTCCGTGGGTCTGGGAGGTTGGCTGCCCGCCGGACTGTTTGGCGCCATGCACACCAAGACGGGCACCAGCAAGCGGACAGAGTGGGTGCTGAAACATGTGCGGCGATGCGCAGAGGGATGCAAGGCACTGCGTGCTGCTGCGTATTGCAACTGGGCGTTCGGCACCCCCCGCCCCCCCTCAAGTGGAGAGGGCTGGGGGAAAATTGGCTTGTGCCGTGTGGGGGGGGGGGGGTTCGAGCCCCTTTCCCGAATCCCCCCCACTTCTGGGCTCCCGTGACGGGGACCCCCGATGGGCTGACGGCGACCCCCAACGGACTGACAGGGGGGGGGGGGGGGGGGGTTCTGAGGTACCCCAACATATATGACTCAAAATGATCCCCACGATGCGCTGATATGTATTGTGGGGGGAATTTTGTTTGAAAATTGGTGAGTCATCATTAGAGGCTTTGCACTAGCCATTTGGGACTGGCCTGTCACGAGAGCCTCTTACCCAGACGCCCCCCCTCCTCCTTTTGGGGGCTCGAATAGCCCCCCCCCCCCCCGCTGCGGGATACGAGAGTTGAATGCTACACTGCTAAAGCAAGCAGGCGAGTGCAATACAACAAAGTCAGAACAAAAAGCTCTTCAGTGACATTGCCATAGGCGCCTTTCACTGTGAAACAGAAGGTACCCCGAGGTACAGTGCAGATGGGGGCTCATTCCTGTGACACGCACAAAGCTACTCCTACTGAAATGTCGGACACACAAATCAAATACTTCAGACCAACATCAGTGCACCCCCCTCCCCCGGTGGACTCCCCAGCCCACCAACGCTGGACCCTCTGCCGAGTTAGCCAGGGCACACAAGGTGTCGCCGTCTGCTGCCCAATCACCGCACCACTCCGTACAGGGTCCCTCGTGTGGTACATGCCACGACGCGTAGAAACCCAACCTCCATTCGGCCGTTCTGCGCAACCATCCCCACAGGTCAGCCACATAAAAAGACATATCCTGTGGCAGGCGCCCTGTTATAAAAGAAATCCACTGCACCGTCTTCCCAGTGTCCCAGGGTGTACGGGCGAGGACACGTACAGCGGCGCATATCATTGCACTGCGCACCACGGACACGGGGTATTGTGACAAAACCGCAAGTTGCATCCAGGCTACAAGGGAAAGAAGGAAACCTCCCCATGTGGCTACAGACGGCAGTGCATTGCACAGGGCCCCAATAAACGTGTTCGTGACCCGTTTCCGCGTGGTGGCCCAAAAACTCTTGAGAGGGATCCCCATTTTTAAATTCCACTGCTTGCCCAGGGCATTTGGGTGTGCATGAGCCAACACGTCAAGAGACCCCAGATGCACGGAAATGCCCATTGCTGTCAGCGACTTGCGCATGCAAGCACCGGTACAGGGCAGGTCAGGGTTTTTCGACCGGCAGTCACATACAACTTTTAGGGACCACACCTCTTCAAGGACAGAACATACCGGTTTCATCACGTCGGTGGCCTCCGGGCCTTGTGACGCAACGACGAGGTTATCCCTAAATTGCTGGAGAGCAAACAGGGTGTCACCTGCAGACCACTGAACTACCCCATCACTGGTTTTGGAAAACTGGCCCCACCTCCTCAACAGATCAACTCGCAACTTGCAACACCACACTGAGTGGAGGTCTGCGCTTTGCGCACTGAAAGACCCTCCCATGGGTACAGCTCCAGTGCGTTGCCACAATTCTCCCGCCGCCACCACCACATTATCCTGAGACAGGCTGAATTCTACCAAAGAAATAAGGTCATTCATTGACAAAACATGGAACGTGCCCCGTTTACCTTCACCAGCCCTGTCATGTGACTTATTGGTTTTGTGAATGCTCCAGACCAGTGTGGTAGCCCTCCACCTCCTGCGTGTAGTGAGCCAAATGGCTGCGTCACGCATATGCTGCAGTACAGAGGAGGGTGGGATGACATTAAACTGCTCTTTGCAGTCTGCTTCACCTATGAACCCCCCCCCCATGGTTGGCGCTCCGGGCATGTGCATTCCCCTTGTGCCCGCGCACTTTCCGCCGCAGGGACATTTTGGCAGGCCCCGAGCCTCCAGTATGCAACAGCAACCAACCAGAGGCCCATAGGAAACCGCAAACACCATTCAGTCGATGCCTGTGGTGCCACAATCTGGCAATCTTGCACCAAATCCCTCAGTCCTATCCAGGAATGGGCGCCAAATCTGCTCTGCACCAAACTTTTCCATTCCCCATTTTGCACGTACTAAGCCCCCCCCCCCCCCCCCCGTGGTTGAGATCTTTGTGATTGGTGAGAGGTCGATTGACGCCGCCAGCTGGGCGGAGAGCAGCCAATTTGCTAGGCTCTGCCCCCCCCCCCCCCCCCCGGCCTCCCCCACCGCTAGCCGTCTTATGCGGCGAACTCAAGGCAACAATCGGCACTGATCTGGTTTGCGTTGCAGTGCAGCAAGTCAAAACAATGTACTGAGATTCATGGCTATGACCATATGCCTATGGCACGGGGGTATATGCGAGCTCAATATCCGTTGCTCATGGCCCCCCCATTGCGGTGCAGAACTAGTGTCCGTGTCAACACCCTAAAAAATGGCCACGGAACAGAAAAGACCACGGCACAACGTGGCACACTTTTGTTGTGGCAAACTTTTTTTTGCCATTCCAACTTTCGCCTGTTCCAACAACCCCCCTTCTGCCAACAAAGCGATGGCGGGCGGGCTGCTTGGTAGAAGGCCACCACGGAGTACACAAAATTCGGTAGCAGTATGCACACGCCATGCTAAGCCGGGCCACCCTTGCATTAGGTTGCATTGAGGACAGCAGGAAAGTGCTGGAACCCCCCCCCCCCGCCCCACGCCACCCCTTTGGGGGGAATAGTTGCCCGGCGCTCACCCGGTGCGCTGCCTTTGTATTAAGTATCCAATCTCCAGCCCCAAGTTTGTCCTCGCTTAGGGAAGTCCCCCAAATAGACTGCACTGGATCGCAAACCTGGCCTGCAAAGCACGTTGCATAAGCTGGAATATGCGAATTCAACAACACAAAATGTCACTCAGAATATGATTAACAAATAATATTATTCCCACACGTGTGGGTGTCAATACATTCACAACAATGGCGCTCCTTACACTCACCACAAATTGTGCCGGTGGAGCGCTTGTGAAAACACAACGCACACACTTCTACCTCATCCTCTCCCTCATCCTCCATGGCGGCCAAGTTGCTCTCAGCCGTCCAAACATGAGGCAGAACATGGTCCCATGGTCCATAAGGAGGGTGACGGACCTGCCAACGAATACAAAATTGAGGAAAAATGCAATAATATATCGACGGACTTGTGCAATTTCGTCGGGGCCGCCACGCCAAACGTTCCTAACCAAGCCCCAATGCCACAAGCGAGCAAACAATTGCTCAATGCGTGCATGGTACCACCCTTGTACATCATTATAACATTGTTGGCGGGTTGTCAAAGTTCCATTCTTTCTTCCAATGAATGGCACAGACATGAACCCGGCAGCGATGGTTGCGCGGGGGCTGCTGCCAGCGAATGTGTGACCCCGAGGGGTGTGCAACCGTTTTTGGGGGTTGTAGGGGGGGGGTCCCCCCCCCCTTGGGTGACCCAAACCTTGGGGGTCCGCGGGTCAGGCGCTCAGCCACCGGGCTCCCCAGAGGGGGGGGGGGGGTCGGTGGGTACCCCAACATACATACCTCAAAATGATCCCCATGACACGCTGATCATTTTGAATATGCACGAGGGGTAAAAAAATTCTCAAAAAAAATTGCCCATCAACTCGGGCTCCCATTAGCCAAGGTCCGACCCGGAGGTTGGGTCGGGGTCAAAATCCTTTTTTTTGTGCTTTTCAACCATTTTTGAATTCTCCACAAAATTCTGAGTACTTTGAGTATAGACACATAGGGTCGAACAAAAAAATTTCCCCTTGCCGTATGCCTAAAACAAAATCTCCGCTGCCTCTGGCGCCCACAAAACCCATTGTTCTGTACAACCATTTGGGGGGGGGGGGGTAACCTTCCCCCCCCCTTTGGGGTCGGGTCCTGACCAGGAGCAGCCCCCATGGATGGTCGACTACGCGCACGCCATCTCGGTAATACTCCAGCTCCCTAGTGTAGATAACCTTCCCCCAATAGATAGATAGATAGATAGATAGATAGATAGATAGACAGATAGCCCCCAATGCTCCAATCCATGACTAAGAGAAGAGGTCTGAGGACGCAGGGGGCAGAAACTTTTTTCTGTTGCTGGCACCAAACTGAGTTCAGGCCATCCGGCCTACGGTGTGCGTGGGCACTCAGGCCCAAAAAATATGTACAGCATAAATTGGGAAACCTACAGCTTCATGCGGGTGAGGCATGTCCCCGTGTTGGGGATGCTTTGGGGGGGGGAGGAGCAATTCGTAGCTACTGCACTCGTTATGAAGTGGTGTAGGCTACCACGGCTCTGTTAAGCCCACCAAGTTCAGATCAAAGAAGAAGGACACGGGGGGGGGGGGGACTTCGTGTGGGGTAAGGGGCAGGGGGCTTGGTCCCTGGGAGGACGCAAGGGGCAGAAATTGACCTCCCGCAGCAAACACCCTAGAGTTGTATTACCACATACCGGGACCAGGGGGTCCGTTTCACAAATGTCGGACCAAGCACAGTTGCAAAAGCACGCATCATTGCCTTCCACCCACATTACATGACAAAGTTACCACAATAGGCTAAGCACAATTGGCCCGGTTTCCTCAATAGTACCGGAAGGTGGAATCCAAGACAAAGGACGGTGAGGTTCCCCAAAGGTACCGAAACCACCAAAGCATAGGTCAAGACGGCCGTAGTTCCCCGAAGGTACTTCCTTAACACTTGTCCCAAGAAGCGCACGGCGTACGTACTTCGGCTTCCTTTGTCACTCAGTATTTGGCGGCTTAACCCCTGCTGTCTCGGGGGCCCACATGTGGGCGGAATGGCTACATCAACCTTGCCTTCTCAGGGGTCCCCGCATGAGGACAAAATTGGACCTGGCTACCTCGCCCATGCCTTCCGGGGGTCCCTAAAAAAAGGGGACAAAATCAGAAGTGGCTACATCACCCCTGCCTTCTCGGGGGCCAAAAATGGGCGGATTGGCTACATAACCCTGCCTTCTCGGGGGTCCCCGATAAAAGGGGACAAACTCAGAAGGGTCTACATCACCCCTGGGTTCTTGGGGCAGATAGTTTGGTGGGGGGGGGGGGGGGCGCAGGCACGGGGGGGGAATAGTCTAAAACAGATGCCAACATGCTAATACGCTAATAATAATTGGGCCCCGAATGCGTTGGCACCCAAGGCAGGGAAAGCAATGCTCACAGACAGGGATCTTGGATTATGCAGGAGGAGCAAGTATTTGGGGGGTTACTTGCACCTTGCACACACCATGCGTGCACCGCCTAACGTGTTGGAACAAACTACAGAGAAAAGGTCATTCCTTGGTCCGTTGGTTCCTTGATGCTCACGTACTGCCCACACTCGGAGATTACCCGGTATTTATGTAGTTTTTACCCTATTTTGGGTGTGTGTTGTTTGGGGTAGATTCTCTGCAAGGTGGACCTTTTACAACCTGGAAAATACATGCATTTCGCTGTCGAATAGGTGGGCAGGTCTACGAAATCACCCCAATATGCCCAAGTCAACGCATCGTTCCTTGAACAAACCTCACAAACCGACGATGGCCACTCACTCGCTCGCTCGCTCACGAGTAGCTGCTTGACTGGGGGCAGATGTTGTGCAGTTCTTGATCACACTACAATGCCAATAGTATGCTCAACCCGTCACTGCTGGTGGTTTTGCTTCGGTGCTGCAATTGCCTGTGGCCACATAAAGGGTTCTAGCGTTGTGTGGACTCCTTGAAAGAAATCTTTGAAAGAAATGATTTGTGTGCTATCGGACTTGAAAATGTGTCGAGCTCTTGGGGTTGTTCAAGCAACAACACAGCACATGCCAATGCCGACTGATTTTACCCCTGCACATAAGAAGCACACTTCCAAAGGAAATTGCACCATATTGTACCGGGTCCTGGAGGACGCCTTCTGGTATCTATTTTGCTGTTCTTGGTATCTATTTAGCTGTTCTGTGTTTTCTGTCATCTATTGATCTGAGGTGTGCACGGCGAGTGGCACCACATGCTGAGCTCTGTGTCCACCAAGCCCTACACACCATTACATCGGTGGGATTGTCCGCGAAATTTCCCCCGGACTTTTTGGTAACCTAGACAAAATTTCCCGCAGCAAACTCCCACGGCGAATTCATATGGTGACGACCATCTTCCTGTTTATGAACCCCTCTGACTGTCGCCTTTCTGACCACACTCTGGTGGGGTAGACTAGAAAATGACAGGGATTGTCATGGGAAAGAAGAGCTGGGTCAGGCATTTTAAGAGCCTCTCCTGCCTCGGAACGCATCCCATTTCAGCACAAGCTGGAGTGGACCAGGATTGTGTTTTTGCGAGAGGTGCGAGAGTAAAGCACCGTTTAAAAGATGTTGCTTGTGCAGACTGTATTTTGTGGCTGTTGGCAAACCCAGGAGCAGAGATCAGGCACTGATGAGTATTGGACAGAACATGCATGCATTTTGTGTGGGTCTGCTGTAAACTGGTGCATGGGGACCTGTGGCAAACTACCTGCTTAAGAGGGAGTACCATGCACGGTGTGTGTCGCGGTGCGTGTGCGGTCGGGTGCATGCCTTCAACATGCACTCTCCTAGCGTAGGATGTTGCTTTGTTCAAGGAAAAATACAGCCACTAAGTTCAAAGTTCAACAATGCGTTGACTTGGGCATGCATGCCTTCAACATGCACTCTCCTAGAGTAGGATGTTGCTTTGTTCAAGGAAAAATACAGCCGCTGAGTTCAACAATGCGTTGACTTGGGCATGCATGCCTTCAACATGCACTCTCCGGGCGCACGATGTTGCTTTGTTCAAGGAAAAATACAGCCGTTGATTTCAACAATGCGTTGACTTGGGCATGCATGCCTTCAACATGCACTCTCCGAGCGTAGGATGTTGCTTTGTTCAAGGAGAAATACAGTCGCTGATTTCAACAATGCATCGACTTGGGCCAGAAAACCAATGCCGCCTTGCAGCAAAGTAATGGCGTGGAAATATGAACGAGGAGGAAAAAAGCAATCCACGCACTCTGCACTGCAGAGTGCTCGTATCGTGCGTACTCAGCTTGCCCTAGCATTCTGCAACCCAGGCAGACAGCAGGCAAGCAAATCACTAGTGTACAAAACATGAAGCCAAATATTTTACTCCCGGTATTGGAGATGCAACATATTCAGAAATATGTGAAAAGCATCCCAACATGCAGAACACAGAAACCTCTTCGATACGAGAATTAATTGGTTTGTCAGGACAAACTGGAATACGCTGGCAATTTCAGCCCTTCCAAAGCACATCAAGGCAATACACGGAGTCACTGAGCTATGCCTTGCCAAGCAGCATGTCCAGAGTGGTAACTCCGAATCGCTGTGGGGCATTGGTCTCGCCAACGTCTTTGCCAGTCAACTTGCCATTCACAATATATTCCTTGCCCATGTGGCCCTGTGCCCAACAGACAATCATGTCAAGGACCGGCGTGTCATACCCAACAATGTCTGCAATACCCTTGTAGATGCACAGCCCCAAGGGGATGTCCTCCGTGAAGTATCGGTTGGCAAAATCAGGCACCCAGCCGCCACCTTCCACCTGCTTCAGGGGTGAGCGGAAACCCTTGTACGCTGTGCAGGTGGCAAAATAGGTCTTGGTGCTGGTCAAATCGGGTTTGTCATCCTCATACACCCAGCCCAGGAAATCCTTGATCATGGGGATGGCCAAATCAACTTGAGAAATTTCCTTTATCTTTTCGGCAATCATTACCAACTCTGTGTTGACCAAATCCATGAGGCCGGCACTGGAGTCATCCATCGCTTCGTAGAACAGAGGGTTCTCTGGGAGGGTCTTACCAGGCCTCCAAGGCATGCAGATAGAGAACACCCGCTGGGGGTGGATGATGGCATTGATAGGGTACATGGTGGCCGCCAGCAAGTGTGCCAGTGGCTCGCAGCTGGCGTTGAAAAGCGCCGACACAATCTTGCAGCAGTTGTCTGTTGCGGACGGGGGCAGGGCTCCAACCTTGTACTTCTTCTTGAGCACCTGAACATGCACCTGCTTGCCGAAATCAGTGATTCGGCAGTTCAAGGGCATGGGCATGATGGCGAAGAGGTTGAGGGACTTCATCTTCTCTTCTCCAAGAACATGCCGCGCCACCCAGTCGAAGCCGCCCTGACCAGGAGTAATCCCAACGTAAGTTCCAGGCTTGACAACGTCTGCCAGATCCTTGAACACGCTTGGGTAGGCAAATGATGGCAGGGGCATGATCAACACGTTACACTCCGGGACGACCTCGGCAGCGTCCTTGGAGATCTTGTCTGGCTTGCCTGTGATGATGCTGTCATCAGCCCAGTGCACCTTCATGCCTCCCTGCTCGTTGATGCCTTTGTTAATACGTTCTGCCTCATCTCCAAAACCACACCACATGTTGCACTTGATGCCGTTGTTGGGGAGGATGGCAGCAAAAGCCTGGGCGGCATTGCCACCACCGACGATGCAGACCTTTGTGATAATGTCAGTCATTCTTGGAAAACGTTATCAAAAAAAAAAAGGACACTCAGAAAGTGAACAATGCGTTGACTTGGGCATGCATGCCTTCAACATGCACTCTCCTAGTGTAGGAGGTTGCTTGGGCACCCTTCAAGGTGAACCTACCGGACTCCCCATGGAGTTGGGGGGAACACATCTTGGCCTTGGTGGGATAGGTGTTGCTTTCAATGATCAAGTTACCTTTAACTTGGAATATCGCTACAGAAATGAGGGGCTGATGTGATGTGGTAATGGCGGCAACCCTAGTTCTGAGGCAACAACATTCCTCAACTACACAGCCTTGGGGTTGACTCACGCTTGGGCTTAGCAGATTACTGAAAACAGATCTTGGAAAGTGGGCATCAGACTCCAATGATACAGTGGATCCGTAGCAAGACCGAGACACAAAGCAGTGGCTCATAGCTCAGATGGTGCGCGTCATGATGCTTTCTAATGTGGTAGGCGGCCACCATGCCGTAGGTTGCCTCATCAGTAAAAACGAAATTCGAATCTCAATGCATGGCGCTCTCCCAGATGAAGCACATAGAGTTGATGATGATGCGACATTTGGTGGGTGACCTTAGCCCTGTAGATGCCCATCACAACATTCCTCAACTATACAACCTCTCTTGTACACCAAGACTGATTATCTACTTGTGCCGGGTGCACCTTGTTCGCACATCCTCTTATGTTTTGATACTAGGTTCCACTTTTTGTGCTCACCCTCTTGCTGCGCTTGTATCCTGTTCATTGCAACATTAACCTTATGGAGGCCCCCTTGCATTTGGATTTTTACTCTGAAACTCGGGACCTCATTAATTTGGTGACAAAAAACATGGACCAAATATCAAATGTTTGTTGGACAGTGTGTGTGTGGGGGGGGGGGGGGGGTTAAAGAGGGAGACCAATATTGGCTCGCTAAGGAGGGTTAGGGATGACGGTTGGTGGCTGCATCTTGGCTCGCTTGCCAATAGGCAACAGCCAGCCACCCATTCCGCGCCCGCCCCAAACACATTGGTCACAGCCTCTCAGCATGCGCACTCAGGTGTTCCCCGCGGCTGCCAGCCAATGCACATGGAGACTCATGCGGGTCGCTGTGTGTGTGCATGGAAGGGGAGGTTCACCATTTGTACCAGACCTCCTGGTTGAGCCTGTATGGCCACACTGGCTTCCGCAGGTCGCTCCCCATTGGTGAGGCCCACAGTGCAGGCAAGGGCTGTGTCCCTGTGTTGCCCCTCAACCAGTGCGATATGCACTGTTAGGCGGAACCTGGCTTGCTGCCACAGGACCACCCTGGAAGTGGGGTGGTGGCACCATGGCTTCCACTGGGCCAGCTCCACAGTATTAGTTCAACAAGCCCGTCATCGCCATGTTGCCCTGGGTGTTGTGTGTGTATCGGGGCACTCAATTTGGCGATTTCCCCAGAAAAGATGCCCTTGACACATGGCTGCCACCGCCCGCCTCCAGGCATGCCCAATCTGGGAATCGATCGCACGACCTTTGGATTGCGAGACCTACACTTAGCCCGGTTGCATTAACCGGGCATTCTAGTATGGGGGCCGCACACAGGTCCCCACGCGCTCCACATACGCACGTCCTGGTAGACATATGCAGCAACGTTCAGCAGTACATTCCATAGGATTCCTCATCGCTGACTTAGCTTGGGCTGGGGAGGTATGGGAGGGGAGAGAGTCGGGCTGGCAGATGCGCTGCTTGGGCCTTGCTCCTCTCTCGTTGGGTGCACTAAATTTTGCATTGGCCCACCTCTTTTCACCTCAGATCAATAGATGACAGAAAACACAGAACAGCTAAATAGATACCAAGAACAGCAAAATAGATACCAGAAGGCGTCCTCCAGCAAATTGGGACTCCACACCAAAAAAAGACAAGGAAAATGACTTGCCATACACACAGTTCAAAACAGGACCCGCGGTACAGTATGGTGCAATTTCCTTTGGAACAGTGCTTCTCACGTGCAGGGGTAGAATCAGTTGGCATTGGCACGTGCTGTGTTGTTGTTTGAACAACCCCAAGAGCTTGACACATTTTCAAGTCTGATAGCACACAAATCATTTCTTTCAAAGATTTCTTTCAAGGAGTCCACACAACGCTAGAGCCCTTTATGTGGCCACAGGCAATTGCAGCAAAACCACCAGCAGTGACGGGTTGAGCATACTATTGGCATTGTAGTGTGATCAAGAACTGCACAACATCTGCCCCCAGTCAGGCAGCTACTTGTGAGCAAGCGAGTGAGTGAGTGGCCATTGTCGGTTTGTGAGGTTTGTTCAAGGAACAATGCGTTGACTCGGGCATGCATGCCTTCAACATGCACTCTCCGGGCGCACGATGTTGCTTTGTTCAAGGAAAAATACAGCCGCTGAGTTCAACAATGCGTTGACTTGGGCATGCATGCCTTCAACATGCACTCTCCTAGAGTAGGATGTTGCTTTGTTCAAGGAAAAATACAGCCACTAAGTTCAACAATGCGTTGACTTGGGCATGCATGCCTTCAACATGCACTCTCCTAGAGTAGGATGTTGCTTTGTTCAAGGAAAAATACAGCCGCTGATTTCAACAATGTGTTGACTTGGGCATGTGTGCCTTCAACATGCACCCTCCGAGCGCAACCCCCCCCCCCCCCCCGTTCCGGCGAGAAAAACCCAATGTTCCGGCGCAACGTTCCGGCGAGCCGTTTTTTCAGCAAAAGAGGTTCCCGGTGCCCAGGATCTCAGTCCCAGGGCGCAAACACACCTTCCTTTTGGTTGTTCGGTAGTTGGAGTAATGTGGAAACCCAAAGCATCCCTCAATTTGCAAAAAAAATTTTTCATCTCTCGGTCTCTATATGGTTCCTGGTCAGCAGTCTGTCAGAACCTGCCACTGGTCCAGTGGATATGCAGTGATCTACAGATCCGCAAGCGTAGATTCGATCCCCTCTGCCGGGCCACCGAAGTTCTTTTGCACTTTTTGTCACTTGGCTCTGCCACCCACCGAAGTTTTTTTGCACTTTTTGTCACTTGGCTCTGATCGGCATTCAAAGCTGTCCTTTTTTTTTCCATGCAGAAACAAGTCTGAAAGAAAAGTGGCAACAGGCCGACATAAGAGGTGAGAGTATGCATCAATGTTTGAAGGCATGCTGTCGCGCTGCCGGGGATCAAAAACACGTAACTCGTCAAAAAAAGGCAACTGTGTCCGTTTGTATTTCCTAATTATGCTCAGCACCTTCTCTGCGACTTGTGCTTTCTGCTTCCTTCCGAGTGTAGCGTTGTTGCCGTTCGTTGTAACTGGGGGCCAAACATCATCTTCCCATTTCTGTTGCAATAACAGCTGCTCCTTCAGTTGCAGATCATGGAAATCAGTCATGGATGCCCCCTCGGAGCCACAAAAACAACATTTCAACATCTCTTTCAGTGGATGGACGAACAAAAGTGTTACTGGCAAAGTGGACGACAACGTTGACAGTAGCAGCAAGCGTTTTCACTGAAAAACATTGAGCCTCACAGAATCACAACGTTCCGGCAAAACGTTCCGGCACGTTCCGGCAATTCCGGTGACCGGAACGGGGGGGGGGTTGCGAGCGTAGGATGTTGCTTTGTTCAAAGAAAAATACAGTCGCTGATTTCAACAATGCGTCGACTTGGGCCAGAAAACCAATGCCGCCTGGATGGCGTGGAAATATGAACGAGGAGGAAAAAAGCAATCCACGCACTCTGCACTGCAGAGTGCTCGTATCGTGCGTACTCAGCTTGCCCTAGCATTCTGCAACCCAGGCAGACAGCAGGCAAGCAAATCACTAGTGTACAAAACATGAAGCCAAATATTTTACTCCTGGTATTGGAGATGCAACATATTCAGAAATATGTGAAAAGCATCCCAACATGCAGAACACAGAAACCTCTTCGATACGAGAATTAATTGGTTTGTCAGGACAAACTGGAATACGCTGGCAATTTCAGCCCTTCCAAAGCACATCAAGGCAATACACGGAGTCACTGAGCTATGCCTTGCCAAGCAGCATGTCCAGAGTGGTAACTCCGAATCGCTGTGGGGCATTGGTCTCGCCAACGTCTTTGCCAGTCAACTTGCCATTCACAATATATTCCTTGCCCATGTGGCCCTGTGCCCAACAGACAATCATGTCAAGGACCGGCGTGTCATACCCAACAATGTCTGCAATACCCTTGTAGATGCACAGCCCCAAGGGGATGTCCTCCGTGAAGTATCGGTTGGCAAAATCAGGCACCCAGCCGCCACCTTCCACCTGCTTCAGGGGTGAGCGGAAACCCTTGTACGCTGTGCAGGTGGCAAAATAGGTCTTGGTGCTGGTCAAATCGGGTTTGTCATCCTCATACACCCAGCCCAGGAAATCCTTGATCATGGGGATGGCCAAATCAACTTGAGAAATTTCCTTTATCTTTTCGGCAATCATTACCAACTCTGTGTTGACCAAATCCATGAGGCCGGCACTGGAGTCATCCATCGCTTCGTAGAACAGAGGGTTCTCTGGGAGGGTCTTACCAGGCCTCCAAGGCATGCAGATAGAGAACACCCGCTGGGGGTGGATGATGGCATTGATAGGGTACATGGTGGCCGCCAGCAAGTGTGCCAGTGGCTCGCAGCTGGCGTTGAAAAGCGCCGACACAATCTTGCAGCAGTTGTCTGTTGCGGACGGGGGCAGGGCTCCAACCTTGTACTTCTTCTTGAGCACCTGAACATGCACCTGCTTGCCGAAATCAGTGATTCGGCAGTTCAAGGGCATGGGCATGATGGCGAAGAGGTTGAGGGACTTCATCTTCTCTTCTCCAAGAACATGCCGCGCCACCCAGTCGAAGCCGCCCTGACCAGGAGTAATCCCAACGTAAGTTCCAGGCTTGACAACGTCTGCCAGATCCTTGAACACGCTTGGGTAGGCAAATGATGGCAGGGGCATGATCAACACGTTACACTCCGGGACGACCTCGGCAGCGTCCTTGGAGATCTTGTCTGGCTTGCCTGTGATGATGCTGTCATCAGCCCAGTGCACCTTCATGCCTCCCTGCTCGTTGATGCCTTTGTTAATACGTTCTGCCTCATCTCCGAAACCACACCACATGTTGCACTTGATGCCGTTGTTGGGGAGGATGGCAGCAAAAGCCTGGGCGGCATTGCCACCACCGACGATGCAGACCTTTGTGATAATGTCAGTCATTCTTGGAAAACGTTATCAAAAAAAAAAAGGACACTCAGAAAGTGAACAATGCGTTGACTTGGGCATGCATGCCTTCAACATGCACTCTCCTAGTGTAGGAGGTTGCTTGGGCACCCTTCAAGGTGAACCTACCGGACTCCCCATGGAGTTGGGGGGAACACATCTTGGCCTTGGTGGGATAGGTGTTGCTTTCAATGATCAAGTTACCTTTAACTTGGAATATCGCTACAGAAATGAGGGGCTGATGTGATGTGGTAATGGCGGCAACCCTAGTTCTGAGGCAACAACATTCCTCAACTACACAGCCTTGGGGTTGACTCACGCTTGGGCTTAGCAGATTACTGAAAACAGATCTTGGAAAGTGGGCATCAGACTCCAATGATACAGTGGATCCGTAGCAAGACCGAGACACAAAGCAGTGGCTCATAGCTCAGATGGTGCGCGTCATGATGCTCTCTAATGTGGTAGGCGGCCACCATGCCGTAGGTTGCCTCAACAGTAAAAACGAAATTCGAATCTCAATGCATGGCGCTCTCCCAGATGAAGCACATAGAGTTGATGATGATGCGACATTTGGTGGGTGACCTTAGCCCTGTAGATGCCCATCACAACATTCCTCAACTATACAACCTCTCTTGTACACCAAGACTGATTATCTACTTGTGCCGGGTGCACCTTGTTCGCACATCCTCTTATGTTTTGATACTGGGTTCCACTTTTTGTGCTCACCCTCTTGCTGCGCTTGTATCCTGTTCATTGCAACATTAACCTTATGGAGGCCCCCTTGCATTTGGATTTTTACTCTGAAACTCGGGACCTCATTAATTTGGTGACAAAAAACATGGACCAAATATCAAATGTTTGTTGGACAGTGTGTGTGTGGGGGGGGGGGGGGTTAAAGAGGGAGACCAATATTGGCTCGCTAAGGAGGGTTAGGGATGACGGTTGGTGGCTGCATCTTGGCTCGCTTGCCAATAGGCAACAGCCAGCCACCCATTCCGCGCCCGCCCCCAACACATTGGTCACAGCCTCTCAGCATGCGCACTCAGGTGTTCCCCGCGGCTGCCAGCCAATGCACATGGAGACTCATGCGGGTCGCTGTGTGTGTGCATGGAAGGGGAGGTTCACCATTTGTACCAGACCTCCTGGTTGAGCCTGTATGGCCACACTGGCTTCCGCAGGTCGCTCCCCATTGGTGAGGCCCACAGTGCAGGCAAGGGCTGTGTCCCTGTGTTGCCCCTCAACCAGTGCGATATGCACTGTTAGGCGGAACCTGGCTTGCTGCCACAGGACCACCCTGGAAGTGGGGTGGTGGCACCATGGCTTCCACTGGGCCAGCTCCACAGTATTAGTTCAACAAGCCCGTCATCGCCATGTTGCCCTGGGTGTTGTGTGTGTATCGGGGCACTCAATTTGGCGATTTCCCCAGAAAAGATGCCCTTGACACATGGCTGCCACCGCCCGCCTCCAGGCATGCCCAATCTGGGAATCGATCGCACGACCTTTGGATTGCGAGACCTACACTTAGCCCGGTTGCATTAACCGGGCATTCTAGTATGGGGGCCGCACACAGGTCCCCACGCGCTCCACATACGCACGTCCTGGTAGACATATGCAGCAACGTTCAGCAGTACATTCCATAGGATTCCTCATCGCTGACTTAGCTTGGGCTGGGGAGGTATGGGAGGGGAGAGAGTCGGGCTGGCAGATGCGCTGCTTGGGCCTTGCTCCTCTCTCGTTGGGTGCACTAAATTTTGCATTGGCCCACCTCTTTTCACCTCAGATCAATAGATGACAGAAAACACAGAACAGCTAAATAGATACCAAGAACAGCAAAATAGATACCAGAAGGCGTCCTCCAGCAAATTGGGACTCCACACCAAAAAAAGACAAGGAAAATGACTTGCCATACACACAGTCCAAAACAGGACCCGCGGTACAGTATGGTGCAATTTCCTTTGGAACAGTGCTTCTTACGTGCAGGGGTAGAATCAGTTGGCATTGGCACGTGCTGTGTTGTTGTTTGAACAACCCCAAGAGCTTGACACATTTTCAAGTCTGATAGCACACAAATCATTTCTTTCAAAGATTTCTTTCAAGGAGTCCACACAACGCTAGAGCCCTTTATGTGGCCACAGGCAATTGCAGCAAAACCACCAGCAGTGACGGGTTGAGCATACTATTGGCATTGTAGTGTGATCAAGAACTGCACAACATCTGCCCCCAGTCAGGCAGCTACTTGTGAGCAAGCGAGTGAGTGAGTGGCCATTGTCGGTTTGTGAGGTTTGTTCAAGGAACAATGCGTTGACTCGGGCATGCATGCCTTCAACATGCACTCTCCGGGCGCACGATGTTGCTTTGTTCAAGGAAAAATACAGCCGCTGAGTTCAACAATGCGTTGACTTGGGCATGCATGCCTTCAACATGCACTCTCCTAGAGTAGGATGTTGCTTTGTTCAAGGAAAAATACAGCCACTAAGTTCAACAATGCGTTGACTTGGGCATGCATGCCTTCAACATGCACTCTCCTAGAGAAGGATGTTGCTTTGTTCAAGGAGAAATACAGTCGCTGATTTCAACAATGCGTCGACTTGGGCCAGAAAACCAATGCCGCCTGGATGGCGTGGAAATATGAACGAGGAGGAAAAAAGCAATCCACGCACTCTGCACTGCAGAGTGCTCGTATCGTGCGTACTCAGCTTGCCCTAGCATTCTGCAACCCAGGCAGATAGCAGGCAAGCAAATCACTAGTGTACAAAACATGAAGCCAAATATTTTACTCCTGGTATTGGAGATGCAACATATTCAGAAATATGTGAAAAGCATCCCAACATGCAGAACACAGAAACCTCTTCGATACGAGAATTAATTGGTTTGTCAGGACAAACTGGAATACGCTGGCAATTTCAGCCCTTCCAAAGCACATCAAGGCAATACACGGAGTCACTGAGCTATGCCTTGCCAAGCAGCATGTCCAGAGTGGTAACTCCGAATCGCTGTGGGGCATTGGTCTCGCCAACGTCTTTGCCAGTCAACTTGCCATTCACAATATATTCCTTGCCCATGTGGCCCTGTGCCCAACAGACAATCATGTCAAGGACCGGCGTGTCATACCCAACAATGTCTGCAATACCCTTGTAGATGCACAGCCCCAAGGGGATGTCCTCCGTGAAGTATCGGTTGGCAAAATCAGGCACCCAGCCGCCACCTTCCACCTGCTTCAGGGGTGAGCGGAAACCCTTGTATGCTGTGCAGGTGGCAAAATAGGTCTTGGTGCTGGTCAAATCGGGTTTGTCATCCTCATACACCCAGCCCAGGAAATCCTTGATCATGGGGATGGCCAAATCAACTTGAGAAATTTCCTTTATCTTTTCGGCAATCATTACCAACTCTGTGTTGACCAAATCCATGAGGCCGGCACTGGAGTCATCCATCGCTTCGTAGAACAGAGGGTTCTCTGGGAGGGTCTTACCAGGCCTCCAAGGCATGCAGATAGAGAACACCCGCTGGGGGTGGATGATGGCATTGATAGGGTACATGGTGGCCGCCAGCAAGTGTGCCAGTGGCTCGCAGCTGGCGTTGAAAAGCGCCGACACAATCTTGCAGCAGTTGTCTGTTGCGGACGGGGGCAGGGCTCCAACCTTGTACTTCTTCTTGAGCACCTGAACATGCACCTGCTTGCCAAAATCAGTGATTCGGCAGTTCAAGGGCATGGGCATGATGGCGAAGAGGTTGAGGGACTTCATCTTCTCTTCTCCAAGAACATGCCGCGCCACCCAGTCGAAGCCGCCCTGACCAGGAGTAATCCCAACGTAAGTTCCAGGCTTGACAACGTCTGCCAGATCCTTGAACACGCTTGGGTAGGCAAATGATGGCAGGGGCATGATCAACACGTTACACTCCGGGACGACCTCGGCAGCGTCCTTGGAGATCTTGTCTGGCTTGCCTGTGATGATGCTGTCATCAGCCCAGTGCACCTTCATGCCTCCCTGCTCGTTGATGCCTTTGTTAATACGTTCTGCCTCATCTCCGAAACCACACCACATGTTGCACTTGATGCCGTTGTTGGGGAGGATGGCAGCAAAAGCCTGGGCGGCATTGCCACCACCGACGATGCAGACCTTTGTGATAATGTCAGTCATTCTTGGAAAACGTTATCAAAAAAAAAGGACACTCAGAAAGTGAACAATGCGTTGACTTGGGCATGCATGCCTTCAACATGCACTCTCCTAGTGTAGGAGGTTGCTTGGGCACCCTTCAAGGTGAACCTACCGGACTCCCCATGGAGTTGGGGGGAACACATCTTGGCCTTGGTGGGATAGGTGTTGCTTTCAATGATCAAGTTACCTTTAACTTGGAATATCGCTACAGAAATGAGGGGCTGATGTGATGTGGTAATGGCGGCAACCCTAGTTCTGAGGCAACAACATTCCTCAACTACACAGCCTTGGGGTTGACTCACGCTTGGGCTTAGCAGATTACTGAAAACAGATCTTGGAAAGTGGGCATCAGACTCCAATGATACAGTGGATCCGTAGCAAGACCGAGACACAAAGCAGTGGCTCATAGCTCAGATGGTGCGCGTCATGATGCTCTCTAATGTGGTAGGCGGCCACCATGCCGTAGGTTGCCTCATCAGTAAAAACGAAATTCGAATCTCAATGCATGGCGCTCTCCCAGATGAAGCACATAGAGTTGATGATGATGCGACATTTGGTGGGTGACCTCAGTCGTGTAGATGCCCATCACAACATTCCTCAACTATACAACCTCTCTTGTACACCAAGACTGATTATCTACTTGTGCCGGGTGCACCTTGTTCGCACATCCTCTTATGTTTTGATACTAGGTTCCACTTTTTGTGCTCACCCTCTTCCTGCGCTTGTATCCTGTTCATTGCAACATTAACCTTATGGAGGCCCCCTTGCATTTGGATTTCTACTCTGAAACTCGGGACCTCATTAATTTGGTGACAAAAAACATGGACCAAATATCAAATGTTTGTTGGACAGTGTGTGTGGGGGAGGGGGATCATGTTTAAAGAGGGAGACCAATACTGGCTCGCTAAGGAGGGTTAGGGATGACAGTTGGTGGCTGCATCTTGGCTCGCTTGCCAATAGGCAACAGCCAGCCACCCATTCCGCGCCCGCCCCCAAAACATTGGTCACAGCCTCTCAGCATGCGCACTCAGGTGTTCCCCGCGGCTGCCAGCCAATGCACATGGAGACTCATGCGGGTCGCTGTGTGTGTGTATGGAAGGGGAGGTTCACCATTTGTACCAGACCTCCCGGTTGAGCCTGTATGGCCACACTGGCTTCCGCAGGTCGCTCCCCATTGGTGAGGCCCACAGTGCAGGCAAGGGCTGTGTCCCTGTGTTGCCCCTCAACCAGTGCGATATGCACTGTTAGGCGGAACCTGGCTTGCTGCCACAGGACCACCCTGGAAGTGGGGTGGTGGCACCATGGCTTCCACTGGGCCAGCTCCACAGTATTAGTTCAACAAGCTTGTCATCGCCATGTTGCCCTGGGTGTTGTGTGTGTATCGGGGCACTCAATTTGGCGATTTCCCCAGAAAAGATGCCCTTGACACATGGCTGCCACCGCCTGCCTCCAGGCATGCCCAATCTGGGAATTGATCCCACGACCTTTGGATTGCGAGACCTACACTTAGCCCGGTTGCATTAACCGGGCATTCTAGTATGGGGGCCGCACACAGGTCCCCAAGCGCTCCACATACGCACGTCCTGGTAGACATATGCAGCAACGTTCAGCAGTACATTCCATAGGATTCCTCATCGCTGACTTAGCTTGGGCTGGGGAGGTATGGGAGGGGAGAGAGTCGGGCTGGCAGATGCGCTGCTTGGGCCTTGCTCCTCTCTCGTTGGGTGCACTAAATTTTGCATTGGCCCACCTCTTTTCACCTTAGATCAATAGATGACAGAAAACACAGAACAGCTAAATAGATACCAAGAACAGCAAAATAGATACCAGAAGGCGTCCTCCAGCAAATTGGGACTCCACACCAAAAAAAGACAGAAAATGACTTGCCATACACACAGTTCAAAACAGGACCCGCGGTACAGTATGGTGCAATTTCCTTTGGAAGTGTGCTTCTTACGTGCAGGGGTCAAATCAGTCGGCATTGGCACGTGCTGTGTTGTTGTTTGAACAACCCCAAGAGCTTGACACATTTTCAAGTCTGATAGCACACAAATCATTTCTTTCAAAGATTTCTTTCAAGGAGTCCACACAATGCTAGAGCCCTTTATGTGGCCACAGGCAATTGCAGCAAAACCACCAGCAGTGACGGGTTGAGCATACTATTGGCATTGTAGTGTGATCAAGAACTGCACAACATCTGCCCCCAGTCAGGCAGCTACTCGTGAGCGAGCGAGCGAGTGAGTGGCCATTGTCGGTTTGTGAGGTTTGTTCAAGGAACAATGTGTTGACTTGGGCATGCATGCCTTCAACATGCACTCTCCTAGCGTAGGATGTTGCTTTGTTCAAGGAAAAATACAGCCGCTGAGTTCAACAATGCGTTGACTTGGGCATGCATGCCTTCAACATGCACTCTCCTAGAGTAGGATGTTGCTTTGTTCAAGGCAAATTACAGCCGCTGAGTTCAACAATGCGTTGACTTGGGCATGCATGCCTTCAACATGCACTCTCCGGGCGCACGATGTTGCTTTGTTCAAGGAAAAATACAGCCACTAAGTTCAACAATGCGTTGACTTGGGCATGCATGCCTTCAACATGCACTCTCCTAGAGTAGGATGTTGCTTTGTTCAAGGAAAAATACAGCCGCTGAGTTCAACAATGCGTTGACTTGGGCATGCATGCCTTCAACATGCACTCTCCTAGAGTAGGATGTTGCTTTGTTCAAGGCAAATTACAGCCGCTGAGTTCAACAATGCGTTGACTTGGGCATGCATGCCTTCAACATGCACTCTCCGGGCGCACGATGTTGCTTTGTTCAAGGAAAAATACAGCCACTAAGTTCAACAATGCGTTGACTTGGGCATGCATGCCTTCAACATGCACTCTCCTAGAGTAGGATGTTGCTTTGTTCAAGGAAAAATACAGCCGCTGATTTCAACAATGTGTTGACTTGGGCATGTGTGCCTTCAACATGCACTCTCCGGGCGCACGATGTTGCTTTGTTCAAGGAAAAATACAGTCGCTGATTTCAACAATGCGTCGACTTGGGCCAGAAAACCAATGCCGCCTGGATGGCGTGGAAATATGAACGAGGAGGAAAAAAGCAATCCACGCACTCTGCACTGCAGAGTGCTCGTATCGTGCGTACTCAGCTTGCCCTAGCATTCTGCAACCCAGGCAGATAGCAGGCAAGCAAAGCACTAGTGTACAAAACATGAAGCCAAATATTTTACTCCTGGTATTGGAGATGCAACATATTCAGAAATATGTGAAAAGCATCCCAACATGCAGAACACAGAAACCTCTTCGATACGAGAATTAATTGGTTTGTCAGGACAAACTGGAATACGCTGGCAATTTCAGCCCTTCCAAAGCACATCAAGGCAATACACGGAGTCACTGAGCTATGCCTTGCCAAGCAGCATGTCCAGAGTGGTAACTCCGAATCGCTGTGGGGCATTGGTCTCGCCAACATCTTTGCCAGTCAACTTGCCATTCACAATATATTCCTTGCCCATGTGGCCCTGTGCCCAACAGACAATCATGTCAAGGACCGGCGTGTCATACCCAACAATGTCTGCAATACCCTTGTAGATGCACAGCCCCAAGGGGATGTCCTCCGTGAAGTATCGGTTGGCAAAATCAGGCACCCAGCCGCCACCTTCCACCTGCTTCAGGGGTGAGCGGAAACCCTTGTACGCTGTGCAGGTGGCAAAATAGGTCTTGGTGCTGGTCAAATCGGGTTTGTCATCCTCATACACCCAGCCCAGGAAATCCTTGATCATGGGGATGGCCAAATCAACTTGAGAAATTTCCTTTATCTTTTCGGCAATCATTACCAACTCTGTGTTGACCAAATCCATGAGGCCGGCACTGGAGTCATCCATCGCTTCGTAGAACAGAGGGTTCTCTGGGAGGGTCTTACCAGGCCTCCAAGGCATGCAGATAGAGAACACCCGCTGGGGGTGGATGATGGCATTGATAGGGTACATGGTGGCCGCCAGCAAGTGTGCCAGTGGCTCGCAGCTGGCGTTGAAAAGCGCCGACACAATCTTGCAGCAGTTGTCTGTTGCGGACGGGGGCAGGGCTCCAACCTTGTACTTCTTCTTGAGCACCTGAACATGCACCTGCTTGCCGAAATCAGTGATTCGGCAGTTCAAGGGCATGGGCATGATGGCGAAGAGGTTGAGGGACTTCATCTTCTCTTCTCCAAGAACATGCCGCGCCACCCAGTCGAAGCCGCCCTGACCAGGAGTAATCCCAACGTAAGTTCCAGGCTTGACAACGTCTGCCAGATCCTTGAACACGCTTGGGTAGGCAAATGATGGCAGGGGCATGATCAACACGTTACACTCCGGGACGACCTCGGCAGCGTCCTTGGAGATCTTGTCTGGCTTGCCTGTGATGATGCTGTCATCAGCCCAGTGCACCTTCATGCCTCCCTGCTCGTTGATGCCTTTGTTAATACGTTCTGCCTCATCTCCGAAACCACACCACATGTTGCACTTGATGCCGTTGTTGGGAAGGATGGCAGCAAAAGCCTGGGCGGCATTGCCACCACCGACGATGCAGACCTTTGTGATAATGTCAGTCATTCTTGGAAAACGTTATCAAAAAAAAAAGACACTCAGAAAGTGAACAATGCGTTGACTTGGGCATGCATGCCTTCAACATGCACTCTCCTAGTGTAGGAGGTTGCTTGGGCACCCTTCAAGGTGAACCTACCGGACTCCCCATGCAGTTGGGGGGAACACATCTTGGCCTTGGTGGGATAGGTGTTGCTTTCAATGATCAAGTTACCTTTAACTTGGAATATCGCTACAGAAATGAGGGGCTGATGTGATGTGGTAATGGCGGCAACCCTAGTTCTGAGGCAACAACATTCCTCAACTACACAGCCTTGGGGTTGACTCACGCTTGGGCTCAGCAGAGTACTGAAAACAGATCTTGGAAAGTGGGCATCAGACTCCAATGATACAGTGGATCCGTAGCAAGACCGAGACACAAAGCAGTGGCTCATAGCTCAGATGGTGCGCGTCATGATGCTCTCTAATGTGGTAGGCGGCCACCATGCCGTAGGTTGCCTCATCAGTAAAAACGAAATTCGAATCTCAATGCATGGCGCTCTCCCAGATGAAGCACATAGAGTTGATGATGATGCGACATTTGGTGGGTGACCTTAGCCCTGTAGATGCCCATCACAACATTCCTCAACTATACAACCTCTCTTGTACACCAAGACTGATTATCTACTTGTGCCGGGTGCACCTTGTTCGCACATCCTCTTATGTTTTGATACTAGGTTCCACTTTTTGTGCTCACCCTCTTGCTGCGCTTGTATCCTGTTCATTGCAACATTAACCTTATGGAGGCCCCCTTGCATTTGGATTTCTACTCTGAAACTCGGGACCTCATTAATTTGGGGACAAAAAACATGGACCAAACATCAAATGTTTGTTGGACAGTGTGTGTGGAGGGAGGAGGGGGATCATGTTTAAAGAGGGAGACCAATATTGGCTCGCTAAGGAGGGTTAGGGATGACAGTTGGTGGCTGCATCTTGGCTCGCTTGCCAATAGGCAACAGCCAGCCACCCATTCCGCGCCCGCCCCAAACACATTGGTCACAGCCTCTCAGCATGCGCACTCAGGTGTTCCCCGCGGCTGCCAGCCAATGCACATGGAGACTCATGCGGGTCGCTGTGTGTGTGTATGGAAGGGGAGGTTCACCATTTGTACTAGGCCTCCCGGTTGAGCCTGTATGGCCACACTGGCTTCCGCAGGTCGCTCCCCATTGGTGAGGCCCACAGTGCAGGCAAGGGCTGTGTCCCTGTGTTGCCCCTCAACCAGTGCGATATGCACTGTTAGGCCAGAACCTGGCTTGCTGCCCCTGAACCACCCTGGAAATGGAGTGGTGGCACCATGGCTTCCGCTGGGCCAGCTCCACAGTATTGGTTCAACAAGCTCGTCATCGCCATGTTGCCCTGGGTGTTGTGTGTGTATCGGGGCTTTCATAGATGGTGGTGCTCGCGGCAACGAGGCGGCCTCCACAGCCTACTCAATTTGGCGATTTCCCCAGAAAAGATGCCCTTGACACATGGCTGCCACCGCCCGCCTCCAGGCATGCCCAATCTGGGAATCAATCGCACGACCTTTCGGTTGCGAGACCTACACTTAGCCCGGTTGCATTAACCGGGCATTCTAGTATGGGGGCCACACACAGGTCCCCAGGTCCCCAAGCGCTCCACATACGCACGTCCTGGTAGACATATGCAGCAACGTTCAGCAGTACATTCCATAGGATTCCTCATCGCTGACTTAGCTTGGGCTGGGGAGGTATGGGAGGGGAGAGAGTCGGGCTGGCAGATGCGCTGCTTGGGCCTTGCTCCTCTCTCGTTGGGTGCACTAAATTTTGCATTGGCCCACCTCTTTTCACCTCAGATCAATAGATGACAGAAAACACAGAACAGCTAAATAGATACCAAGAACAGCAAAATAGATACCAGAAGACGTCCTCCAGCAAATTGGGACCCACACCAAAAAAAAGACAGAAAATGACTTGCCATACACACAGTCCAAAACAGGACCCGCGGTACAGTATGGTGCAATTTCCTTTGGAACAGTGCTTCTTACGTGCAGGGGTAGAATCAGTTGGCATTGGCACGTGCTGTGTTGTTGTTTGAACAACCCCAAGAGCTTGACACATTTTCAAGTCCGATAGCACACAAATCATTTCTTTCAAAGATTTCTTTCAAGGAGTCCACACAACGCTAGAGCCCTTTATGTGGCCACAGGCAATTGCAGCAAAACCACCAGCAGTGACGGGTTGAGCATACTATTGGCATTGTAGTGTGATCAAGAACTGCACAACATCTGCCCCCAGTCAGGCAGCGACTCGTGAGCGAGCGAGCGAGTGAGTGGCCATTGTCGGTTTGTGAGGTTTGTTCAAGGAACAATGCGTTGACTTGGGCATGCATGCCTTCAACATGCACTCTCCTAGAGTAGGATGTTGCTTTGTTCAAGGAAAATTACAGCCGCTGAGTTCAACAATGCGTTGACTTGGGCATGCATGCCTTTAACATGCACCCTCCGAGCGCAGGATGTTGCTTTGTTCAAGGAAAAATACAGCCGCTGATTTCAGCAATGTGTTGACTTGGGGATGCATGCCTTCAACATGCACTCTCCGGGCGCACGATGTTGCTTTGTTCAAAGAAAAATACAGCCGCTGATTTCAACAATGCGTCGACTTCGGCCAGAAAAATCAATGCCGCCTTGCAGCAAAGTAATGGCGTGGAAATATGAACGAGGAGGAAAAAAGCAATCCACGCACTCTGCACTGCAGAGTGCTCGTATCGTGCGTACTCAGCTTGCCCTAGCATTCTGCAACCCAGGCAGACAGCAGGCAAGCAAAGCACTAGTGTACAAAACATGAAGCCAAATATTTTACTCCCGGTATTGGAGATGCAACATATTCAGAAATATGTGAAAAGCATCCCAACATGCAGAACACAGAAACCTCTTCGATACGAGAATTAATTGGTTTGTCAGGACAAACTGGAATACGCTGGCAATTTCAGCCCTTCCAAAGCACATCAAGGCAATACACGGAGTCACTGAGCTATGCCTTGCCAAGCAGCATGTCCAGAGTGGTAACTCCGAATCGCTGTGGGGCATTGGTCTCGCCAACGTCTTTGCCAGTCAACTTGCCATTCACAATATATTCCTTGCCCATGTGGCCCTGTGCCCAACAGACAATCATGTCAAGGACCGGCGTGTCATACCCAACAATGTCTGCAATACCCTTGTAGATGCACAGCCCCAAGGGGATGTCCTCCGTGAAGTATCGGTTGGCAAAATCAGGCACCCAGCCGCCACCTTCCACCTGCTTCAGGGGTGAGCGGAAACCCTTGTACGCTGTGCAGGTGGCAAAATAGGTCTTGGTGCTGGTCAAATCGGGTTTGTCATCCTCATACACCCAGCCCAGGAAATCCTTGATCATGGGGATGGCCAAATCAACTTGAGAAATTTCCTTTATCTTTTCGGCAATCATTACCAACTCTGTGTTGACCAAATCCATGAGGCCGGCACTGGAGTCATCCATCGCTTCGTAGAACAGAGGGTTCTCTGGGAGGGTCTTACCAGGCCTCCAAGGCATGCAGATAGAGAACACCCGCTGGGGGTGGATGATGGCATTGATAGGGTACATGGTAGCCGCCAGCAAGTGTGCCAGTGGCTCGCAGCTGGCGTTGAAAAGCGCCGACACAATCTTGCAGCAGTTGTCTGTTGCGGACGGGGGCAGGGCTCCAACCTTGTACTTCTTCTTGAGCACCTGAACATGCACCTGCTTGCCGAAATCAGTGATTCGGCAGTTCAAGGGCATGGGCATGATGGCGAAGAGGTTGAGGGACTTCATCTTCTCTTCTCCAAGAACATGCCGCGCCACCCAGTCGAAGCCGCCCTGACCAGGAGTAATCCCAACGTAAGTTCCAGGCTTGACAACGTCTGCCAGATCCTTGAACACGCTTGGGTAGGCAAATGATGGCAGGGGCATGATCAACACGTTACACTCCGGGACGACCTCGGCAGCGTCCTTGGAGATCTTGTCTGGCTTGCCTGTGATGATGCTGTCATCAGCCCAGTGCACCTTCATGCCTCCCTGCTCGTTGATGCCTTTGTTAATACGTTCTGCCTCATCTCCGAAACCACACCACATGTTGCACTTGATGCCGTTGTTGGGAAGGATGGCAGCAAAAGCCTGGGCGGCATTGCCACCACCGACGATGCAGACCTTTGTGATAATGTCAGTCATTCTTGGAAAACGTTATCAAAAAAAAAAAGGACACTCAGAAAGTGAACAATGCGTTGACTTGGGCATGCATGCCTTCAACATGCACTCTCCTAGTGTAGGAGGTTGCTTGGGCACCCTTCAAGGTGAACCTACCGGACTCCCCATGGAGTTGGAACACATCTTGGCCTTGGAGGGATAGGTGTTGCTTTCAATGATCAAGTTACCTTTAACTTGGAATATCGCTACAGAAATGAGGGGCTGATGTGATGTGGTAATGGCGGCAACCCTAGTTCTGAGGCAACAACATTCCTCAACTACACAGCCTTGGGGTTGACTCACGCTTGGGCTCAGCAGAGTACTGAAAACAGATCTTGGAAAGTGGGCATCAGACTCCAATGATACAGTGGATCCGTAGCAAGACCGAGACACAAAGCAGTGGCTCATAGCTCAGATGGTGCGCGTCATGATGCTCTCTAATGTGGTAGGCGGCCACCATGCCGTAGGTTGCCTCATCAGTAAAAACGAAATTCGAATCTCAATGCATGGCGCTCTCCCAGATGAAGCACATAGAGTTGATGATGATGCGACATTTGGTGGGTGACCTTAGCCCTGTAGATGCCCATCACAACATTCCTCAACTATACAACCTCTCTTGTACACCAAGACTGATTATCTACTTGTGCCGGGTGCACCTTGTTCGCACATCCTCTTATGTTTTGATACTAGGTTCCACTTTTTGTGCTCACCCTCTTGCTGCGCTTGTATCCTGTTCATTGCAAAATTAACCTTATGGAGGCCCCCTTGCATTTGGATTTCTACTCTGAAACTCGGGACCTCATTAATTTGGTGACAAAAAACATGGACCAAACATCAAATGTTTGTTGGACAGTGTGTGTGTGGAGGGAGGAGGGGGATCATGTTTAAAGAGGGAGACCAATACTGGCTCGCTAAGGAGGGTTAGGGATGACAGTTGGTGGCTGCATCTTGGCTCGCTTGCCAATAGGCAACAGCCAGCCACCCATTCCGCGCCCGCCCCCAACACATTGGTCACAGCCTCTCAGCATGCGCACTCAGGTGTTCCCCGCGGCTGCCAGCCAATGCACATGGAGACTCATGCGGGTCGCTGTGTGTGTGTATGGAAGGGGAGGTTCACCATTTGTACTAGGCCTCCCGGTTGAGCCTGTATGGCCACACTGGCTTCCGCAGGTCGCTCCCCATTGGTGAGGCCCACAGTGCAGGCAAGGGCTGTGTCCCTGTGTTGCCCCCCAACCAGTGCGATATGCACTGTTAGGCCAGAACCTGGCTTGCTGCCCCTGAACCACCCTGGAAATGGAGTGGTGGCACCATGGCTTCCGCTGGGCCAGCTCCACAGTATTGGTTCAACAAGCTCGTCATCGCCATGTTGCCCTGGGTGTTGTGTGTGTATCGGGGCTTTCATAGATGGTGGTGCTCGCGGCAACGAGGCGGCCTCCACAGCCTACTCAATTTGGCGATTTCCCCAGAAAAGATGCCCTTGACACATGGCTGCCACCGCCCGCCTCCAGGCATGCCCAATCTGGGAATTGATCCCACGACCTTTCGGTTGCGAGACCTACACTTAGCCCGGTTGCATTAACCGGGCATTCTAGTATGGGGGCCACACACAGGTCCCCAAGCGCTCCACATACGCACGTCCTGGTAGACATATGCAGCAACGTTCAGCAGTACATTCCATAGGATTCCTCATCGCTGACTTAGCTTGGGCTGGGGAGGTATGGGAGGGGAGAGAGTCGGGCTGGCAGATGCGCTGCTTGGGCCTTGCTCCTCTCTCGTTGGGTGCACTAAATTTTGCATTGGCCCACCTCTTTTCACCTTAGATCAATAGATGACAGAAAACACAGAACAGCTAAATGGATACCAAGAACAGCAAAATAGATACCAGAAGGCGTCCTCCAGCAAATTGGGACCCACACAAAAAAAAGACAGAAAATGACTTGCCATACACACAGTTCAAAACAGGACCCGCGGTACAATATGGTGCCATTTCCTTTGGAACTGTGCTTCTCACGTGCAGGGGTAGAATCAGTTGGCATTGGCACGTGCTGTGTTGTTGTTTGAACAACCCCAAGAGCTTGACACATTTTCAAGTCCGATAGCACACAAATCATTTCTTTCAAAGATTTCTTTCAAGGAGTCCACACAACGCTAGAGCCCTTTATGTGGCCACAGGCAATTGCAGCAAAACCACCAGCAGTGACGGGTTGAGCATACTATTGGCATTGTAGTGTGATCAAGAACTGCACAACATCTGCCCCCAGTCAGGCAGCGACTCGTGAGCGAGCGAGCGAGTGAGTGGCCATTGTCGGTTTGTGAGGTTTGTTCAAGGAACAATGCGTTGACTTGGGCATGCATGCCTTCAACATGCACTCTCCTAGAGTAGGATGTTGCTTTGTTCAAGGAAAATTACAGCCGCTGAGTTCAACAATGCGTTGACTTGGGCATGCATGCCTTTAACATGCACCCTCCGAGCGCAGGATGTTGCTTTGTTCAAGGAAAAATACAGCCGTTGAGTTCAACAATGCGTCGACTTGGGCATGCATGCCTTTAACATGCACTCTCCGAGCGCAGGATGTTGCTTTGTTCAAGGAAAAATACAGCCGCTGATTTCAACAATGCGTTGACTTGGGCCAGAAAAATCAATGCCGCCTTGCAGCAAAGTAATGGCGTGGAAATATGAACGAGGAGGAAAAAAGCAATCCACGCACTCTGCACTGCAGAGTGCTCGTATCGTGCGTACTCAGCTTGCCCTAGCATTCTGCAACCCAGGCAGATAGCAGGCAAGCAAAGCACTAGTGTACAAAACATGAAGCCAAATATTTTACTCCCGGTATTGGAGATGCAACATATTCAGAAATATGTGAAAAGCATCCCAACATGCAGAACACAGAAACCTCTTCGATACGAGAATTAATTGGTTTGTCAGGACAAACTGGAATACGCTGGCAAGTTCAGCCCTTCCAAAGCACATCAAGGCAATACACCGAGTCACTGAGCTATGCCTTGCCAAGCAGCATGTCCAGAGTGGTAACTCCGAATCGCTGTGGGGCATTGGTCTCGCCAACGTCTTTGCCAGTCAACTTGCCATTCACAATATATTCCTTGCCCATGTGGCCCTGTGCCCAACAGACAATCATGTCAAGGACCGGCGTGTCATACCCAACAATGTCTGCAATACCCTTGTAGATGCACAGCCCCAAGGGGATGTCCTCCGTGAAGTATCGGTTGGCAAAATCAGGCACCCAGCCGCCACCTTCCACCTGCTTCAGGGGTGAGCGGAAACCCTTGTACGCTGTGCAGGTGGCAAAATAGGTCTTGGTGCTGGTCAAATCGGGTTTGTCATCCTCATACACCCAGCCCAGGAAATCCTTGATCATGGGGATGGCCAAATCAACTTGAGAAATTTCCTTTATCTTTTCGGCAATCATTACCAACTCTGTGTTGACCAAATCCATGAGGCCGGCACTGGAGTCATCCATCGCTTCGTAGAACAGAGGGTTCTCTGGGAGGGTCTTACCAGGCCTCCAAGGCATGCAGATAGAGAACACCCGCTGGGGGTGGATGATGGCATTGATAGGGTACATGGTAGCCGCCAGCAAGTGTGCCAGTGGCTCGCAGCTGGCGTTGAAAAGCGCCGACACAATCTTGCAGCAGTTGTCTGTTGCGGACGGGGGCAGGGCTCCAACCTTGTACTTCTTCTTGAGCACCTGAACATGCACCTGCTTGCCGAAATCAGTGATTCGGCAGTTCAAGGGCATGGGCATGATGGCGAAGAGGTTGAGGGACTTCATCTTCTCTTCTCCAAGAACATGCCGCGCCACCCAGTCGAAACCGCCCTGACCAGGAGTAATCCCAACGTAAGTTCCAGGCTTGACAACGTCTGCCAGATCCTTGAACACGCTTGGGTAGGCAAATGATGGCAGGGGCATGATCAACACGTTACACTCCGGGACGACCTCGGCAGCGTCCTTGGAGATCTTGTCTGGCTTGCCTGTGATGATGCTGTCATCAGCCCAGTGCACCTTCATGCCTCCCTGCTCGTTGATGCCTTTGTTAATACGTTCTGCCTCATCTCCGAAACCACACCACATGTTGCACTTGATGCCGTTGTTGGGAAGGATGGCAGCAAAAGCCTGGGCGGCATTGCCACCACCGACGATGCAGACCTTTGTGATAATGTCAGTCATTCTTGGAAAACGTTATCAAAAAAAAAAAGGACACTCAGAAAGTGAACAATGCGTTGACTTGGGCATGCATGCCTTCAACATGCACTCTCCTAGTGTAGGAGGTTGCTTGGGCACCCTTCAAGGTGAACCTACCGGACTCCCCATGGAGTTGGGGGGAACACATCTTGGCCTTGGTGGGATAGGTGTTGCTTTCAATGATCAAGTTACCTTTAACTTGGAATATCGCTACAGAAATGAGGGGCTGATGTGATGTGGTAATGGCGGCAACCCTAGTTCTGAGGCAACAACATTCCTCAACTCCCCACCGCTTCAGAGCGGGGGGCAAAATCAGAAGTGACCCACTTGTGGGCAAAGTGGCTATGTCACCCCTGCCGTCTCGGGGATCCCCACCGCTTAATAGCGGGGGGCAAAATCAGATGTGGCCCATTTGTGGGCAAAGTGGCTATGTCACCCCTGCTGTCTCGGGGATCCCCACCGCTTCAGAGCAGGGGGCAAAATCAGAAGTTGCCCACTTGCGGGCAAAGTGGCTACCTCACCCCTGCCGTCTCGGGGATCCCCACCGCTTCATAGCGGGGGGCAAAATCAGATGTGGCCCATTTGTGGACAAAGTGTCTATGTCACCCTTGCCGTCTCGGGGATCCCCACCGCTTCAGAGCAGGGGGCAAAGTCAGAAGTGGCCCACTTGTGGGCAAAGTGGCTACGTCACCCCTGCCGTCTCGGGGATCCCCACCGCTTCAGAGCGGGAGGCAAAATCAGAAGTTGCCATCTTGTGGGCAAAGTGGCTACGTCACCCCTGCTGTCTCGGGGATCCCTACCGCTTCAGAGCGGGGGGCAAAGTCAGAAGTGGCCCACTTGCGGGCAAAGTGGCTAGGTCACCCGTGCCGTCTCGGGGATCCCCACCACTGCAGAGCGGGGGGCAAACTCAGAAGAGGCCCATGTGCGGGCACGGTGGCTACGTCACCCCTGCTGTCTCAAGGATCCCCACCGCTTTAGAGCGGGGGGCAAAATCAGAAGTGGCCCACTTGCAGGCAAAGGGGCTACGTCACCCCTGCTGTCTCGGGGATCCCCACCGCTTCAGAGCGGGGGGCAAAATCAGAAGTGGCCCACTTGTGGGAAAAGGTGGCTACGTCACCCCTGCCGTCTCGGGGATCCCCACCGCTTCATAGCGGGGGGCAAAGTCAGAAGTGGCCCACTTGTGGGCAAAGTGGCTATGTCACCCCTGCCGTCTCGGGGATCCCCACCGCATCAGAGCGGGGGGCAAAGTCAGAAGTGGCCCACTTGTGGGCAAAGTGGCTATGTCACCCAGGCCGTCTCGGGGATCCCCACCGCTGCAGAGCGGGGGGCAAAATCAGAAATGGCCCACTTGTGGGCACGGTGGCTACCTCACCCCTGCCGTCTCGGGGATCCCCACCGCTTCAGAGCGGGGGGCAAAATCAGAAATGGCCCACTTGTGGGCACGGTGGCTATGGCACCCCTGCCCTCTCGGGGATCCCTACCGCTTCAGAGCGGGGGGGGGGGGGGGGGAATCAGAAGTGACCCACTTGTGGGCAAAGTGGCTACGTCACCCCTGCCGTCTCGGGGATCCCTGCCGCTTCAGAGCGGGGGGCAAAGTCAGAAGTGGCCCACTTGCGGGCAAAGTGGCTACATCATCCTTGCCATCTCGGGGATCCCCACCGCTTCAGACCGGGGGGCAAAGTCAAAAGTGGCCCACTTGCGGGCAAAGTGGCTACATCATCCCTGCCGTCTCGGGGATCCCCACCGCTGCAGACCGGGGGGCAAAGTCAGAAGTGGCCCACTTGTGGGCAAAGTGGCTATGCCACCCAGGCCATCTCGGGGATCCCCACCGCTGCAGAGCGGGGGGCAAAATCAGAAATGGCCCACTTGTGGGCACGGTGGCTATGGCACCCCTGCCGTCTCGGGGATCCCCACCGCTTCAGAGCGGGGGCCAAAGTCAGAAGTGGCCCACTTGTGGGCAAAGTGGCTACCTCACCCCTGCCGTCTCGGGGATCCCCACCGCTGCAGAGCGGGGGGCAAAGTCAGAAGTGGCCCACTTGCGGGCAAAGTGGCTACGTCACCCCTGCCGTCTCAAGGATCCCCACCGCTTCAGAGCGGGGGGCAAAGTCAGAAGTGGCCCACTTGTGGGCAAAGGGGCTACGTCACCCCTGCTGTCTCGGGGATCCCCACCGCTTCAGAGCGGGGGGCAAAGTCAGAAGTGGCCCACTTGCGGGCAAAGTGGCTACGTCACCCCTGCCGTCTCAAGGATCCCCACCGCTTCAGAGCGGGGGGCAAAGTCAGAAGTGGCCCACTTGCGGGCAAAGGGGCTACGTCACCCCTGCTGTCTCGGGGATCCCCACCGCTTCAGAGCGGGGGGCAAAATCAGAAGGGGCCCACTTGTGGGCAAAGTGGCTATGTCACCCAGGCCATCTCGGGGATCCCCACCGTTGCAGAGCGGGGGGCAAAATCAGAAATGGCCCACTTGTGGGCACGGTGGCTATGGCACCCCTGCCGTCTCGGGGATCCCCACCGCATCAGAGCGGGGGGCAAAATCAGAAGTGGCCCACTTGCGGGCAAAGTGGCTACGTCACCCCTGCCGTCTCGGGGATCCCCACCGCTGCAGAGCGGGGGGCAAAGTCAGAAGAGCCCCACTTGCGGGCAAAGAGGCTACGTCACCCCTGCCGTCTCGGGGATCCCCACCGCTTCAGAGCGGGGGGCAAAGTCAGAAGTGGCCCACTTGCGGGCAAAGGGGCTACGTCACCCCTGCCGTCTCGGGGATCCCCCCCGCTTCAGAGCGGGGGGCAAAATCAGAAGGGGCCCACTTGTGGAAAAGGTGGCTACGTCACCCCTGCCGTCTCGGGGATCCCTACCGCTTCAGAGCGGGGGGCGGGAATCAGAAGTGGCCCACTTGTGGGCAAAGTCGCTATGTCACTAGGCCATCTCGGGGATCCCCACCGCTGCAGAGTAGGGGGCAAAATCAGAAATGGCCCACTTGTGGGCACGGTGGCTATGGCACCCCTGCCTTCTCGGGGATCCCCACCGCTTCAGAGCGGGGGGGCAAAATCAGAAGTGGCCCACTTGTGGGAAAGGTGGCTACGTCACCACTTGCCGTCTCGGGGATCCCCACCGCTTCAGAGCGGGGGGGGAAATCAAAAGTGGCCCACTTGTGGGCAAAGTGGCTACGTCACCCCTGCCGTCTCCGGCATCCCCATCACTCCAGAGCGGGGGGCAAAATCAGAAGTGGCCCACTTGTGGGCAAGGTGGCTACGTCACCCGGGCCATCTCGGGGATCTCCACCGCTGCAGAGCGGGGGGCAAAATCAGAAGTGGCCCACTTGTGGGCAAGGTGGCTACGTCGCCCCGGCCATCTCGGGTATCCCGACCACTGCAGAGCGCGGAGCAAAATCAGAAGTGGCCCACTTGTGGGCACGGTGGCTACGTCACCCCTGCCGTCTCGGGGATCCCCACCGCTTCAGAGCGGGGGGCAAAATCAGAAGTGGCCCACTTGTGAGCAAAGTGGCTGCGTGACCCCTGCCATCTCGGAGATCCCCACCGCTGCGGAGCGGGGGGCAAAATCAGAAGTGACCCACTTGTGGGCAAAGTGGCTATGTCACCCCTGCCGTCTCAGGGATCCTCACCGGTTCAGAGCGGGGGGCAAAATCAGAAGTGACCCACTTGTGGGCAAAGTGGCTACGTCACCCCTGCCGTCTCGGGGATCCCCACCGCTTCAGAGCAAGGGGCAAAGTCAGAAGTGGCCCACTTGTGAGCAAAGTGGCTAAGTGACCCCTGCCGTCTCGGGGATCCCCACCGCTTCAGAGCGGGGGGCAAAATCAGAAGTGACCCACTTGTGGGCAAAGTGGCTACGTCACCCCTGCCGTCTCGGGGATTCACACTGCTTAAGAGTGGGGGGCAAAGTCAGAAGTGGCCCACTTGTGGGCAAAGTGGCTATGTCACCCCTGCCGTCTCGGGGATCCCCACCGCTACAGAGTGGGGGGCAAAATCAGAAGTGGCCCCCTTGCGGGCAAAGTGGCTACGTCACCCCTGCCGTCTCGGGGATCTCCACCGCTTCAGAGCGGGGGGCAAAATCAGAAGTGGCCCACTTGTGGGAAAGGTGGCTACGGCACCCCTGCCGTCTCGGGGATCCCCACCGCTTCAGACTGGGGGCCAAAGTCAGAAGTGGCCCACTTGTGGGCAAAGTGGCTATGTCACCCAGGCCATCTCGAGGATCCCCACCGCTGCAGAGCGGGGGGCAAAATCAGAAATGGCCCACTTGTGGGCACGGTGGCTATGTCACGCCTGCCGTCTCGGGGATCCCTACCGCTTCAGAGCGGGGGGGGGAATTAGAAGTGGCCCACTTGTGGGCAAAGTGGCTACGTCACCCCTGCCGTCTCCAGCATCCCCATCACTTCAGAGCGGGGGGCAAAATCAGAAGTGGCCCACTTGCGGGCAAGGTGGCTACGTCACCCCTGCCATCTCGGGGATCCCCACCGCTGCAGAGCGGGGGGCAATATCAGAACTGGCCACTTGTGGGCAAGGTGGCTACTTCGCCCCAGCCATCTCGGGGATCCCCACCATTGCAGAGCGCGGAGCAAAATCAGAAGTGGCCCATTTGTGAGCAAAGTGGCTGCGTGACCCCTGCCGTCTCGGGGATCCCCACCGCTTCATAGCGCGGGGCAAAATCAGAAGTGGCCCACTTGTGAGCAAAATGGCTACGTGACCCCTGCCGTCTCGAGGATCCCCACCGCTTCAAAGCGTAGGGCAAAATCAGAAGTGACCCAATTGCGGGCAAAGTGGCTACGTCACCCCTGCCGTCTCGGGGATCCTCGCCGGTTTAGAGCGGGGGGCAAAGTCAGAAGTGGCCCACTTGTGGGCAAAGTGGCTACGTCACCCCTACCATCTCGGGGATCCCCACCGCTACAGAGTGGGGGGCAAAATCAGAAGTGGCCCACTTGTGGGCAAAGTGGCTACGTCGCCCCTGCCGTCTCGGGGATCCCGAGCGCTTTAGAGCGGGGGGCAAAATCAGAAGTGGCCCACTTGTAGGCAAAGTGGCTACGTCACCCTTGCCGTCTCGGGGATCCCCACCGCTTCAGAGCGGGGGGCAAAATCAGAAGTGGCCCACTTGCGGGCAAAGTGGCTACCTCACCCCTGCCGTCTCGGGGATCCCCACCGCTTAATAGCGGGGGGCAAAATCAGATGTGGCCCATTTGTGGGCAAAGTGGCTATGTCACCCCTGCTGTCTCGGGGATCCCTACCGCTTCATAGCAAGGGGCAAAATCAGAAGTGGCAGACTTGTGGGCAAAGTGGCTATGTCACGCCTGCCGTCTCGGGGATGCCTACCGCTTCATAGCGGGGGGCAAAATCAGAAGTGGCACGCTTGTGGGCAAAGTGGCTACGTCACCCCTGCCATCTCGGGGATCCCCACCACTTCAGAGCGTGGGGCAAAGTCAGAAGTGGCCCACTTGTGAGCAAAGTGGCTGCGTGACCCCTGCCGTCTCAGAGATCCCCACCGCTTCATAGCGGGGGGCAAAATCAGAAGTGACCCACTTGTGGGCAAAGTGGCTATGTCACCCCTGCCGTCTCGGGGATCCTCACCGGTTCAGAGCGGGGGGCAAAATCAGAAGTGACCCACTTGTGGGCAAAGTGGCTACGTCACCCCTGCCGTCTCGGGGATCCCCACCGCTTCAAGGCGGGGGGCAAAGTCAGAAGTGGCCCACTTGTGAGCAAAGTGGCTACGTGACCCCTGCCGTCTCGGGGATCCCCACCTCTTCAGAGCGGGGGGCAAAATCAGAAGTGACCCACTTGTGGGCAAAGTGGCTATGTCACCCCTGCCATCTCGGGGATTCACACCGCTTAAGAGTGGGGGGCAAAGTCAGAAGTGGCCCACTTGCGGGCACGGTGGCTACGTCACCCCTGCCGTCTCGGGGATCCCCACCGCTTCAGAGCGGGGGTCAAAATCAGAAGTGGCCCACTTGTGGGAAAGGTGGCTACGTCACCCCTGCCGTCTCGGGGATCCCCACCGCTTCAGACTGGGGGCCAAAGTCAGAAGTGGCCCACTTGTTGGCAAAGTGGCTATGTCACCCAGGCCATCTCGAGGATCCCCACCGCTGCAGAGCGGGGGGCAAAATCAGAAATGGCCCACTTGCGGGCAAAGTGGCTACGTCACCCCTGCCGTCTCCAGCATCCCCATCACTTCAGAGCGGGGGGCAAAATCAGAAGTGGCCCACTTGCGGGCAAAGTGGCTACGTCACCCCTGCCATCTCGGGGATCCCCACCGCTTCAGAGCGGGGGGCAAAATCAGAAGTGGCCACTTGTGGGCAAGGTGGCTACTTCGCCCCAGCCATCTCGGGGATCCCCACCACTGCAGAGCGCGGAGCAAAATGAGAAGTGGCCCACTTGTGGGCACGGTGGCTACGTCACCCCTGCCGTCTCGGGGATCCCCACCGCTTCAGAGCGGGGGGCAAAGTCAGAAGTGGCCCACTTGTGAGCAAAGTGGCTGCGTGACCCCTGCCGTCTCGGGGATCCCCACCGCTTCATAGCGCGAGCAAAATCAGAAGTGGCCCACTTGTGAGCAAAATGGCTATGTCACCCCTGCCGTCTCGAGGATCCCCACCGCTTCAAAGCGTAGGGCAAAATCAGAAGTGACCCAATTGTGGGCAAAGTGGCTACGTCACCCCTGCCGTCTCGGGGATCCTCGCCGGTTCAGAGCGGGGGGCAAAGTAAGAAGTGGCCCACTTGTGGGCAAAGTGGCTACCTCACCCCTGCCGTCTCGGGGATCCCCACCGCTACAGAGTGGGGGGCAAAATCAGAAGTGGCCCACTTGTAGGCAAAGTGGCTACGTCACCCCTGCCGTCTCGGGGATCCCCACCGCTTCAGAGCGGGGGGCAAAATCAGAAGTGGCCCACTTGTGGGCAAAGTGGCTACCTCACCCCTGCCGTCTCGGGGATCCCCACCGCTTAATAGCGGGGGGCAAAGTCAGATGTGGCACATTTGTGGGCAAAGTGGCTATGTCACCCCTGCTGTCTCGGGGATCCCTACCGCTTCATAGCAGGGGGCAAAATCAGAAGTGGCAGACTTGTGGGCAAAGTGGCTATGTCACGCCTGCCGTCTCGGGGATGCCTACCGCTTCATAGCAGGGGGTAAAATCAGAAGTGGCACGCTTGTGGGCAAAGTGGCTACGTCACCCCTGCCGTCTCGGGGATCCCCACCGCTTAATAGCGGGGGGCAAAATCAGATGTGGCCCATTTGTGGGCAAAGTGGCTATGTCACCCCTGCTGTCTCGGGGATCCCTACCGCTTCATAGCAAGGGGCAAAATCAGAAGTGGCAGACTTGTGGGCAAAGTGGCTATGTCACGCCTGCCGTCTCGGGGATCCTCACCGCTGCAGAGCGGGGGGCAAAGTCAGAAGTGGCTCACTTGTGGGCAAAGTGGCTACGTCACCCCTGCCGTCTCGGGGATCCCCACCGCTTCAGAGCGGGGGGCAAAGTCAGAAGTGGCCCACTTGTGGGCAAAGTGGCTACCTCACCCCTGCCGTCTCGGGGATCCCCACCGCTTAATAGCGGGGGGCAAAATCAGATGTGGCCCATTTGTGGGCAAAGTGGCTATGTCACCCCTGCTGTCTCGGGGATGCCTACCGCTTCATAGCAAGGGGCAAAATCAGAAGTGGCAGACTTGTGGGCAAAGTGGCTATGTCACGCCTGCCGTCTCGGGGATCCTCACCGGTTCAGAGCGTGGGGCAAAGTCAGAAGTGGCTCACTTGTGGGCAAAGTGGCTATGTCACCCTGCGGTCTTGGGGATGCCCACCGCTTCAGAGCGGGGGGCAAAATCAGAAGTCGCCCACTTGCGGGCAAAGTGGCTACCTCACCCCTGCCGTCTCGGGGATCCCCACCGCTTAATAGCGGGGGTCAAAATCAGATGTGGCCCATTTGTGGGCAAAGTGGCTATGTCACCCCTGCTGTCTCGGGGATCCCTACCGCTTCATAGCAAGGGGCAAAATCAGAAGTGGCAGACTTCTGGGCAAAGTGGCTATGTCACGCCTGCCGTCTCGGGGATGCCTACCGCTTCATAGCAGGGGGCAAAATCACAAGTGGCACGCTTGTGGGCAAAGTGGCTACGTCACCCCTGCCGTCTCGGGGATCCCCACCACTTCAGAGCGTGGGGCAAAGTCAGAAGTGGCCCACTTGTGAGCAAAGTGGCTGCGTGACCCCTGCCGTCTCGGAGATCCCCACCGCTTCAGAGCGGGGGGCAAAATCAGAAGTGACCCACTTGTGGGCAAAGTGGCTATGTCACCCGTGCCGTCTCGGGGATCCTCACCGCTTCAGAGCGGGGGGCAAAATCAGAAGTGACCCACTTGTGGGCAAAGTGGCTACGTCACCCCTGCCGTCTCGGGGATCCCCACCGCTTCAAGGCGGGGGGCAAAGTCAGAAGTGGCCCACTTGTGAGCAAAGTGGCTACGTGACCCCTGCCGTCTCGGGAATCCCCACCTCTTCAGAGCGGGGGGCAAAATCAGAAGTGACCCACTTGTGGGCAAAGTGGCTATGTCACCCCTGCCATCTCGGGGATTCACACCGCTTAAGAGTGGGGGGCAAAGTCAGAAGTGGCCCACTTGCGGGCACGGTGGCTACGTCACCCCTGCCGTCTCGGGGATCCCCACCGCTTCAGAGCGGGGGGCAAAATCAGAAGTGGCCCACTTGTGGGAAAGGTGGCTACGTCACCCCTGCCGTCTCGGGGATCCCCACCGCTTCAGACTGGGGGCCAAAATCAGATGTGGCCCATTTGTGGGCAAAGTGGCTACCTCACCCCTGCTGTCTCGGGGATCCCTACCGCTTCATAGCAAGGGGCAAAATCAGAAGTGGCAGACTTCTGGGCAAAGTGGCTATGTCACGCCTGCCGTCTCGGGGATGCCTACCGCTTCATAGCAGGGGGCAAAATCACAAGTGGCACGCTTGTGGGCAAAGTGGCTACGTCACCCCTGCCGTCTCGGGGATCCCCACCACTTCAGAGCGTGGGGCAAAGTCAGAAGTGGCCCACTTGTGAGCAAAGTGGCTGCGTGACCCCTGCCGTCTCGGAGATCCCCACCGCTTCAGAGCGGGGGGCAAAATCAGAAGTGACCCACTTGTGGGCAAAGTGGCTATGTCACCCGTGCCGTCTCGGGGATCCTCACCGCTTCAGAGCGGGGGGCAAAATCAGAAGTGACCCACTTGTGGGCAAAGTGGCTACGTCACCCCTGCCGTCTCGGGGATCCCCACCGCTTCAAGGCGGGGGGCAAAGTCAGAAGTGGCCCACTTGTGAGCAAAGTGGCTACGTGACCCCTGCCGTCTCGGGGATCCCCACCTCTTCAGAGCGGGGGGCAAAATCAGAAGTGACCCACTTGTGGGCAAAGTGGCTATGTCACCCCTGCCATCTCGGGGATTCACACCGCTTAAGAGTGGGGGGCAAAGTCAGAAGTGGCCCACTTGCGGGCACGGTGGCTACGTCACCCCTGCCGTCTCGGGGATCCCCACCGCTTCAGAGCGGGGGGCAAAATCAGAAGTGGCCCACTTGTGGGAAAGGTGGCTACGTCACCCCTGCCGTCTCGGGGATCCCCACCGCTTCAGACTGGGGGCCAAAGTCAGAAGTGGCCCACTTGTGGGCAAAGTGGCTATGTCACCCAGGCCATCTGGAGGATCCCCACCGCTGCAGAGCGGGGGGCAAAATCAGAAATGGCCCACTTGCGGGCAAAGTGGCTACGTCACCCCTGCCGTCTCCAGCATCCCCATCACTTCAGAGCGGGGGGCAAAATCAGAAGTGGCCCACTTGCGGGCAAAGTGGCTACGTCACCCCTGCCATCTCGGGGATCCCCACCGCTGCAGAGCGGGGGGCAAAATCAGAAGTGGCCACTTGTGGGCAAGGTGGCTACTTCGCCCCAGCCATCTCGGGGATCCCCACCACTGCAGAGCGCGGAGCAAAATGAGAAGTGGCCCACTTGTGGGCACGGTGGCTACGTCACCCCTGCCGTCTCGGGGATCCCCACCGCTTCAGAGCGGGGGGCAAAATCAGAAGTGGCCCACTTGTGAGCAAAGTGGCTGCGTGACCCCTGCCGTCTCGGGGATCCCCACCGCTTCATAGCGCGGGGCAAAATCAGAAGTGGCCCACTTGTGAGCAAAATGGCTACGTGACCCCTGCCGTCTCGAGGATCCCCACCGCTTCAAAGCGTAGGGCAAAATCAGAAGTGACCCAATTGTGGGCAAAGTGGCTACGTCACCCCTGCCGTCTCGGGGATCCTCGCCGGTTCAGAGCGGGGGGCAAAGTAAGAAGTGGCCCACTTGTGGGCAAAGTGGCTACCCCACCCCTGCCGTCTCGGGGATCCCCACCGCTACAGAGTGGGGGGCAAAATCAGAAGTGGCCCACTTGTAGGCAAAGTGGCTACGTCACCCCTGCCGTCTCGGGGATCCCCACCGCTTCAGAGCGGGGGGCAAAATCAGAAGTGGCCCACTTGTGGGCAAAGTGGCTACCTCACCCCTGCCGTCTCGGGGATCCCCACCGCTTAATAGCGGGGGGCAAAATCAGATGTGGCACATTTGTGGGCAAAGTGGCTATGTCACCCCTGCTGTCTCGGGGATCCCTACCGCTTCATAGCAGGGGGCAAAATCAGAAGTGGCAGACTTGTGGGCAAAGTGGCTATGTCACGCCTGCTGTCTCGGGGATCCCTACCGCTTCATAGCAGCGGGTAAAATCAGAAGTGGCACGCTTGTGGGCAAAGTGGCTACGTCACCCCTGCCGTCTCGGGGATCCTCACCGGTTCAGAGCGTGGGGCAAAGTCAGAAGTGGCTCACTTGTGGGCAAAGTGGCTACGTCACCCTGCCGTCTCGGGGATCCCCACCGCTTCAGAGGGGGGGGCAAAGTCAGAAGTGGCCCACTTGTGGGCAAAGTGGCTGCGTGACCCCTGCCGTCTCGGGGATCCCTACCGCTTCAGAGCGGGGGGCAAAATCAGAAGTGGCCCACTTGTGGGCAAGGTGGCTACGTCACCCCTGCCGTCTCGGGGATCCCCGCTGCTTCACAGCGGGGGGCAAAAATCAGAACTGGTCTACTTGTGGGCATGGTGGCTATGTCACCCGTGCCATCTCGGGGATCCCTCAAAATCAGAAGTGGCCCACTTGTGGGGAAAGTGGCTACGTCACCCCTGCCGTCTCGGGGATGCCCACCGCTTCGAAGCGGGGGGCTACATCAGAAGTGGCACACTTGTGGGCAAAATGGCTATGTCACCCCTGCCGTCTCGGGGATCCCCACCGCTTAAGAGTGGAGGGCAAAGTCAGAAGTGGCACACTTGTGGGCAAAGTGGCTATGTCACGCCTGCCGTCTCGGGGATGCCTACCGCTTCATAGCAGGGGGCAAATCAGAAGTGGCACACTTGTGGGCAAAGTGGCTATGTCACGCCTGCCGTCTCGGGGATCCCTACCGCTTCATAGCAGGGGGCAAAATCAGAAGTGGCACATTTGTGGGCAAAGTGGCTATGTCACCCCTGCCGTCTCGGGGATGCCTACCGCTTCATAGCAAGGGGCAAAATCAGAAGTGGCCCACTTGTGGGCAAAGTGGCTACGTCACCCCTGCCGTCTCGGGGATCCCCACCGCTTAATAGCGGGGGGCAAAATCAGATGTGGCCCATTTGTGGACAAAGTGGCTATGTCACCCCTGCTGTCTCAGGGACCTCCGCCGCTTAAGAGTGGGGGGCAAAGTCAGAAGTGGCCCACTTGTGGGCAAAGTGGCTACGTCACCCCTGCCATCTCGGGGATCCCCATCGCTTTAGAGCGGGGGGCAAAATCAGAAGTGGCCCACTTGTGGGCAAAGTGGCTACGTCACCCCTGCCGTCTCGGGGATCCCCACCGCTTCAGAGCGGGGGGCAAAGTCAGAAGTGGCCCACTTGTGGGCAAAGTGGCTACCTCACCCCTGCCGTCTCGGGGATCCCCACCGCTTAATAGCAGGGGGCAAAATCAGATGTGGCCCATTTGTGGGCAAAGTGGCTACGTCACCCCTGCCATCTCGGGGATCCCCATCGCTTCAGAGCAAGGGGCAAAGTCAGAAGTGGCCCACTTGTGGGCAAAGTGGCTATGTCACCCCTGCCGTCTCGGGGATCCCCACCGCTTCAGAGCGGGGGGCAAAGTAAGAAGTGGCCCACTTGTGGGCAAAGTGGCTACGTCACCCCTGCCGTCTCGGGGATCCCCACCGCTTCAGAGCGGGGGGCAAAGTCAGAAGTGGCCCACTTGTGGGCAAAGTGGCTATGTCACCCCTACCATCTCGGGGATCCCCACCGCTTTAGAGCGGGGGGCAAAATCAGAAGTGGCAGACTTGTGGGCAAAGTGGCTATGTCACGCCTGCCATCTCGGGGATCCCCACCGCTTAATAGCGGGGGGCAAAATCAGATGTGGCCCACTTGTGGGCAAAGTGGCTACGTGACCCCTGCCATCTCGGGGATCCCCATCGCTTTAGAGCGGGGGGCAAAGTCAGAAGTGGCCCACTTGTGGGCAAAGTGGCTACGTCACCCCTGCCGTCTCGGGGATCCCCACCGCTTCAGAGCGGGGGGCAAAGTCAGAAGTGGCCCACTTGTGGGCAAAGTGGCTACCTCACCCCTGCCGTCTCGGGGATCCCCACCGCTTCAGAGCGGGGGGCAAAATCAGAAGTGGCCCACTTGTGGGCAAAGTGGCTACGTCACCCCTGCCATCTCGGGGATCCCCATCGCTTTAGAGCGGGGGGCAAAGTCAGAAGTGGCCCACTTGTGGGCAAAGTGGCTATGTCACCCCTGCCATCTCGGGGATCCCCATCGCTTTAGAGCGGGGGGCAAAATCAGAAGTGGCCCACTTGTGGGCAAAGTGGCTACGTCACCCCTGCCGTCTCGGGGATCCCCACCGCTTCAGAGCGGGGGGCAAAGTAAGAAGTGGCCCACTTGTGGGCAAAGTGGCTACGTCACCCCTGCCGTCTCGGGGATCCCCACCGCTTCAGAGCGGGGGGCAAAGTCAGAAGTGGCCCACTTGTGGGCAAAGTGGCTACGTCACCCCTACCATCTCGGGGATCCCCACCGCTTTAGAGCGGGGGGCAAAATCAGAAGTGGCCCACTTGTGGGCAAAGTGGCTACGTCACCCCTGCCATCTCGGGGATCCTCACCGGTTCAGAGCGGGGGGCAAAGTAAGAAGTGGCCCACTTGTGGGCAAAGTGGCTACGTCACCCTGCCGTCTCGGGGATCCCCACCGCTTCAGAGCGGGGGGCAAAATCAGAAGTGGCCCACTTGTGGGCAAGGTGGCTACGTGAACCCCTGCTGTCTCGGGGATCCCTACCACTTCAAAGCGGGTGGCAAAGGCAGAATTGGTGCCCACAAGAGGGCGGAATGGCTGCGTAACTGCTGCTTTCTCGGCGATCGCCAAAAAGGGGGGATAGACATGGCCCACTTGGGCCGGGGCAAAAAGGCCTCTAGGGGCTGTCCTTAAGGGCTGTCCTTAACAAAAAAAAATCTCGTCCCTTAAGGACCCCCCTGGGTGGTGCCCACATTGGCAGTGTTGGGAGAGTGTAAAGTGGTCACGCTTTTGTGGACGCGGCGATGAGCATTCACAGGCAGAATTCTGCAGTTTGGGCACGAGGCAAGAATACTTTGGAAGGGCTAAAGGCTCCTTTCTGGAAATGGTTGCACACCGTTGTTTACTCGTGTACCCCTAAAGGGTAGCGCTGCTAAGCGGCGGTGTTGACCATGTGTGAGGCGGTCGTGGGTTGTACACGATTCTTCCGATCACGCATGAAGGGCACAAAAAGCTCTCCTGTGCAATGCACCCGCCACATGTGTGAGGCGTCCCAGAGGTGAGGCGTGCAGCGCTGTACCACATTTGTGGAGCACAGTGCCGTACGGTATGTGAGCATCAGAGTGCTGTACCACATTCCACTCACCTTTCTCTGTCGTTTTAAAAAAAAACAACAACAATAGAATTTGCCCTCTTTTTTCCTAAAGATTGAGGGTCATCCATTTTGGTCAATGCGGCAACATACATATTGATGCGCATATCAACACAACGCATCTGCATGCGCATTCACTTCAACACTTTGGCACACCATCAATGCGCAAATTGCAAAAGGCTTTCCTTTTCAGGATCTTTATCTCGTGGGCCACAGGGAGGATTCTGCGAGGCCCCCGCAATGCTGTGTGTACCCCCACAGTGCCTACAGTGCTACTGCTCTCCCGGAGTGCTGCTTCCCCAAAGGGACTTGCACGTCCACGGTGCCTGCAGCACACACAGCACTGTTCATCGCAGCCCCTAGAGATTACCGGTCGCCAGAGGGGGGGAAGGTTAGGCTGATTGGGGGGGGGGGGGGGAATCCCACCGACTGTAGAAGGTGTGGGCTCGGCGCACACCACAAACACATTTGCGCATCTGTTGGCACTTCGATCGTTGTTTGCCACTCAAGCTTGGCCAAAATGCACAGGACCGTGGCCGCCTGCTTGACAACCAGAAGCACGAACGGCGTCCATGGGTTGTCCACACACGAACACGCACGCATCAACGGCATGAACATTGACTGGGTCCGGAAAAAATTCAAAACCGGAGCACAAAATCGGAGCGAATCGGGGGGACGCAGGTCCGGATTTGTGCATGTGCGTGCGCGTGGGGGCGGGGGCGGGGGGTTGATGTGTACAGATGTCGAACGAGGGGAGGCTGGCTCCAGCTTCATTTGGCCGGGGGGGATCCCACCCCCCCCAAAAGCCCCCCCCCCCCCCTCTAAGGGCACCCCCCTCCTCGTAACGGGGTGGGGTGGGGTGGGATGGGGCCAAATCGGTTGATTGCCAAAGGTGAAAATGGAAAGTGATAGCATTTTTGGCCTCCCCCCCCCCCTTGCGCAAACACGGGCCAGGTTCTGGTTCCAGGACCAAAAGTGCGGAAACACGGGGTCCCCGTGTTTGGACAAGCCCTATTTAGCGCGCGGCACGTACTGCAGAACACAAGTTGCAGGCATAGCCCAACCTTAACCCTCCCAACATGATACCACAAGTCATTTTTCTTTAGCCACACAACTCAGGTGTCACCCAGTCCTCCAATTGGGACAACTTCAGTCCCTTTGGGAAAACAGCTTTTTGCATGGCTGATCGCAATTGCACAAAGCTATAAACCACGTTCTCTATTGGATCAGAACCGCAAAAACGACGGTTCAAAAAAAGGACCAAAAAACGTGCGGAAACACGGGGTCTCCGTGTTTGGACAAGCCCGTGTTAGCGCAAGGGGGGGAGGGGGTAGCCAGATGGTTACTGTTTATCCTTGGAGGTATCTGGATGGTCGCTGTTCAAAACCTATTCAAAACGTTGATTGTTGCCACCTACAAAGCATAAGCACACCTGCCTTCGATGCACCCTTCCTGTCAATTCAAAATGCACAGCGCTAAGGTATGCCATCCCATCCCATCCCATCCCATCCCCCCCCTCCTGTAAAAGCACCCCCCCCTTCTAAGCTGGGTGGGGTGGGAACCCCTCCCCCCCTGCCATGTGAAATTGGCCGCTCCCGATGTTCAGTGCCCTGCATCCGGATGTCACACCTCTCCGCGTCCACCCCTTCCAGTGTCACCAAATGCCGGGTGGACCAAGCGTCCTTCCGCCCTGGCCCTGCCCTGCCCTGCCCTGTAACCCCACGTGCGCCTCCCTACAACACTCTTACAGCCGCGCCATCTCAGGAATAGGCGGTGCGAGCCACGGTGCTGTGGGCATACACCCGGTGGGTCCTCGAGACTGGCTCTCACCTGGGGCACCCCAGGGATGCATTAGAAGGGAAAGGGACCTCAGAGGCGGCCCCAGCAGCGGTTAGACAGGCGGTTGGAGGGGGTTGCCAAAGCGGTTGGGGGTGGTTACTGTCGGTTACAAATGCTGTTGAAGCCGGCACTTGGCGTCAGGGGGACAGTGGCTGGGCAGAGGCTGGGTGCCCTGGGGGGGGGGGGGGGGTGGACCCCTCCCCCCTCCCCCTTCCCCTCCCCTTCCAATGCATCCCTGGGGCACCCCCTTTGAATGGCATTTTCATGAACCCCTCATGCGCACCGTCCCCTTTTGCAGAAGAAGACTGGCACCACGGGGGCGCTCCGACTCAAATCCTGGCCCCAACCCCTCCCCAACCTTTTTGGGCCCCGTGGGGGTGGGTGGGTGGGGGAGGGTCCTTGGGGGGGGGGGGGGGGGCGGTGGGGAGGTCCCGGGTACCCCAACATACACATCTCGAAACCAACCCCTCATCGCTCTGATCAGTTTGAACACACATTTGTATGTGGGGGTTTTGAAGAAGAATTTACCCACTGGGGTCCAGTCCCAGCAGCCGGGTTTGGGGGGAGGGGCTGGGGGGGGGGGGGGGGGAGGGGTGAAGACTTTTTTTCCTGTTTTGCACGCATGTTTTTTGAATTCCGTGCAACATTCTGAGCATTTTGAGCATACACGCAGAGGCTGAAGTCAATTTTAACCCGCCAACCGTGTGCCAAGAAAAAATTTCTGGCGCCTTTGGCGCCAGGTTTGGGCCAAACCAGACCTCCTCAGCACTTTGGAAGTCCCAGGGGGTGGATGGGTGGGTGGGTGGGGGGGGGGGGGGGAGAGGGGGAGGGGGGGTCAGGATCTGAGTCTGAAAGCCCCCCATGAATGGAACGCTGGTGGCCCCGGCAAGCTCACAGGGCGTTCCAGGTGAACAGGGCGAGCAACTCGCCGTCCTTGCTCCAGGGCAATCCATCAGGATGTCCACAAATTTATGATTTCCACTGAGGACCCTACCGAGGACCGCTCCACAGTTTCTGTCAAACTGCCGTCGGCTACCCTCCAACTGTCGAGCTGCGTTTTCGTTTTTGTGTTCTGAGGGACTGCCCGGCCTTGCTGCCAGTTCATCCTCTTGAGCCATCATTGGGGGTACCCTTCAGGTATATTGGGTCGAATCAGGGAACACAGACCAAGCGATTAGGGCTCCGAAGCTTTTCAAAAGACGATTTGTCGGTGGCTATGGCCAGAGCCAGGGGGGTCCTTAAGAGGAAAAATAAGGTGTTCCTGAACAGCATTTTTTCAAAAAGACCAATAGTAGCTCATATGTTCAGCCATGGTTGGTGGCGATTGGCAACAGTTGGTGGTTGGTGAATGGAGGTTGGTGGCGATTGGCAGTGGTTGGCGGTTGGCGGTTGGTCGGCGCTGGCGGTTGGCAGTTGGCATTTGGTGGTGGTTGGCGGTTGGTGGTGGTGGTTGGTGGTTGGTGGTTGGTGGTTGGTGGTCCCTTGGGGCGGTCCTTAACAAAAAAAATTTTTAGTTCCTCAAGAACCCCCCTGGCCAGAGCAGCCCGCGGGGCTCCTCCTCTGGCACCCAGTCCCTGGCACTCAGCAGCTCGCACTCGCTGCTGCGGGATGTGGCAGCCCGCGGCCGTATTTCGTCAGCTTGCCCGGTCCGGCGGAGGCGCCGGCGGGGTGCCGCCCACCGCGGCATAGACCCCCAGCAGCCCAGTGCCCGGCCGGGCCTCCCACTTCACAATCAGGCCGCTCGCGGCGTCCACGTGGGCGACGGAGCCCGTCTCCACCAGCGTGACGGGCTTGCCGGCGCGCGCGACCGGCGGGAGTCCGTGGGGGCTGTACGGCAGCCCCGTGAAGGTCCCGGTGATGGTCTTCGTTAGGGTCACCTCGATGGTGTGGCCCTTCACTCTGGGGGCCAGCTCGGACAGCGCAAACGTGAGGTCGGGGAAGGAGGGCCGGAGGTGCGCACTCACCCCTTCCACTTCGAGGCAGAGGTCCAGCTGGACGGGGAAGCCCTGCACCACCAGCTGGCAGTCCTTGCTCAGGCACGCGAGGGACGTGGCCGCGTCCGACACGATCACGCTCTCCAGTTTCCGGAGGATCGCGACCGCTCTGTCGACGGCCGCGTCGTCCACCGGGGGCGGCGGCGGGGGGCTGCCGCCCACCGCCGCGTACACCCCCAGCACCCCCTTGCCCGGCAGGGCCTCCCACCGCACGATCAGGCCCCGGTCCACGTCCACGTGGCCGACCGTGCCCTGCTCCACCAGCTCCAGGCCCCGGTAGCTGCGCTTGACCGGCGGGAGGCCGCCGGGGCCGAACGGCTGCCCTGTGAAGTTGCCGGTGATCGTGACGGTCAGGGCCACCTCGACGATGCGGCCCTTGACGAGGGGGGACAGGTCCGAAAACGCGAACCGGAGGTCGGGGAACGAGGGCTTGAGCAGCGTGATCACCCCCTCCACTTCCGGGCGGAAGTCCACCTGAATGGGGAGCCCGTTCACCGCCAACTGGCAGTCAGGACTGACGAGCGCCAGCGAGGCCGCGCGGTCCGACGTGACCACGCTCTCCCACTTGCGCAGGAGCGCCACCGCGCTGTCCGCCATGCTCACCTCTCCTGCAGCGGCAGCGGGCAGTGGGGTCCGTATCCATAGGGCCGGCCCGGGCGCCGCGACTTCGACGGGGTCAAGGCTTCAATGACACTTGGCAAGAGCAGACCGGATCACGGCGAGCTGACGGGGTCACTGCTCCTTTCCGGAGCAGACCGGATCCGCCATACGCTGGCACTTGGGTCGCAGTGTGTGTGTGTGACGCCGAAATCTTTCAAATCATGCTCAGACTGCGAGGTTCAACGCTTAAGACCTACTACTAAGCGACCAAACGCAATGTGTGTGTGTGTGCGTGCATGCGTGTGTGCATGCGCGCCAAGAGATTAATCCAATCATGCTCAAACTGCCAGGTTCAACATTCCTAAATTCCTACCACTGCTGCAAACCATGTGTGTGCGCGTGCGTGTGTGACGCCCGAAATCTTTTGAAAAAGTGCACGTGTACACCAACTGCAACGCACTCAGACTGTGCTGTGAAGGGACCAAGGCAAAGGATGCGGGTGCGCTCCACACCTGTCTGCAATCCCCCGGGGCGGGCCTTCAGCTCCTGCGTCAGCTGCTGGTCCAATCCTGCAAGGATTCGGGCATGTGTTGCACCATCCGCCGACTCCAGGGAGCAAGTGCGGGTCTTATGCTCAGAACGGATTTGCATCACAGGAAAGCGCCTGGGGACATTAGGAAACTGAAAAAGCGACAAAAGTCGGGCCTGAGAGGGCATCCCTCGATCAGATCCGCCGGAGGGCTCTGAAGGAGGACCGCCATTTGACGCCTGCTGCCAGTCTCTCATAACCATCATCATGTATGGCCTGACGCTACCCAACGAGGGTCCAACCCACCTGAAATGCTGCCACACACAGTGCATCCCTCACATGCCCGATCAGGGCTATTTCTTTGCTTCTGTCCACACCGAGGAATGATGGAACCAGGTGCCAGTGCATGAATCTTTCTTCCTTTGAGGGTGCTGAAATCGCACCGCGTGCACCCCACGCGCCAGAGGAAATACCCCCCCCCCCCTTGTATAAGCTACGCCAATGTCCCAAATTAATACGGTCCCTACGCCTACTGTAGCTTGGCCATAGAACAGTGGAAAGTTCAGCGATAGGTCCCCACCGACACACCTATGCCCTCAATCATCAAGTATCACGCAGCGGAGCCGCGACACACATTGTCCCATCGGTCCAGCAAAGCGCCACAGATCATCCCCAGATACGGCGCCGGAGGCGCCGCCACGGTTCGTCAGGGTAGGTCAGGCTTCCCTCCCTAACCCTCGGCAGGAACCGGGTTGAGATAACTGTAACCGCTCGCAGAAAAGAACCCCCAGCGGCCTGCCCACCGGGATTGGAACCCACGATCTATGACGTGGGAGACAAGCGTGTTTCTGATATGCTACCATCCGATGTGTTGTGTACTGGCCTTTAGAACCACCAGGTCTTACCTCCCCCGTTGGCCCCAGCGGTTGCTCCTGCGGTTTGCACTTAGTGCAGACCTTCAAAGCTCAGATCGACCGCGAGGGTCGATCCCCGGCAGCGTGTCCGCCACCTTCGCCACCAAAAGCGGTGTGACGTGGGAGTCACACATGTTTCAGGTATGCTCCTCCCCTGTTGCGACACAATAATCCAGGAGCGCCACTGGCGCCCCACTCCGTTTCAGAACTCGACCCCCCCCCGCCGCCTCTTCCTGCTCTCACTGACATCCGTGCTGAATTCGTCACTGTCACTGCCCCACACCCCCCGCAGTCGCGTGTCACTAACATCCGTACTAAACAACTCTTCGTCTGAACTAGACAGGAGGAAGTCCTCGTCCCCCGACGTCGACGACGCGGCCGAACTGCCGCCTGACGTCCCCGCTGAGTCAACCTCTGACCCAAGGTCCAAGTCCGACGTTTCCGCCATGGGCTCCAGCCCCAGGGCATCCCACTCTGTGACACGGCGCCGCTTAGACAGGGGCAGCAGGTTATAGGGGTGTAGTTCCCGGCCCTGCCCCGCCAGCTCGTCGGCTGCCTCATTGCCGGCCACCCCGAGGTGCGAAGGCACCCACCACGGGGGGGACGTCTCCTCGCTTTTAGACGCGACTCCCCCCCCCCCTAGTAGAAGTGGGCCGAAGGCCCCCAGGGGGGGGGGGGGGGGGGGGGGGGGGGGGGCATTGGAGGGGGGGGTTCAGGGAGGGGCGATGGGGGGGGGGGGGGGCGGTTGGGAGGGTCGGCTGGGGGGGGGGGGTCCAGGTGGGGCGGTTTGGGGTGGTGGGTTGGGGGGCGGGGGGGGGGGGGGCATCATTGCTCTCCATTTTGGACCCCAACACTCACTCTAAGCCGAGCCTCGGGTGAGAGCTAGGGCTAGGGGCAGGCTAGGGTTAGGGCTAGGGTCACCGAGCTGGTGGAACCAGTCTTGGTTTTATAACCCTTTTTAGTGTCCAGGGTGGACCTACCAGGTTTAGCAGCAGCAAGCAGCAAGCAGCAAGCAGCAAGCAAGCAGCAAGCAAGCAAGCAAGCAGCAGCACGCGCGAAATGGCTAAAAATCAGAACTCCGTCGTGGTGCTTTGGATTTGGTTGAAATTTTGGTGCATGATACCTATGGGTGTGAAGTACAATCACACAAAGTTTGAGCGAGAAACTCGACGGTGGCGACCGGCAACGGGCTTCGCGGGTAGCGCACCCAGGTTTCAAAATCTGTCAAAAATGACCAAAAAATGCCATTTTTGGGTAGTTACAGTTGCCTAGCATGTCCTTGTAGGGGGGAATTGGCACGGAAACCAATGTAGATGTTGAACGAACACCTTTGGTCACTGTCTAGTGGGGTTCACACCCAAGTAGTGGGCCCAATGACCTCTTTTTGGGCCCATTTTCGACACATTTTAGCCCCTATAAGTTCCCAACCACCCTCCATTTATTTCTTCGACGCCTGAACTCCGACAACCCTCGCCTAACCCCCCACCCTCGCCGTACCCGAATGTGCATGGCTTGAGTCCTGTAGCATCTGCCCGCAAAGCCCCTCTTACCTGCTACCGGCCATTGTGGTGGCGGGGGCCATCGCACTCAAGCAAGGCATCAATGAATCATCACGTGCCTAATGCATATGAAACAGGATCGCGGTGAAGCGAAAGCCGATTGTAGTTTGTTTTCTTCGTGTCCTTAGAATGGTTGTGTATTGGTATAATATGTTGTGCTCATCCTTTTGCACTTGTGGATGTCACCTTGTACTAGGTATTTTTCCTTGGCGGGGAACGGGATTCGCAAGTGGCGGACCTCAGTTTCAAAAACTGCAGTTTAGGGTCAAACACAGCCATTTTTGGGCCAAAAAAGCCCTAGAACACATTCAAAACGGCCAAACGAAGGGAAACGGTGGCTACACTCCATGTGCGGCTTGACTTCCCCGTGTCAACGAGCTCTTTGCCGCCCTCTAACTCCATGATATGTCCAGGAAACGGCCTAAAAAGGCCCCCAGAAGCTCCAAATGCCGACAGCCACAAACCAAGAATAGGCCATATCTTTGGCTACATGGCTCGAAATGGGCCTATTTCACCCGTTTGTGCACCCCAAATGGTCTAGGATGAGGTCTGGAAAAATGCGTTTTTGACCCATTTTTGACCCATTTTTGGTCTCAAAACAGCCCAGTTTCAAGGCATTTTGGGATTTTCGGAGTACCAAAATGGGCCACCACAAGCTCAAAACGGTCCAAAAACACTTGTTTTAGCGTCGCACATGGTCTAGGATCATTTTTGAGAAAAGTCATCTTTTTGCCCCTACTGGACCCTGTTGACCCATTTGGGCACCCACCTGTTTGGGCTTCAGCTTGCAGCTTGCCGCAGCCTAGTGGGCCTAGGCATTGGGGTCTAGGCGTCCCTTTGGGCAATTCTGAGGGGTGGAAACCACAAAAAGTGGGGGGTTGTGGGTGGAGTAGGTGCCCTCGGAATCGCAAGCCGTACATGATGGGGAAGGCGCTTTTGCGAATGGCAATGCCCACACCCACAAAAGAAGAAAGCGCCATCGCTTTGCAACCATTCCCTTGTTGTTCTTGGCACTAGGCAACGGAAATAGCTTCTGCGAGAAAGCTTTCTCCGCCAGCGATGCGCACCACAACCACACGCCGGAGTGCAAACAGGGCGACGCCCGCCATAAATATGAACTTTGGCATAACCTTGCGCACTTAAAACATCCACTGGCCGAAGAAGGACGACGCCTACAACCAGCAAAAGCCAAAGAAGACCTCGTAAGTGACGAAGCACCACATCGGCACTGTAAATCATATGGTAAATTATACCGGGACCGCGGTGAAGCGGAAGCCGTTGACAAAGCAATAACAAAATCCTCTGTAGAAAAACATGCATGCAATGCAATGGTGACACACAACAAACACAAACCACACAAAACACACAGCAACTACCTTCCAATATTTTGTCACCCAGCAACAGCCCTTATACTCATGTTGGCGCTGCAGTACCGCGACCAAACTTAATGCGGCCGTTGTCAATCACCGACATACATGCAACCATCATTAACCTACTCTCAATCAATGACATACATGCAACCATCATTAACCTACCCTACGCACCAAAGCAAATACCTGGTGGATAGGGGAACACTGAACACACAATGACACAAGGCAGACTTTTTGACTTTTTTATCTACCTATCACGCACAAGAGCAAATGTTGGAACTCATGCAGTCGAAAATGAATGGGATCGCGGTGAAGCGAAAGCCATTTGCAAACAAAAAAAGGGGAGGGGGAAAACAAAACAGACAGTGACATTCATGCGCTAATGGGATCGCGTTGAAGCGAAAGCCATTTGCAAACTCAAAATTAGGGAAGGGAAAACAAAACAGACAGTGACATTCATGCAATGGGATCGCGATGAAGCGAAAGCCATTTGCCAGTGCAAAAAGAGGGGAGAGGAATACGGAACACACAACCACATGCATGCAACCCTCAATCGCCATCCTACATGCAACTCCCAATTGACTTCCCTCCACCCTAGCACGAACAAAAGCAAGTGTTGGAACTCACGCGGCAAAGAAATAACCGGAGGGTGGTTGGGACGCGCAATTACATGCATACAACCCTCAATGTCCATCCTCTCTGCAAACCTATGCAGTCAAAAATTGGAACTTATGCAGTCAAAAATGAATGGGACCGTGGTCAAGCGAAAGCCATTTGCAAACACAAAAGGGGGGAGGTGAATACAAAACAGATAGTGACATTCATGCTATAATGGGATCGCGGTGAAGCGAAAGCCATTTGCAAACACGTAAAGGGGGAGGGGAATACAAAATAGACAATGACAGTCATGCAATAATGGGATCGCGGTGAAGCGAAAGCCATTTGCAAACTCATAAAGGGGAAGGGGAACACAAAACAGACAATGACATTCATGCTATAATGGGATCGCGGTGAAGCGAAAGCCATTTGCAAACACGTAAAGGGGGAGGGGAATACAAAACAGACAATGACAGTCATGCAATAATGGGATCGCGGTGAAGCGAAAGCCATTTGCAAACTCAAAGAGAGAGGGGAAGGCAAAAAATACAGTGACATTCATGCAATAATAGGATCGCGATGAAGGGAAAGCCAGTTGCCAATGCAAAAAGAGGGGAGGGGAATACGAAACACACAACCACATGCATGCAACCCTCAATCGCCATCCCCCAACCCCCAGTTGCAACCCCCAATTAGCTTTCCTCCACCCTAGTATGTACAGAGTCCAAAAGGCCTTGAAAGTGGGCCTCGTGGTGCTGGGGTTCACTTGCAAGCTCATTTCACTTTGTCAAAAGCCGTCACTATGTGAATCATTCTTGATGTCCCTCACCGGTCATAGCTAATGTTCCCTTTCCCACCAGCTCGGTCCCAATATTCAGTCTTGATTAGGGTTAGGGTCACCGAGCTGGTGGAACCAGTCTTGGTTTTATAACCCTTTTTAGTGTCTAGGGTGGACCTACCAGGTTTAGCAGCAGCAAGCAAGCAAGCAAGCAAGCAAGCAAGCAGCAAGCAGCACGCGCGAAATGGCTAAAAATCACAACTCCGTCGTGGTGCTTCCGATTCGGGTGAAATTTTGGTGGATGATACCTATGGGTGTGAAGTACAATCACACAAAGTTTGAGCAAGAAACTCAACGGTGGCGGCCGGGAACGGGATTCGCAAGTGGCAGACCTCGGTTTCAAAAAATGCAGTTTAGGGCCTAAAACAGCCATTTTTGGGCCAAAAAAGCCCTGGAACCCATTCAAAACGGCCAAACGAAGGGGAACGGTGGGTACACTCCACGTGCCGCTTGACTTCCCCGTGTCAACCAGCTCTTTGCGGCCCTCTAACTCCATGATATGTCCCGGAAACAGCCCAAAAAGCCCGCAGAAGCTCCAAATGCCGACAGCCACAAACCAAGAATACGCCATATCTTTGGCTACATGGCTCAAAATGCGATTCCGAGGGCACCTATTCCACCCGCAACCCCCCACTTTTTGTGGTTTCCACCCCTCAGAATTGCCCAAACGGACGCCTAGACCCCAATACCTAGGCCCACTAGGCTGCGGCAAGCTGCAAGCTCAAGCTTAAACAGGTGGGTGCCCAAATGGGTCAACAGGGTCCAGTAGGGGCAAAAAGATGACTTTTCTCAAAAATGATCCTAGACCATGTGCGACGCTAAAACAAGTGTTTTTGGACCGTTTTGAGGTGGTGGTGGCCCATTTTGGTCCTCCGAAAACCCCCAAATGCCTTGAAAATGGGCTAATTTGGGACCAAAAATGGGTCAAAAATGGGTCAAAAACGCATTTTTCCAAACCTCATCCTAGACCATTTGGGGTGCACAAACGGGTGAAATAGGCCCATTTTGAGCCCATTTTGGGGCATTTTGGCCCCTCACAAGTCCAAAAAGCCTTGAAAGTGGGCCTCGTGGTGATGGGGTTCACTTGCAAGCTGATTTCACTTTGTCAAGAGCCATCAATGTGTGAATCATTCTTGATGTCCCTCACCAGTCATAGCTGATGTTCCCTTTCCCACCAGCTCGGTCCCAATATTCAGTCTTGATTAGGGTTAGGGCTAGGGTTAGGGCTAGGGTCACCGAGCTGGTGGAACCAGTCTTGGTTTTATAACCCTTTTTAGTGTCCAGGGTGGACCTACCAGGTTTAGCAGCAGCAAGCAGCAAGCAGCAAGCAGCAAGCAAGCAGCAAGCAAGCAAGCAAGCAGCAGCACGCGCGAAATGGCTAAAAATCAGAACTCCGTCGTGGTGCTTTGGATTTGGTTGAAATTTTGGTGCATGATACCTATGGGTGTGAAGTACAATCACACAAAGTTTGAGCGAGAAACTCGACGGTGGCGACCGGCAACGGGCTTCGCGGGTAGTGCACCCAGGTTTCAAAATCTGTCAAAAATGACCAAAAAATGCCATTTTTGGGTAGTTACAGTTGCCTAGCATGTCCTTGTAGGGGGGAATTGGCACGGAAACCAATGTAGATGTTGAACGAACACCTTTGGTCACTGTCTAGTGGGGTTCACACCCAAGTAGTGGGCCCAATGACCTCTTTTTGGGCCCATTTTCGACACATTTTAGCCCCTATAAGTTCCCAACCACCCTCCATTTATTTCTTCGACGCCTGAACTCCGACAACCCTCGCCTAACCCCCCACCCTCGCCGTACCCGAATGTGCATGGCTTGAGTCCTGTAGCATCTGCCCGCAAAGCCCCTCTTACCTGCTACCGGCCATTGTGGTGGCGGGGGCCATCGCACTCAAGCAAGGCATCAATGAATCATCACGTGCCTAATGCATATGAAACAGGATCGCGGTGAAGCGAAAGCCGATTGTAGTTTGTTTTCTTCGTGTCCTTAGAATGGTTGTGTATTGGTATAATATGTTGTGCTCATCCTTTTGCACTTGTGGATGTCACCTTGTACTAGGTATTTTTCCTTGGCGGGGAACGGGATTCGCAAGTGGCGGACCTCAGTTTCAAAAACTGCAGTTTAGGGTCAAACACAGCCATTTTTGGGCCAAAAAAGCCCTAGAACACATTCAAAACGGCCAAACGAAGGGAAACGGTGGCTACACTCCATGTGCGGCTTGACTTCCCCGTGTCAACGAGCTCTTTGCCGCCCTCTAACTCCATGATATGTCCAGGAAACGGCCTAAAAAGGCCCCCAGAAGCTCCAAATGCCGACAGCCACAAACCAAGAATAGGCCATATATTTGGCTACATGGCTCGAAATGGGCCTATTTCACCCGTTTGTGCACCCCAAATGGTCTAGGATGAGGTCTGGAAAAATGCGTTTTTGACCCATTTTTGACCCATTTTTGGTCTCAAAACAGCCCAGTTTCAAGGCATTTTGGGATTTTCGGAGTACCAAAATGGGCCACCACAAGCTCAAAACGGTCCAAAAACACTTGTTTTAGCGTCGCACATGGTCTAGGATCATTTTTGAGAAAAGTCATCTTTTTGCCCCTACTGGACCCTGTTGACCCATTTGGGCACCCACCTGTTTGGGCTTCAGCTTGCAGCTTGCCGCAGCCTAGTGGGCCTAGGCATTGGGGTCTAGGCGTCCGTTTGGGCAATTCTGAGGGGTGGAAACCACAAAAAGTGGGGGGTTGTGGGTGGAGTAGGTGCCCTCGGAATCGCAAGCCGTACATGATGGGGAAGGCGCTTTTGCGAATGGCAATGCCCACACCCACAAAAGAAGAAAGCGCCATCGCTTTGCAACCATTCCCTTGTTGTTCTTGGCACTAGGCAACGGAAATAGCTTCTGCGAGAAAGCTTTCTCCGCCAGCGATGCGCACCACAACCACACGCCGGAGTGCAAACAGGGCGACGCCCGCCATAAATATGAACTTTGGCATAACCTTGCGCACTTAAAACATCCACTGGCCGAAGAAGGACGACGCCTACAACCAGCAAAAGCCAAAGAAGACCTCGTAAGTGACAAAGCACCACATCGGCACTGTAAATCATATGGTAAATTATACCGGGACCGCGGTGAAGCGGAAGCCGTTGACAAAGCAATAACAAAATCCTCTGTAGAAAAACATGCATGCAATGCAATGGTGACACACAACAAACACAAACCACACAAAACACACAGCAACTACCTTCCAATATTTTGTCACCCAGCAACAGCCCTTATACTCATGTTGGCGCTGCAGTACCGCGACCAAACTTAATGCGGCCGTTGTCAATCACCGACATACATGCAACCATCATTAACCTACTCTCAATCAATGACATACATGCAACCATCATTAACCTACCCTACGCACCAAAGCAAATACCTGGTGGATAGGGGAACACTGAACACACAATGACACAAGGCAGACTTTTTGACTTTTTTATCTACCTATCACGCACAAGAGCAAATGTTGGAACTCATGCAGTCGAAAATGAATGGGATCGCGGTGAAGCGAAAGCCATTTGCAAACAAAAAAAGGGGAGGGGGAAAACAAAACAGACAGTGACATTCATGCGCTAATGGGATCGCGTTGAAGCGAAAGCCATTTGCAAACTCAAAATTAGGGAAGGGAAAACAAAACAGACAGTGACATTCATGCAATGGGATCGCGATGAAGCGAAAGCCATTTGCCAGTGCAAAAAGAGGGGAGAGGAATACGGAACACACAACCACATGCATGCAACCCTCAATCGCCATCCTACATGCAACTCCCAATTGACTTCCCTCCACCCTAGCACGAACAAAAGCAAGTGTTGGAACTCACGCGGCAAAGAAATAACCGGAGGGTGGTTGGGACGCGCAATTACATGCATACAACCCTCAATGTCCATCCTCTCTGCAAACCTATGCAGTCAAAAATTGGAACTTATGCAGTCAAAAATGAATGGGACCGTGGTCAAGCGAAAGCCATTTGCAAACACAAAAGGGGGGAGGTGAATACAAAACAGATAGTGACATTCATGCTATAATGGGATCGCGGTGAAGCGAAAGCCATTTGCAAACACGTAAAGGGGGAGGGGAATACAAAATAGACAATGACAGTCATGCAATAATGGGATCGCGGTGAAGCGAAAGCCATTTGCAAACTCATAAAGGGGAAGGGGAACACAAAACAGACAATGACATTCATGCTATAATGGGATCGCGGTGAAGCGAAAGCCATTTGCAAACACGTAAAGGGGGAGGGGAATACAAAACAGACAATGACAGTCATGCAATAATGGGATCGCGGTGAAGCGAAAGCCATTTGCAAACTCAAAGAGAGAGGGGAAGGCAAAAAATACAGTGACATTCATGCAATAATAGGATCGCGATGAAGGGAAAGCCAGTTGCCAATGCAAAAAGAGGGGAGGGGAATACGAAACACACAACCACATGCATGCAACCCTCAATCGCCATCCCCCAACCCCCAGTTGCAACCCCCAATTAGCTTTCCTCCACCCTAGTATGTACAGAGTCCAAAAGGCCTTGAAAGTGGGCCTCGTGGTGCTGGGGTTCACTTGCAAGCTCATTTCACTTTGTCAAAAGCCGTCACTATGTGAATCATTCTTGATGTCCCTCACCGGTCATAGCTAATGTTCCCTTTCCCACCAGCTCGGTCCCAATATTCAGTCTTGATTAGGGTTAGGGCTAGGGTTAGGGTCAAGGGTAAGGTTTGTGGGTAGGGTTAGGAGTAGGCTGAGGATTGGGGTGGGCGTTAGAGTCAAGGTTGGGTTCAAGGATAGTGTTTGGGTGCAAAGTGGACAAAATGGGCAAGGGGAATGAAAAAAAAAATTCGGGCGCCTTCGGCGCCACCATATGTATGGCCAGTAGCTGTTGACCCTTGGCAACTAAGTGGGCCCGGAGGGCAGGGAGGGGGGGGGGGAGTCGCGTACCAGAACCGAGGAGACGTCCCCCCCGTGGCACCCACCGGACCTGCAATTTGTCCCCCGCCTCCCCTCGCAGCCAATCAATGTGTTCCCACAAATCTCTGTGCCCCACCTCCCCTGATGACGTGCGCCACCCATGTCTCTTCCATTTCTCTGTCCACATTGTGATGGCTTTAAAGATATACTCTGAATCTACCACCACGACCATACGCTCCCCCTCCACCCGACTCAGCATCGCGTGCAACACTCCCCGCAGCTCCCCCCTACTGATACTCTGCCGCTCATGTCCTGGCACATGCGCTCAAAAATTGCGGCTGCTGTGATGTCCGAACCACACACCATACCCTGCTTGCATCCACCCCCGCACGCGTTTCGCGGAGCCATCCGTGTATACCACCACCCAACCCTCTCCCGACATTTTCTCCAGCTCTGCCAACAGTGACTTCTTGTGGCTGCCCCATTTTTCCTCCTTTAACTTCAACGGATCTGGTTGCGCGGACGGCTGCTTGGCCGTCGTGGGGGCCTGGGGCGCCCTGTGGAACATTGTTTTATGTTCCGCCCAACTGTGGAGCTGGACCTACTGTAGCTTGGACAAGGGCGTAGCTTATCCATGAGCGGTGGAAAGTCCAGCGACAGGTCCCCACCGACAGACCCACGCTCTCAAAACGTGCATAGTCATCAATACGGCGGCGAAGCCGCCGCCACAGATCGGGCACAGATACGGCGCCGGAGGCACCGCCACAGATAGTACTGCTCTCCCTCCCATCGGTCAGGTGCACTTTCAGCCTCTGCGCCTCTTGGGGTTAGCGCTGACATCCGTGCTGAAGCCTGACGACGAGCCCCCCCCTTCCGATCCCTCACTCGAAGTGGACGCACTCTCCATGTCCTCCGCCTCCGACACTGTCGTAGACGAGGACTCTGATCTCTCTGAGCTGGACACCTCCGACAACATCTCTTCCAGCCCCAAGTCCTCCCACATCGGCTCCACCCGTGGTCTCTTGGCCATGGACCTGTCATTGTCCGGATGGGACAGGCGCCCTGCTTCTGCCAGGGCATCCGCCTCGTCATTACCCTGCACCCCGAGGTGTGACGGGATCCAGTGGATCTGCAGCTCGTCCCCCGCCCGCTCCCGCTCCCAGAGAATGGTCTCCCACAAGTCCTTGTGCCCCGCGGTTGGGCTCAGGCGGGCTTTGGGGTATGGTTTCACAGGGGGTCCCCTCGGAACCATTCGGCCCATGTGCCCATTAGCGAGCGACAGTCGGTTAGCAGGGGGGAGATGCGGGGGGTACTACACGCAATACTGGCCAGGCGCCCTGGCGAGAGATTGGCGGTGGTTATGGATTCGGAGTACGTTCTTAAAGGAATTATGGAGTGGTCCCCAAAGTGGCGACGGCATGGGTGGCGCACGTCAAGGGCGTAGCTTATACAAGGGGGGGGGGGGTAATATTTTGGCGTAACGTACACCCTTTTGGAATGTAGCCAGGCCCGCAGTGGCCCAAGGGGTTTGCATGCAACAAACGGTCTCCTCCACTCCAAGACATCATCCCTCGGGTGCTGATGGTTGCCACTGGCCACAGCCCCTGCCAGGAGGCCATATCCTTGTGATAGAGAAGGGGCCGCGGCTCACAAGGCCCAAAGAATGCTCATCATGTGAGACGGGGAACGTGAGGCGGTGCATTGGGCAAGCAGTACACATCTAGGACTGTTTTTTTCCAGTAGACATAGTCCGGAAGCTGCGAAGGTGAGCTCAGTTCGGTCTAATATTGCATCACGGGTGCTCGGCCCAAATGATATAGCGTTTTTAAAACAGGCCTACCCCTCACCAAGAGAGGGGACACTGTTTTCTCCTTTGGCGCTACAGCTAGGAATGTTCATGCTACACAGTCGGGGGTGGCGGATGGGCCACAATAGTTGTCTATGGCCATTGCATCCCTGAGGTAACAAGCTGGCACTTCAAGAGGAGTTGTTGCAGATTGGAGCAGTGGATATGAAGGCTCTATCAAGATACCTTGGGCCATGACTCTTATCACTGTTGCCGCTGAATTGCGTTGAGCACTACTATAGGTGTTTAATTCTATTGCCTTCGGCAGTGCACCTTGAAGAGAGGCTGACAGTCAGCCAATCAGTCAGTTAGCCAGGCCAGCAGTCAGTCACACAGAAACACACAGTTTGGGTTTTTTGTCAGTGGCAGACCCGGCTCCAAGCAGTGGGGAGGACGGCTTCCCTCAGGGCAAGCAACGGCCGAATGGTAATGCAACCGGCCGCAGACTTTTGGTCGGCGGTTCGAGCCCCGGTCGGGCGAAGATGCCGGCGGCGCCGCTGACGACAGTCAACCGACTAGGATTCGAACCGCCGACCTAAAACTCTGCAGCTGGCTGAGTTACCATTTGACCGGGGTTTCACGTGACAGTAAAGGGCCTCCCCACTACTTGGAGCCTTCTGAGCAAAATTTTTTGACCCCCCCACCCCACCCCCACCCCTCCACCCCCTCAAAAAATTGATATCCAATTTTAGGGGACACAGGCCTCAAAATCTAAAAATCCATTGGGGGATCATCTCATTAGGCAAAATAATGGTTTTACAAGGGGTTGGACATCAAATATCATGCCTTGGAGTATGCTACGTGAATGACCCCCAACAAAGGGGGGGTATACGACGCCCGCGCCTACGCTTGATCTAACAAGCTTTCTTCGAGGTGATTTGGAAAGAAATCGCAGCCGGACTTCAAAACATTAGCCTGGAAGGTTTTTTGCTGGGTTCTTTGGTATGGAAGACTGTCCACCGACAGATCCTTTTGGATGAGTTCTTCATAGACACCACCTCTAGCTTGCCAACAACAAGCACAAAACATGGTTTTTTGCAACTGTGGGTGTACCAACTGGATAGTGTGATGACATGTACGTATTACAAGAGATTCAATTTTGTGTTGCCGCCTTGCTGCAGCAAAGCTGTCCGAATAAGCACCTGTGATGGTTGTTCTTTGGGATGGTAATCACTTCAGGTGGGCAAAATACCAAGATCATTGTCATTGATTGCGTTTGGGTCTCTCCCTCTACACCTTCTAAACAATTGTGACTAGCAATCTTTTTTTTTAACCCATAACAACTGTTCCACCAAGTGTCTGCTGTGCGTACACAGAGCGTACACAATTGAGACTGGCAATCAAAGGGGATTGCGACCCTCATGGCATATGAAGCAACACCCTACACTATGGTTTAAGCCGACGAATGCCATGGTTGCTGCAGAATATTTCGTCTTTCTTACAACTACCGACTAGCCGATCTACTGCAAGGCTTTTGGCGTTGTGCTACAAGTGCCGGAGACTGAGCAAGAGGTTCCCCTCTTGGCGATAACAAGCTGTGAGAAATGGGTAACATGAGGTATGGGAAATGGGGAGGAATGTGGGGGAGTTACATCAATATACACCAGTTTTTACACAGCACGCACAGTGCAAGAAGTGCCCCCCCTTAGAGGACAGATGTAATGAAGTTATTTGCATGCAATTAGTAACAATGGAATGGGCAAAGCAACCACCCTACATCATCCGCCATAGGGTGGAAACATGCAACACCACATTGGCAACCATCTTTGAGTGGTATTTGGCAAACACATTGAGACTTGCCACAAGTGTTTCAAACAATGGGTGCTCAGGCTGCCCTAAAAGCCAAAACATTGCACTGCACACACAATGTGCGCGCACTACGCTAGGGTGTCCCTAGTGAGTGTGAACCAAGGGGGAATCCTTGCACTGCGCGCGCACTGCGCGCTACTTCTAGAGTAGGTCCTCCCTAAAGAACCCCAAGGCACATCCCTTCCAAATGCCCCCAAAATTTAGGTCACCCAAACTGCCCCAGCTAAAGACAAATACAAGCTACCTTCCCCTCACATAAGACATCATGCAAAATGCGGAAAGACACACACATATCCTCTTTTCTGTTCAATTGTCAACTAAATACAAAATCAGAATGCTTCGGAGTGGCGGCATTTGAAAGCTCACTCACCCTACCAGCTAGTGCCAAGGCCTCATATGTGTCCACCTCATCCTCAACTGGACCGGGGGGCAAAGTGGCTTGTAGGAGGGAATCCACGTCAAACTCCGGTTTCCACTTGTGGTACAACCACGCATCCTTATCAGCAGTGATGCGGCCTCGCATAGGGCATTCGACTGTGGTCCGGCAAAAACCGGGGAGTCCGTCACCCCAACTCAAGGGCCCACACCAAAGTGTGGGAGTCCATGGTGGGGATGAGCAAAAAAGTGTGAAAAGGGGCGGAAATGGGTGAAAGTGGGTGAAAATCCAAAAATGCCATATCCCCAATGTGGAAGAAGCATCAAAACCTACGCTAGGGCCAACAATGATGCCCCCTAGTATCACAAAGTATGGGTCTCCAGTACGGCTAGACGCCCAAATAGTTGCCAGGGTTTTTCATAGAAACGTGATTGGGCTGCCCCGGATGAAACGTGATTTAACGTGATTTAACGTGATTTAACGTGATTTTTAACGTGACTTCTGGGTTGCAATTCCATGCTGCTCTGTGGATTCTGGACATGGTAAACCCATGTACACCAATCTCATTCATCAGCCCTGTCCTTGGGAACATGTAACACAGGGCAATGCACTGGACAGGTTTGTAGCTCTCCCATTCTTTGTCCGTTGCACTGTTGGTCTCTGGGTCATCGGGCATAACGAAAAGGAGCACAGACAAAAGGGCCTGACACGGAAATGGCGCATGTTGTCATCCGCTGGACTTGATCTGGTCTTGATCACCTACAGAGAACAGAGTGTCAATTGACACCGTGTCTCGCTTCTATGTGGCGCATTCACATGGCATGCCAGGGAAGGATAGGTCCATGATCCATTGCAACCCAAACCCACAACACAGGTTCTGGGGTCGGCCGCCCCCCCTGGTCGGGGCGTGAAACGTGATTTAACGTGATTTAACGTGATTTGGCAAATCGGCTCAAAACGTGGTAAAACGTGATTTAACGTGATTTAACGTACCACGTTTCAATGAAAAACCCTGTAGTTGCACTGCGCCCGCATTGCGCTTAAGGCGCCCCCCAAGAGAGGGGTGCACTCGGTGTATTAAACTGCTGGTCATCGTATGAACACGTTATTCATCATTTGACCAACTGGTGGTTGTTAGACAATGTTTTGAAGCAAAAAAAGCGCCAATTGACCAACGGGGTGGTCATTGGACACGCATGTAGCTACAATGGTAGTGATGGAAACTGTGCTGTTTGACGTGGGGCAGCGGTGTCATTATAAATTGCGATCATTGTGTGGGGATGTGGGGGGAGGGGGCTTAGATGTTGCTGCTCTTTTGACAGTTAGCGGTGTCGATGGACTTCTCGCCACTCACAAAGGTCCACCAAACCACTGTTTTGGCCCAATGTTTCTGTTTCTCCATGCGGGCGGGTCATTCCACTAACACATGAAGGATCCACACAGCAATAGTCTCCAGTACAAAGTGTAACACCCTGCCATGGTGGAGTGTCCCATAGCTCTACATGAGCATAAAAAGCAGTGCAGTCTTGAGTTCAACAGGCTTGTGCAGTCTTAACAGAAGCTACCATTCCTTCCCTTGCCTGGCATTGGACCATCCCCTGCACCACCAGCATTTGCTCAGCTGTTCACTCTCGCCACCGCCCTGGCTATGCTAGTGGCAAGCCGCCTTGGGCTACTTGTGCTCGAGCAGCCTTCCTTGCTTGAGGCGTACCTTGGCTACGCACTGCCAAAAGCCTCCGTGTCGGGGGAAACGACCTCGGGGTCATGCACAGTATGAAGGGTGGTACAACTTTTGTGGAGCGCTGAGAACACACTGAAATATCTGGAAGAAAAATTTTGCAGCGTGCTTTTGGTTTGTGTTTTCTTTTGTTGTTTGGGGAAATCCTTGCATTGCGCGCGCACTGCACGCGCGTGCAGTGCGCACTGCGCGCTACTTTTAGACTATGTTCCCCCCGAAGAGCCCCTAGGCACGCCCCTTGGAAACGCCCTTAGAATTAGGTGACCCAAACCACCCCGGCTCAAGAAAGTTGCAAACTACCTTCCCTTCACATAACACACATCATGCACATGCACACACATAGAAAAGCCATGAACAGCGTATTGGTTGCCACCCTAAACACCCTCTAATGTAGAGGGGGAGGCGGCCGGGGGTACCTCCTTTCGTATGTGCATCGAAACCTTTGTCGACATAATACGACGACCGTTGTGGCGACAGCCCCGCGGAGGCAGTTTTCCGCTACGAGATTATTCAAAGTTGAACTACTCACCCTCTGGTAGGTCTTTCGCTTCACCAGCCACATCAACCCTCGTAAGTTGATGCTACCGGCCGGACGAGAATTTGATGGCGAATTCGAATGCGACTTGGCTTGGAATCACAGGCATAGCACAATTCAAAGAGATGGGTAGTATCCTGCACAAAGACATGGTCCAAATAGCCCTTGCAAATACAAATAAAGTGTGAAAACGGGTGGAAATGGGTGAAATTGGGTGAAATTCCAAAAATGCTATATCCCCAATGTGGAAAAAGCATCAAAACCTACGCAACAGGGCAACAATGATGCCCCTATGATCTCAAAGCATGGGTCTCCAGTACGGCCAGACACCCAAATAGTTGCACTGCGCGTGCACTGCGCGCGCAATGCGCTTAAGATGCCCCTAGAGAGGAGGCATAAGGCTGTGGGTTAGCTCGGTGATGCGTTGTGTGCCCTCCCCACGGGCGACTCCTGTTTTCTTTTGTTTGTTTCTGCAAAATCAGGCTTTGCACCAACGGTACCCTCCCCCCCCCTTGCAAAGTCCCGGGGTAGCGCGCGACGGTCTCCCGGGTGGGGGGGGGAGACGGTCACCAAGTGACGGTGTCCCGGGGGGGGGGGGGGGCATTGCAAGGGTATCTCAAGGCAAACTGTGGTACCCTCCACTGACGCAAGCAAAGAGAACACATGTGAAGCGACTTTCGCGTTGATGCGGTGCCAATGTGTGTCATCCAACACAAATGTTATTGAGGATCCAAAGGAACGGTAAAGAACTTCTGGGTACGAGGATAACACACTTTGAATTGTTGCACATCCACCGGAGTGACCCCACCAGGGCGTATGTACCGAATGTGGCAAAACTGCATCCCATTTGGCGAAGGCCCCACAACAGTGGCCAACACATGTGCACCAAGTGTGCGGGAGTGGTACCGTACATGGTCACCGGGAGAAAACATCTTGGGTCTGAAGTGGCAACACAACACTCCCATACAACGCCTTTGGAGAGAGAATATCACAGAACATACACAGGTGCTTGATTTGTAGTACTGGGACAGCAATGCAAGGCCATGCGTAAAGCAGATGGGCAACACAAACCAGCACAATTCATGTTAACTAGAAAAACATGGAAGTGACGGTGTCCCGGGGGGGTGGGGACTTTGCAAGGGGGGGGACTTTGCAAGGGGGGGGGGGGGTACCAAATTAATACGGTCCCTACACCCGCTGTAGCTTGGACAAGGGCGTAGCTTATAGGCGCAATCATCATTCAAACTGCAACAGTTCTTGTGTTCGAGAGGATATGCTATGGACAATCTAGATGAAGCACAACGTATTCATCCGTCATAAAACTGCATCCATATCTACAATCAAACTGCAACTATCGTGCTTGTTCACCTGATGACTTATATATCGGCATGTGCCGCCTTCATGCTACATACTGTGTGTCTTACCTCCCACTGCTACCGTGATCAAGCACTCCTTCGGCTCTCAGTTGCTGTGGTAGTCCTATGGTGTGTTCTGCCGTGTGTCTGTGTGTTCCATTGCTGTTGCTGTCTCATGGTGCTGTGGTCAGTGCATATGGCTGTAGTGCGTAGTTGGTGCGAGGGGGCCGGAGGCCCAGCCTCTGGTTTTAAATTTCTGCTTGGACGCTTCGTTCCTGTGTATTGTGGTGCAAAAGCAGGGTTTTGCGGCAAGTACCCCAGCGGCAGCGCAGCCGGCTGCCGCACTGAAGATGGGGGTTCGAATCCGAGGAGGAGATGCGGTTCCGGAGCCGCAAGGTGGCACCGGTGGTGGAGCGCGCTGCTGCAGGTGTGTGGTGGCGGATGCCTTTTTGTTGCGGCGTAGCTTATACAAGGGGGGGGGGGGGGTACAACACATTTCGCAGCAAATTTGAAGGAAAGGTGCAAACATGGAAATCATGCTTAGTGTATCAGCCCACCGCAAAGCCTTCACCTGCATATGTGACCATATGCATGGAGGGATTTGGGTGTCCACAGCAAATGACCCACAAGGGGAGGCATACATACCTGTCGCCCTAAAAGCCCCTGTCACATGCACATAGGAATTTTGATGTGGCAGGAGAAGATGGAGATGGAGACAATTTCTAGGGGAAATACCAAACCCATAATGAGGGCTACACCTGTGTGCAGCAGGCGCCGCGGGGCAGGAATAATCCTCTTGAACTGTGGAAACAGTGAAACTTGCAACAAGAAGAAAAAAACACCACTCCATGACCATTTGGAGTACCTGCTTGTACAAAACCCACTGAGTGAACAGCACAAGGACCGCACTTGAGCCGGGGAAGAGCTCCGAATGCAGGATCTTCACTGAGCAACCAACGACATTTGTATAGCGCCTCCTCTTGCAAATCTGGCACTCAAAGCATGGACGTTTGCTGACAGGGAGGCAAAGAGGAACCCCTACCTTCTCAAGTAGCAACATAACCCCTGCCTTCTTGAGCATGACCACATGAGCTAAACTATTTTGCTAACCCCTTCAAATGCACCAAAATGTAGAGGAAGCAAACTTGGTACCCACAGACCGTGGGTGGAACGGCTACATAGCCCGGCATTCCCCATCACCCCAACCCCAAGGTCCAACACATACGGGTTAGCAAGGGGGGGGGGGGGGCTCAAAGAAAAAAGAGTACCCGAGGGATGTATTGCAGAATGCAAAGGGGTGGAGTGTAAAAAAGTAGTGAATCCAATAACAATGAATTGCCTGTCTTGTTTGCTATCGGGAATATTCCTAACGCGCGCCGCAGGCATGCCACATGTGCGCCGCAGTGCGCACCACAGGTGCCGCAGGGGTGTAGCCCTCAATGCCAAAACCGCTGGCACTGCCACCAGCCACAGCTTCATTGTTGGGCCCTAGATGTGAAAAAATCCCAGTGAATAATGGCTGTTGCACTTAGAACACAGGACCACACGGCAGGGGGGAGATTGTGTGTTATGTGTGTTATGGCTCAGGGGGCCTCCATACAGAGGTTAGCGGCGGGGGAGGGGGGATGACTCATCGCCAGAAAACCTGGTCTGGCTCTGGTGTACCAGACCTGGACTTATATCTTTATGGCATGAAACAATTTTGTGCATTGCCTTCACCCGTGACAAACTTGCATCCCTTTGTTGGAGGCGTTGTGAGCACTCTGATAAGCGTATCCTTTTCCTGCCCATGCCCATGGTTATCAAAATGAAATGGAAATCGTGAACCGAATCCAACCTCCCCCCTTGTCCAAGCAACAGTAAATGACCAGAAATTGACGGAACCAACGCTTAGTGTTGCTTGGACAAGGGTGTTGCCTACGTGCCGCAACTTGCGTGATACACGTGTAGACACTATGTACTACTCTGAAAACCAAGAGGCAAAACACGCTACAAATGCCCTCTTGGCCAACAGAGCGGCCCTGACACAAAATACGACCTTCGTGCTTCTCAAACCCAATGCATCAGGAGGCACACATGGCACACAGCACAACAAATTGAAAAACGCACCGCCAAAACCAACGCCTGGTGTTGCTTGGACGTAGGCGTTGCTTGGACAGGGGGGGGGGGAGTAGTACGCCACTTAATAGCAAAGCACTGCATGAATAGTTCTGTGAACTGAAATTTAGATGCAGGCTAGCATACAGTGCACGTTGTCAACAAGAGAAGGTACTGCCGGGAATGGAGTACGGTAACACACTGCATAGTATGGTATCTGTGCACAAAAAGCACTGTACCAAGCGAGAGGTGTCAAAATAAAAGCAAAGTGAAGATCTCTGTCACACAGAAAAGCAACCATGGCATAAAAAAGAAAGCAAAGTGCATGTGACATAACACAACCTTGTGCCACTACTGGACATCAGAAACCCCTAACCGGACTCAACATCAGGAACCTGGTCGGAAAATGGCTGATGTCCTTCTCAAAATAGAACACCGCATGGCACCATGGGAGACGCCTCATTGAACACCCATTTGCAATACTTTGATAGCCCAATCGCTGTGGAAGAAGAATGGCCCTCATCGGAAACCCCTACATGACACATTGGTGATCATCCTAAACATTCCGGACAATCCTCCAGAAAGCAGACTGGAAAGTGGCTCATTTTCACCTCAAAAAGGACTACCACATGGCACCACAGCGTGAGAGACACCTCGATGAACATCCATTTGCGTCTAGCCCGTTTATGGTCAATGTGGTGTCCAAAAATGACCGTTTTTAGCCTATTTTCAGGATGATTATAAATTGATGAAAGTTCAGGACAATTGCTAGTGTGTCGCTACTGCTAAAAACACAAAGGGCCGGATGGCCTAGACTTGGTGGCCATCCCAAGACCACCAGTGTTCGATGCGGACCGGTAGGTCTGGCATTGCAGGACACAGCATCCACACTCACTTGTAGCATGGAGAACTCGAGGTGTGGTACACCGGACCCAGAGAAGGTTTCTGGCAGTGAGTCATCCCTCTTCCCCTGCCACTACTGTAGAAATGCAAAGCTTTTGCCAAAATAATTCGTTCGTGGCTCAGGTAGGGTCAGTCAGACATTGGGAAATGAAAAAAAAACTACGGGATGAACGAATTATGCTTGGTGCATCTGGCTGCGAAAGTGACTGGATTGGGCACAGATGAATTGGGAAATTGAATTTTTTTTTTTTGCAACAAAAATTTTGAGGGTTAGTTTAGCTTGGTCTGAGGTAGGTTCACCCTGTCACCGGAGGTGCACTTGCTGTGAGCTGGCCCCATTCGGTCATGCACCCTTGCCTTCCGGCGGCTACTGTGCATGGTTGGGGTTGGATGGGTCACGTGTAGTTAGGGATCAGCCAAGCTGGCATCTGCCACCAGCTTCATTGTTGGGCCTCAGGTGTGAAAAAACCCAGTGAATACTGGCTGCTGCAGTTAGAACACAGGACCACACGGCAGGGGGGAGATTGTGTGTGTTGTGGCTCAGGGGCCTCAGGCTGGGATCACTGCCGCCACTGTTCTCAAGTGCTTGTAAAGGGGGAGGTATGCAGGTAGCTGCTTGCCCTCAGTCTTCAAGGGTGACTTGCACAGCGGACTGTGGCCTCAAACCCAAGGAACTGGCGTAGCACAACAGGTCAATAAGCAGATGCCATCGTCAGACTGTCGATTTCGGGCTCAAAAAGCCCCTCATGAGGTCTGTGACAGGTGGAACAATCACAGCTGCTGCAAATCTAACAGCAAGTTAACACATGAATCAGAGTCTGACAGACCCTCACCATATGCCTTACTTAGAGTCATATGCCTGTGTTTGGACCATATTCTACGCAGGGGAGGTGCAGCTTGCAAGCTGGGGTTACCGCCGCCACCGTTCTCAAATTCATGCATGGTCAATGGTGACGCATGTTCTTTTGTGTGGCTGGTTGGTTGGAGGGGCTTCCTCTGTGTGTGTTCTGTGCCGTTTGTACACATTCTCACTCTGCCGGCCATGGTGTGCGTCTCCGGCCCTCCTGTCGAGACACTGCAAGATTTGTCCGAAGGGGGCAGTCAACAGGCGCAGAGGAGGAATGTGTAAGAACGTTATGCACTTGCAATTTTGGAAGTGAAAATGACCAGCTCTGAAGGGAACAGAACCCAGATCTCCCCTCGTAACCACTGGTCATGCATCCCTGAGAGCTCCTGTCCGGGAACACAGGTTCTCTTGGTGGGCTGGGAAGGGAACAGAAACTAGATCTCCCCTTGTCACCACTGATCATGCATTCCTGGGAGCTTCTGTCCGGGAACCCAAATTCTCGGGGGGGGCTGGGAAGCTGCCTTGCTGGGCAGGTGCCGCTTGGCATATTCCTATGGAGACCAGCCTGTTCAGTGACACCTGACACGTTCTGACCGGAAGCAGCATGGCCTAACATGTTCCCACCAAGACCAGAAGGTATAAGAATGTTTGACATGATCCGTCCCGGACCGGGATGCGCAACAATGTTTGACATGTTCCGGTCGAGACCGGGATGCGCAACAATGTTTGACATGTTCCTGCCGAGGCCGGGATGCGCAACGATGTTTGACATGTTCCGGCCGAGGCCGGGATGCGCAACGATGTTTGACATGTTCCGGTCGAGACCGGGATGTGCAACGACCTTTGACGGGTTCCGGCGGAGACCGGGATGCGCAGTGGTGCTTGACATGTTCCGGTCGAGACCGGGATGTGCAACAACATTTGACATGTTCCGGCGGAGACCGGGATGTGCAACAATGTTTGACATGTTCCGGCGGAGACCGGGATGCGCAACGACGTTCGACATGTTGCGGTGGAGGGCAGGGCGCAGAGAGGTGCCATGGTGGCTGGTGGACATAGACTCCTCCGGTTGAAGAGCCATGGTGTAGACGCTGGGGTGAGTGTCAAGGAGTGGGAGATTTCTGGTGAGGCCCGGGTGGGCGTCGGGGCTCCAGATGCCGCCCGACGTTCTTGGGTTCTTGGGGAGGCCAGGGTGGGGGGTCGGATGGACCGAGAGGCTCCTACGCAGGCCGGCGTGAGCAGCGGTGGCCGAAGCGCCCGAAAGGTTCTTGTGCAGGTCGGGACGCCGACCTTCGGAGGAACACGGGGTCGGTGACGTGCTCCGGTCGCAGTCACTGATGCAGAGCATGCGAGAAGGTCGTTCATTGGGATATTCGAAGGCCGTGTGTATCTCCTGCACCAGCGCGGGGAAGTTGACGGGTTTGGAGATCACTCGGTCCATTCCGCTGCTGAAACACTTGGCGTGGTCGAAAATGGAGTCATTGGCCGTGACTGCAAAGATCGGTATGTTTTTGTACCTTGGCAGCTCCCGTAAGCTCTGTGCAGTCTCGAAACCATCCATGATGGGCATGTTGCAATCCAAGAGGACGATGTCGTACACATGGGCGCTCGACATTGCCAGATGCAGCGCCTCTACCCCATTCTGTGCCTCATCGAAGTCGATCTTCATCTTCATCTTCATCGCCAAATTCTTGATCAGCAGCATTCGATTCAAGCGGATGTCGTCCACCACCAAAGCGCGCTTTCGCGTCTCCTGCCCTTCCGCTGTCTCGTCGCTGCCGGCGGAGACGTGGGTACGAATGGCATCACGCAGCTTGTTGGGCAGTACGGGCTTCACCACAATGGCGTGCCTTTCAATGCCGGAGGGATTCCGTAGCGTGGCGTCGGAGGTGATGTTGATGATGGGGCATGTTGACTTCTGAAACGAACTCAGCTCCACAAAATCAGAGTCCAACACCAAAACATCGAAATCTGAACCGCAGTGTTCATCCCAAATCTTGCAATCCAACCACAGAAGTTGTTGTCGAAGTATTGGACTGCAGGACTCATGCAGCTTGAAGAAAAATGAGGGCGTGAGCGTTGATGGGCACCCCTTTGTGCCTCCAACCTCCAGCGGGATCGCAACCATGACATCGGTGCCAAGTCCTATCCCTGGGCTGTTGATGCCGAGGCATCCTCCTAGCGAGTCAATCATGAGCAGCGCTATGTTCAACCCAAGGCCCAAGCCCCCTTCATACTCACTGTTGCAGAACGGCTCCAGAGCCTGGCTCTGCTGCTCCGGGTCCATGCCACATCCCTCATCCGTCACCTTGTATTGCAGGAACCGGCGTGCCTCGGTTTCGACGAAGGAGACGGTGACGTGCACCTTCTGCCCTGTGGAGGAGAACTTGATGGCGTTGTGGACGATGGGGTCAATGACCTTCTTCATCCTCTGCTCATCCCCTACCACATAGCGCGGGACGGAGGGATCCACGTCAAGTAGGAGTCTCACTTGCTTGTTTGAGGCCTGCGAAGCCAACGGCTCCAGCATGAACGACACGTGGTCCCTCAAATCGAACTCCGCCAGGATCAATGGCAACGGCTCACGTGCACACATGATTTCGGTGTAGTCCAGGATGGCGTTGATCTTATCCTGGATCTCTCGCAAGGACTGGGCAACCATTTGGGCCCCTTCGGCGACCTCTGGATTCGGGTCTGCGGCCAGAATGCTGCACTGCCCAATGCTGATGTTGAGAGGGGTCTTGAACTCGTGGGAAAAAATCTTTTGCATGCTGAGCAGACTGTCTGACTGCTGTCTGACAGTTTGGTGCATCACATCAACCTGGGCCTCAGCCAAGGCCTCAGTACAAGAATTGAGAGTGAGAAGGGCATAAGCGGTGTTCAGCAGTAGCACTTGGGCGAACACAACCAACCGCAGGGAGTTTGCAGGACTTGTCGGGCTTGGCAGAGTGCAGGTGGCCCCAACATAGTTGAACTCCTTCGTCAACACTGCCACATTGACAACCAGCATTTGTAAGGCCAGAAAGGATACGGTGAGAGCAATCCGAGTGCCCACACAATGCAGAATGTAGAGGCCGAAAAAGGCAAGATGAAGGTACAGTGGCAGTAAATCTGTCTGTACTTTGCACATTTCTACAATGCTGATGGAAGGCAACACCTGGAGGCAACCAATCAAGGCGTACAATCCCAACGGCATAGATGACTCAGTAAACTGGCACAGAAAGCTCACGAAGATAACGACCAGCAAGATTGCTTTCAAGGTTATAAATACAGGACTGGAATGCGTGGTATCAGTGATGCCCAAAAGGGCAATGATCACGAAGGCCAACACTGCAGTGCAGAGGACGACCTTTCGAATAGGTGACAGGGCGCGAAGCTCCATTGGATGACTCCTCTGAGAAGAAGCAAGGGAGCTCAAGAAGCGTGAAAACATACCACAGCCTGCATCACAGAGAGGCCACTCTCCACCCCGGAGTGGCTTTGTTGTGCATCCACCCTGTGACCTGCTACCCCAAACCACATGCTTACTGCGGTATGCTAGTCGAGCTGGTCGAGCTGCATGGATAAAAGCTGACATCCTAACCCATGCTGGAGTTCTAATTCAAGCAATAGTGTGTTGCAACCATGGTGCTGGAAAGAACGGATATAATTCCCTGGCCCCCTCCCTCCCTGTAGCAAACAGGCATTCAACTCTGTGACTGCTCTCCATGGACTGCCCCAAGGATGCACCATGCATGATGGAGCGACAGTGCATGAGATTGCCCTTTCCATTCACCATGGACTGTCTCATCTCCCTGCGCGGCTGCACGGCTGCACGGCTGCAGCCTCACTCTGTCCCCCCAACCCCCATCCCCCACCCCGCATCGCGGGTGTGGCCACCCCAATTGCGCAGAAAGGGATCAAAGCGAGAAAGGGGGCATTCGGTGGCGGTCAGTAACTGAATCCCCCACCCCAACAGTGCCCAAAAATCGCTGGGGGTACTGGTACGCATTGGTGGTTGGTAAACTTTTTTTTTGGGTCACTCCGCCAGTCCATACGGTGGCCCCAGTGGGGAGCAGAAACATGGCAATGCCACGGTCCATAACGGTAGTACGTGCTGGTCTGTCCGGGGCGGTTAAAAACACTGTCCCATGGATTCCCAGTAGTGGTACATGCAACCATTAGGGTATGCCATAAAGGCCACGCGTCCCAAAGAGACGCTGTGGGCTTAATTTGCCGGGGTCCTGCTAAAGGAGAACCTTTATGAAAAATCATTCTTCATCGTACGCTGATCCGTACCCATCCTCAGTGACAACAGTCGCCAACCCACATCTCATTCCCCTAGATGATCACTTCTGTCCTGTCCATCCCCCAAAACAGCAGTAGCCCCATACCTCTTATCCCGGAGCCCGGAGGCAAGGGGCGGCTCGCTGGGGCGGTGCCCTGTGCCTGCTCGTTCCCCCATTTCTGCACTGTTCCTCCATGGTTCGGAGGCTCAAGACACACGCTAAGGCAGTGTCCTGTGCCTGCTCGCACCTACGCCTTCCATCCATCCTTCAGCGGCACCATCGGCCTCCCTTGCCATGGTGAGGGGGTCCTTTTTGTCCTTGGCCTTGCAGTGGGAACCTTCTTGGTGTGTACGGCGGTGGAGGCAGGGGCGGCGAGGGCGGCCGTGCCGAAGCTGGTTGGTATTGGTGCTGGCTATGACTCGCCTGCCCTTTGCCCACTCGGAATGTAGCGGGATCTCCTTGCTTCCCCTTACCCCCTTTCTGGGGATAACTCTCGACATGCCCACGCCCTTTTCCTGCTCGAAGGCCAGCTCCTTTCCCCCAACTCAGCCATTTATCGATGTAAGGGGCAGACTTGGAGTCCCCACTGGGTCGCGTGGTCCCCATGACCTCCTGGTAGGGAGGTGGTGCCTCCACATGCTCCAGCCTTTGTGCCGGTTGACTGGGACTCGCTCGCGGGGTTGTGATTGGTTGTCCCCTTTCGTCGTCCTGCAATGCTTCAGCCAACGCCTTGGGAGTGAGGTGCTTCACCGCCTGTCGGTTTGATCCAATCCCTGCCCTTCATCCAAAAGTACTGCGGTGGTCCCCGCTTTTGGTTATTGGAGATACCCAGCTCCAGCACAGCGTTGGATGTCTCCAACCGCCAATTTCTATAAGATAGATGCACAGCCTGCGGGTCCCCGCTGGCCATGGGGGATCAATGGTCGGTTCCGATAGACTGAATGTCCCCGCCATAGACAATTCCAGCCATTAGTCCAGCAGTACTGCGAAGCTCAATCAATGCACGTGTCCCCTTCTTGGTTGGGGTGCTCCACTATGTAAGGTACAGTGAGGCGTTTCTTGCGGTTAGCTCTGTGGGTCACTTGAGTGCTTGTCCTTTCTGCCGAATCTAGTGAACAACCAGGATCAATAAATAGCAATCGTCCTTAAGGTGTGGACTGCATTCACTGTTTACGTGCGAACTGACTGGGCTGCAAAGCATGGCACTCACTCGGCCTTTCCCCGTCAGTTGCTGTTTAGTTTCAAGAAGTGCAGGGAGTAACATACAGTTTCAGCAGGGGGGGGGGGGGGTACATACAGAAGAAAAGTATAAGAACAAATGTAACGTGTGGGCCGAGTGTATGTATGTATGTACTGTAAGAAGGGTGTGGTGTCACGTGTTAGGGTCCTCGACTACAAAGGCCTGCACCACATGCTGGTAAGCTGAGACCGGACGGGGCAGCCCCATGCACCACAGCCGCATTGTACCCTTGGGAACACCAGCAATGCGTTGTGTTGTGATGCCAGTTTTCAGCGACCTGTTGGTGTCGACATCCGTGATGACAACCGTTCGTTCCATGGAGTGTACTCCGGCGTGTCTTTTCGACTCTGGCTGGCGACTCACAGGGTGCGGGACGTGCCGTTCGAGCCTGTGAGCCAATGCGGCAAGGAGACTGAATTGCTTTTGATCTGGTATAGATGGGACAAGCGTCCATGTTCGGTAACTGCTGGATGCTGCTGCCAGATGCTCCGTGACGGTCACATCGTGGATCAGACTGTGGTCCTGCCTTCTCCGTTTTTGTTCTGTCCGTCCAGGATCAGACGACCTGCGTCCCCGCTTCCTCTTGCGGGAGGAATCGCCGGGTTCCATTGTGGCCGCAGCAATGCAGAGGTAGGCTAATCAGAAAAAAGGGGGGAGGGTTCGGGGGGGTAGGGCGGGGGAACGCTTGTCTACCTCGAGGGCCGGGTGACGTCCACGCGTAGCCCTTGCGGCCGCTGTGGGGGTCTCCCGGCGTTTTGGAGGGGGGGCACCCGGTGGATCCAGCCGGGCTTAGCGGCTGGCCTCCGTGGAGCACGACCGCACACTTGGCTGGCTGCTGGACGCTTCCCCGGAGGTGTTCCACGTGTCTGTATCACTGTCACTGTTGGAAGGGGTGCTCACACCCCCGTCAGACAGAAGTGTGAGGTTAAGAGCTGTGAGTAGGTGATGCCCTTCCGCAGAGGTTGCCCGAAGAGGTGACTCGTGCAGGGGAAAATCCAGTCGTTTAACAACAGGCGAGGTTGCTTCCAGTGAGGAGAGTTTGACTCTCTTGGGCGCCGCCGGGGTGCCCGTGTGGCAGAGCTGTAGCTGTGGCGTGCGGAGGTGGGGGTAGCGGGGGTGGAGCTGCCTGCCTTGATCGGCCAGGCGGTCCGCCTCATTGTTGCCCTCGATGGTCACATGCGAGGGGACCTTGATCCAGTGTACAGTGCGTGAATTGTTGTCAAGTTCCATAAGCAGTTGTTCCCACAAGGGGACATTGGAGACTGGTCCCGACAAGCCGACCCACCCCCGCAGTCGCCAGCGGCGGGCGGCCCCGGATGCACCCAAAATGACGTATTGAGAATCCGTGCATAATGCAATGTCACCTGTGTGAAAGATTTTAAGTGCTCTAATGACCGCCAGTAGCTCGGCGGAATTGTTGGTTTGCCGGTAATCATCCGGGACATATGCAGCGATGCTGGTGTGATGCTCACAGAAAATGCCATACCCTGCTAGCCTGCCTGCCGGTCCCTCAACAGCGGAGGAACCGTCGGTATAGACTCGCGGGATACCTTGGTCCTGCAGGTCCTGCATGACTTCCTGTAGCTCCTCTGCTTTTTCAAGTTTGCGCATTTGTCGTGCCGTGGCGCGCGCCTTTGCTTTGGTGGGTGGGGGGGTAGGGGGGTTATTGGGGAATGAGGGGACCGGGTCCGGTTGCTCTGCCGTGGGTTGTGCGGTGGTGCACGAGCGGGACGATCGTCGCAGCTTGGTCAAGAACCAGGTGTGGATCGTACCCGGGATGGGTAGGTAGCGTGGGCACGAGGACCAGAGGTTTAGGACATGATACCAGTGGTCATAGAATTTGTCCCACGTGACCCTGAAAAATGGCTGGTGTTTTTTGGTGCATCGAAGCGACCAGTTGGTGATAACGGCGGACCAGCCCACAAGGCCTGCTGGGGTGCTCAGGGAGGCCGCAGGGTCCTCTTGCAGAAGTTGGGAAACGTTAAAAGGTTGGAAGCCCTCTGGCCTGAAGGCCTGATTAATGAATGCAAAAGATTTTTGAACAAATTGGTAGTGATACAGTGTATGTGCGACGGTTTCTAGTTCCTGGTCAATAGGGCACCACACCTCTAGCGGTTTCCAGCTCTGCTGTCGTTGGCCTACTGGGAGCCTGGCCCATAATGCCTTATGAATAAAATCCTTGTGCCGCGGTGGAAGGTTGCAACGGTGGAAGGCCGAGTCTGGCTGGCGTGGTTTCAGGGAGTTTGGTTGTGAAAGAAGCTCCACCACTGGTGCTCGTGTCCATGCATACCAAAAGGTAAGGTCCGGAGGGGGTTGGGGGGGCAGTGCAAAAGTGGGCAGGCCATGGGCACGGGGGGGGGGGGGGGGCATGGGCACGGGGGGCTCACTGAATCCTAGGGCTCTTCCAAGGCCCCCTGCCACCGTCTGGAGCCATCCGTCTTCGTAACCCCGGGGAATGGGCGGTTGGAACGCCATTGCTGCATACGTGGGTCGCAAAACCAGCAAAGTGAGCGTCTCGGGGCCCCGCTGTACCACTGCATGCTGGGCCACTTCCAGGTGGTGGCTCATAGTGTACAATTGCGCAAGAACAAATCCTGAGGAGCCTGCCTTTACGCCCACTAGCCCCGTCTCCTCCACCTCCTCTGGTGTCATCTCTGCTGTCACCCACGGGGCGGCCTCGTGGTGTCGTCTTTCCTGTTGTGCCTTTTGCTCCTTCTTCTTCATTTTGTGGTACTTCTCGAGTCGTTTGCGATGATGGGTGCGGGTTGTGCCCTGCGCCGGGGGACCCGCTTGCCCCTGCTGTCCGGCGCCCGCAACTGGCGCCGGCGGCTGCTGTATATGTACGTGCACGTGTATCGGCGCACGTCGACTCGATGTTCTGGTCCCGGATCGCCCACTGCGGATCTCACGATCCTGAGACCTGCATCGTGCCCATCCTACCTCCCTTGGCTGGTAACGTGCTCGGTCCGTCCTTTGGCATTTTGGCGGCGGGGTAGATTCTTGGGTGACCTCTGATGAAGCGAGGCTGTCTTTCGTGTCCGGGGTGCCCGTGCTGTCCCCATGCGCCGATGCATTGCTCTCATGGCTAGACATTCTCACTTAATCGAATACATCTCAAAGGAATTTCGCTCAACCACCCTCCGTTGTCGTGGGAACAGCCCCTCGCCCTTCTCCCCTCTCCCCTCTAGCTTATGTTGTTCATCTCTCACGCGCCCCGTGGCCACTGACATTCAGGCCTCACTCGGAATCCCCAGGTCCAATGAGCCAGCCACCGTCCTTCCACTTGGAACTGAAGCAAGGCTCCATGAGAAATCGGCACCCTCTTCATTACCTCTTCTTGACTCACATCGATTGCAGATCTGGTCCCTGTGCTTTCCTCTAAAGGTCCAGAGGCTGGGGACTGCTTGCCAAGGCGGTGTCCTGTGCCTGCTCATCCCTCTATCTCCCGCCCTCCATTCGGCATTAGCTTTACCAACCCTCCTATGCTTAACCTGCTTAACCTTTGTCGCAAACTCTTCATGGCTTTCTGCGCGTCGCACCATTCTCTTATGCCCTGGGCCTCAGACTTTCAGGCGTCGCTTGGAGTCCCGGGGTCCAACAATGCTGCCATCATCTGTTAATGTGGGACTAGTGCGGTAGACTCCAAGGCCAGGGCATCGGCACCCTCTACATCACCTCTTCCCGCCTCACAACACATGCAGAAGAAGAAGGGCAACTATTCCTCGCGGAGCTGGTCGCTATGATTTCCACTGAAGGTCCGGAGGCTGCCACTGCGGTGTCCTCTGCCTGCTCGTCCCTCTGTCTTGTGCACCCCTTCCGTCGGCAGCCCCACCGACCCTCCTATGCTTGAACCTAGTGGCGCAGTCGTTTTTGTCGTTTTCTCTTCATGGCTTTTTGCACATCGCGCCATAGCTGCTCCTTTTGCGCACATAGGCGTTTTCCTACCTCTTCACCCCACCCTACAAGCTTCTGAGCGTTGCGTGTCCATGAGTGCTTCCATGCCACCGACCACAGCGATGCCTCCCGCCACGCTTGTTCCATATGGGTGCACCCTTTGTGAACCAACCCCGTCAGCCTGCAAACCGTCAAGTATCCGCGTCTAATTACCCTTAGCGACTTCATGTATTCCAACCACTGGTTGTCCTGCAGGGCAGTGTGCTGCTCCAGCCATCCCTGGGTCTCGCGGCTTGCCTGCAACGCCACTCCATCCTGTATGATTGCTCCCCCCGTGAATCTCAACCACAACCGGGAAACCAGGACCCTTGCATCGTCAAACTTCTCCAATTCCCTCTGCCAGACTTTCCAAAAAGCACCTTTCCAGCGACCGCATTCAATCAAGCGCTCCGGCAAAGTCGGTCTATGACTTTCCCCGCATACCGTGCATTGTGTCCGTTTTCCTCGCTAAAATATCCCTTCACATCATGTCCATTGCATCTGTCCCCACAGCCATGGTCTCCACACCCTTTGTCGCACCCACTTCAGGGGTAACCACGAAACCCAATGCGTTGTGGTCCGCCTCTCTATCTGGTAAAGTTGATGGATCCACTTTTTCGCTGGTGTCGGGGCCTCCCCTCCTACTACAAAGATGGACCATGCCTCCTGGGGTTTTCCTGAGGGTACCGGCAATCGGGTACCCTTTTTCGCCAATTTGTTTAGGGTGTACCGTGTCTCGGGTAGGCTTGTGCGCGCCGCTGCCACCAGCGTGTCAGTCCATTGCCACGGTATGTTGTGGCTCCAAGTAGACAGTATCATATATCTCTCTGGTCAGAATCTCCTGTCCTATGATTTGCAGGGTGTAGTGGGTTGGGTGGGTGGGTCCGTGCTGTAAAAACTAAAGCACTAATGAGAGAGGAGGCGCGGGTGTCCTAAACTGGGGTTTAAGGTGGTAAACCTGGGTTTAGGGTGTACCGTGTCTCCCCGCCCCCCCCCCCCTGCTCGCTGCATACGCACCTACCTCACTGTCACTCCCTGCCACTGCCCTCCCTCCCTATTCGCAAGCAGAACTCGTGTCGTACTTTCACAATACGCTGGTGTTCTCGGGTAGGCCCGTGCACGCCGCTGCCACCCCACCCCCACCACATGCCCCCGCCCGCTTGCCCTGCCGGCTGTGTCTACGCGAGCGTGTGATGTGCTGTTGTGTGGTGTGTTGTGGGTGGATGCCCTGCCGGCCGCGTTCGCTGGAGTACGGGATGTGTTGTTGTTTGGTGTGCTTTGGGTGGGCTTGGTGTGGTGTGTGCGGCGTGGCCATGAGGCAACGGATACTGGGCTCGCATACGCCCCCGTGTCACAGGCGCATGGTCATCACCACTCAGTTCAGTGGGTTGCCTTGCTGCACTGCAACACAGACCAGTTGTGTACCACACCAGGTGGCTTTTAATTGTGCTTTGGCCCTGGCCATCTGTACATCTGGGTCAGCTCGCACCCACCACCCTCCCACAGTGCCGGTTGTGCGGTGTGGGCCATGAGGCAACGGATACTGGGCTCGCATACGCCCCCGTGTCACAGGCGCATGGTCATCACCACATAGTTCAGTGTTTTTCCTCGCTGCACTGCAGCGCAGACCAATTCTGTACCACTCCGGGTGGCTGCTGACTGTGCTTTGGCCTTGGCCATCTGTACATAGAGGTCAGCTCGCACCCACCACCCTCCCACAGTGCCGGTTAGTCTCTAACCCTTGCCCTGCAGGTCTTGCTCTTGCTGCCCCTGTCTTGCTCTTGCTCTCTGGCACGTGAGGACGTGTCATACCTGAACTCCGGGGGCGCAAAGGCGTCTTTGGGGGCGCAACGGTGTCTCAACGTTTCACCAAAAGTTGTTTCTGCTTGACGCTTCAACAGGTGCTTTGCTGTACTGCGGCGCTTACCTGTTCAGTACCACACCTTGTGTGCGGTGGCCGCCCACAAATCCAAGTCAACTCTCTCACCACCACCCTCCCGTGGGCCGCACTCTCGCTGCCCCTGTCGTGCTCAGGCTTTCTGACACCTAATGACGTGTCACGCCCGTGCTCTGGGGGCGCAAAGGCGTCCCGATGTTTCACCTTTAAGCTGTTCCGCTCTATGCTTCATTGGCCGCCCACACACCCTGGTCAGCTTGAACCCACCACCCTCCCACAAAGTTAGCCCCCGACTCTTGCTCTGTGGGTCTCCCCCCCCCCTCTCTCTCTCTCCTTCTCTCTGGCCCTCCTCCCATTGCGCCCCACTCTCTCTCTCTCTCTCTCTCTCTCGCATAAAGGGGGTTTACCGTCTTTGCTCCGCGTATTGCTGTGCCTGCCCGGGACACCAATGGAAGACCTGGAGACCTCCCTAAAGTCTATCACCTCGACGGGAGACCAATGGTGGGAAGATGCACTGGGCTGCATCCAAACGAAGGCGGTCAATTACCAACGGGAACACAAAAACAAAAAGCAGTCAGTTGAACTTCAAGCTCTACAGCTCCTCCGTGTCTCCACAAGGGACTCCGTCACACCGGCGGTCTATCAGTTTCTTTCATCACTGGGAATTGCAGCAACAGAAGCGGCAACGGCCTACACCCTCCTGGTTGGGGTATATGAAAAAGCACAGCGTGACAGAACGGGCATGGAAACACTCTCCAAGCTCAAGGGGGTGATCACGTCGGGAGAAACATCAGGGGACCTGAGAACGCGAAGAAATGAATTGTACCGGTTGATGCGGGAGCTGCAGGAACGGAAGAAACTCCAGCAGCTCAGAGTCTTGGAGGATTGCCTCTGGACAGTAGAATCTGGGAATCGTGCCCTCCGTTTCGAAGGATGGGGGTGTGAATTCAGCCAAGATTGCCTTGTGGTCTGAGTTGGCAGCAAACATGGGGTACACGCTAGTCGCCAAGCTCAACAGTTCCGATGTTGTGTGTATGAGGTCAATGCGGCGTAATCTCTGTGGATCGAGCCGCTCTCCTTCCCGAGGGTAGCCGTACGTGAAGCCCGTTGGACACGATGACTCTTTGTCCTTGATATCCGTCAGAGTTGGACAATGGATGTCCACCCAAACGTCCTGCAGACCCGCTTTCGCCAAGGTTGCAACCTCTTGTTCTCGGGCACGTAAAGACGTGTCATGCTCAAATTCTGGAGGCGCAAAGGCGTCCCTATGTTTCACTACTAGACTATTGTGATCAGCACATAAAATCAGGTTTGGTCCATGCAACTCCTTGGCGATGTCTTTCCATTGCGACTGTCGTCGCGTGTGCTTGTGATGGAAATGGACCACCACTAAAGTGATCTCTAGTGGACCACTCGACAGTGAGGCTTTCAGCGGCCTGGGAGACAAGAACGTCATTGATTGTAATGTCCACTTGGATGTTTCCCACACCAGTGCCACTCCTCCCCGTCCTTCTTCATGGAGTGGTCCGTCCAAGCCATACCCGTACTTTGATAGGCACCGCGTGCCCGCCTGACGATCCTCCACCGTGACAAAGTGGGGCTCTTGGATGGCGAAGAAATCCACCTCCACGGACCTAAGCACTGACCCCAGGGCCACTATTCGAGTTTGCTCTCGCTTTCTCATGGTTATTTTTGTTTGAAGTCCATTGACATTTTGGGACAAAACTCTGACCGTGCTGCTCAGAGGGATGCTTGATGCAGACGTCATCTTGCTACTCCATTGGATGACGAAGCCTCATCCTCCTTCAAGTCCCGCTTGCGTTTGAGGGAGCTGATGACCTTGTCGACTTGATCGTCCAACTCCATGGCCTTGGCCATTTCACCCGCCGTGATTAAGCCTTGTTTGCGTGTCTTGGCGTCATCTGTGCTCCTGGGCCGATCTGTGATACGCTTTTTGCGCGCCTCATAGTCCGCCTCAGAGATCACAAACATTGGAGGCATTCCAGAATCCGACAAGTAGACTTTCCCAATTAGCTGCGACACACTTTCCCCGGTCAGCTGCCATGTGGCCGTGCGCATCTCCCCAACACTCCACCTGACACGGTCTGCGATGTATCGGCACTGTACCGAAGGAGCAAAGGCCTCAGTCAGATCCGAGAGATACCACCAAGATGCCACATCCAAGATGTACACTGTGCCCACCAGTTCCTTCTTCCACGTCGAGGGGACAGTGGGCTTGGAGATGATGTCTCTGTCGAGGAACTGTCCTGTCTTCAGGTCCTTGAAGACAGCCCCGATGGACGCCACCAGTTCACGATACCTTGTCTTCAACAGCGAGTGCCCAGTTTTTGTGAGACCCAGCAGTAGCTTACTTGGGCCCAACACATGGATTTTCACTGGTGACTGCGCTTGCAAGACGCCTAGGATCGTCCAGAACGTTGCGAGAACTGAGGCATGTTTCCTTGTGTGTCTTCTTTATCCAGACCTCATAGACAGCAGACATGTTTGTCAAGTTGGCCCCACGATACCATTCCACTGGCTGAATTTGGAACCTTGGCTTGGACCCGAATTGTGAAACCAAGGTATTCACTTGTTCCTCATTCAACTCCGTGAAAAACAACTTTGAGTTCCGTGGGTCAGTTCCCGGAAGGAGATGGACTTCATCAGAGTTCAGGCCGATAGGCCCCAACAGCCCATTGATCAGGTCATTGTGGACCAAGATGGCGTACTGATTGTCCCGCACATCTGGCTCATGGAGCACCACTTTGTCAACCTCTACCCCAGGTGTCATAAGTCGCAGGAGCTTGTACGTTGGGGGCGGCGACAGGTTCCTGGAGGCCCTTGTGCTGCTCGCAATCCAGACATCAAATCGACCATGTGTGCGTACGTGCATGAGAGACCTGTCTGCCATTTGCAGCTTGTCGCACCCAAAAGGCAAGTTGGAATTGAGGGCGAGTGCCCGATTGAGAAACGATGGCTTGTCATCATCATCGCTGACAGGTTCAAGCAGGATGGCAACAAAGCGGCCCAGCATGGGCAGATCAGTAAGCAGCCTCTTAATTGCATTTTGAATTTTTTCATACTCAGTCATTTCCCCAACGAGCACAACGTTGGGGCGACTGCCGTAAAGGACGGCAGCTAGTTTTTCGGACGAGTCGCAGTCCTTGAAGAGGTCGAACGACAGGGAGGCAGCCTCTGTAACTCCACTCTTCGGCACCACTTCGTCCTGGATGATGTAATCGGCGTCATCGATGGCTGCCAAACACGCCAATTGGCCGGCGTCGGCAGGGACGATGACCTCCTCGCTTGGTGTGGCCAGACGGGCTTGGGTGTCCCGGACACTCATGCGGTCAGGGGACAGGGAGGTGACGTCGGTGGCAAGTTGTCAGGGCCCAGCGGCCCGGGCAAGCATGGACAAAAAGACACTGAAAAAAAAAAAGACACTCAGAAAGTGCGGCGTGGGGGGGGGGGGGGTGATACGAGGGTACGGTACCCTGATCGGGTTGGCCCCGCGCTGCGCCCGTGTTGGCATTGGCCTCAGGGCTTGTAGCCGTGACTCTGCCCCTCCCTGGGCGCTGCCCGTCAAGTACGTGCCGCCGGCGGGTGGTGGTGGTGGGGGGGGGGGGGCCATGAGGCAACGGAAACTGGGCTAGCATACGCCCCCGTGTCACAGGCGCATGGTGGTGGTGGTGGGGGGGGGGGGGGGTGGTATCCACGGAGACATTGGCCCCGGGTCCGTAGCCCTGCGGGCGCTGTAGAGGCAAGCGCCGTGCGCTGCCCCGATGGGTGTAGCACCCGCAGCACCGTGTTCTTGGTGGGACCCGCCCGGTACTGACAGGACAAATGGTGCCCTACTCTCCTACCGCATCTGTTGCGCGCCGTTGCCCGTGTCGGCATTGGCCACAGGGCTCGTGGCCTTGCACCCGGCCTCTGTGTGGCGCTGCTGCGTAAAGAAAGAGTGGGCGGCCCATAGACATCATAGTGGCGCGCGACTGGGTGCGGTCTGCGCCCATGTTGGCATTGGCCTTAGGGATGGCAGTCACCTACGGTACTGAGCGCTACAGGAGACATACCAAGGCTTCCATTCGAATCATGCTCAAACAGCGAGGTTCAACATTCCTACATCCTACATCGCTGCAATAACCATGAGTTTGGGGTTCATGTGTGGGCCTTGCAGTAGCCTCTAGCACACTGATTCACAGCTTCCTAACCGTAGGAACAATACTCCATCCCTCCTGCATATGGACATGTGGACTTCAAATGGCTGTTGATGCCGGAGTCAGTGGGTCAGTGAGGCTGGCCCCCCACAACTGGTCGAACCAGGGGTAGAGCAGAAACACTGCAACGAACAAACACACAATAGCCTCAGATGAGCCCCAACCTACAGGAGACATATATGGTCCGCCTGGCCTGGTCCTAGCTGGTGTGTTTGCTGCGCCCGTGTTGGCATTGACCTCAGGGCTTGCAGCTGCATACTTGAGTCGCTCCTATCTGCACGGGCGGTGGGGTAGGGGGGGTGGGGGGGTTCATCCCCTACAACGGGCACTGCCCACAAAAATGGGGTGTGCTGTGGGCGTGTTCCGGAGTTTGTGGATTGTATCTTGTGTATTTTTGTGTACTTTGTCCGTGAAATGCGCCTGTTGTGCCCACGACACCGGGTCCGCTGGATTATACTCTGATGCCACTCAAAAACATTCGCGGCTGGGCCCCGCTCCAGCATAAGGTGTGATGTACACACTGCAGGATTCGCTGCTGTGCGCGTAGCGGCGCCCGTGCCCGCATGTGAGTGATCTGCGTCAGGGTGGCGAGGTTGTCGCCCTCGACGTTGATATCGTTCAACCGCCTGGACGCCGCCAGCTTGATCGCCTCGGGTAGGCCGTATAATTTTGCGGACTGCTGAGATCAGATCCACGCGGGTGCCTACCACATGCGGTACCAGATATCAGCGCCCCACAGGCCCACCACGTACATGCTTATATATTGTGCTGCATCCACAAACCATCTGGGTCGCTCCTGAGATGGCTCCACCGCGTGCCAGGGTCGGAAACACAACGTGATGGCCTCCGCCAGTCCATGTGCCACCGCGGGTGGGGTGTGCTTGGATGAGGTCGGGCCCCACTGCATCCACGCGAACACGCCCGCCACGAACGGCATGGCGGTGTTCCCGGGGCGCGATGCCCACAAGATGCGGCCGAGGATGCAGCGGAGTCCGCGTTGGGTGTAACCCGTCGCACACAGGCTGATCCATGACGTAACGAGGGCCGCTAGGTAGCTGGTGTCGCTGCATATTGTGTGGCCTGCCCCGTCGATGTGTTTGCCCATCCAATGGATGCGGTCCGTCGGTTCGAGCTCCGACTTGGGGCTGACTACAGGGGGGGGGGGGGGGGTGATTTCGCCCGGGGACAATTTCGCAAGGGATAATTTCGCCAAGGGAAAATTTTGCCACCCTTGAAATCCCCAAAGCCCCAAGCAAGCATGTGTCTCGCAAAATGTCTCTCAATTTTCGAAAAAAAATTGTCTCTCGGTCTCTATATGCCCCTTGAGGACATAGATGTCACATTTGGTCATTACTCCAGTGGTACATGCACCTGGTTCTGATTGCACAGGCGTTGGTTCAAATCCCGGTGATGCAATTTGCGCACCTTCATGAAATCTAATGCAGACAATCCAATAACTGGTGCAGAAGGTGCAGGCTTCTGTTTCAAGGCATCAACAATCCTTAATGCGTGGCCATCCAGGACACCACATTTTTTAAGTGCTGCCATATTAATAAGAGTGAGCTCCTTCATGCATGCAAATCGAGCAGCTGCAAGTGGCACTGCATACTGTGAATACCCAAGCTGTTGCAAAAAATTCACAAGATCAGCCTTGGGTTTTTTCAGGATGGAACTGCTACGCCAAAATTTCGCCAGGGGAAAATTTCGCCACCTTTCTTAACGGCGAAATTCTCCCCGCGAAATTCTCCCCTGGCGAAATCCCCCCCCCCCTGTACGCATCTTGCAGATTGGAGCGTTCTCAAGAGGTTCCCTGTGTCGTTTTGCAGTATGGTTTGGCCGGGTTGAATAGCAACATGTCGCTTGATTTGGGTGCTGCACGCTAAGGCATCAGGCTCATGGTAACTCCGAGTTGTTCAAGTGATGGTAGGTGCACGCGCTCGGTCGGCGCAGCCGAGTACCAGTTGACAATGCGTGCATCCACATTGAAGGCCCCGTTCTGTGCGGATTTCCGCTTCGCGAACGCCTGCGCGTTCAGGGGGGGGGGGGGGGCTGCGGCAGTGGGACGAGTAGGCCATCCTGTGCCATGCGCTTGGCCAGAGTCTCCCTAGCAGTCCCGCACGACGCACCCATTGGCGGTGTTCGTGCTGCCACCCACTCCCGGTTTGTGGGTGCATGCCGTCACCACATGTCCCGAGGTCTGGGCACGCTGCCCGTCGCGCCAAGGCCTTGGGCTGCCGTGCGCGGGGTCAGGGGTCCGTCATCCCCTTTCCGCCTAGGGCTGGTGGGTGGCGGGCTCACGTCCGTGCGCAGATCAGCTTGCTGGGACAGGTGGTTCAGCGTGTCCCTGATTGCTAGGCATAAGGTCCCCGCGTTGTCCTCTTGCTCCGCTCCCACTATTATCGTGTTGATGAGGTCCGTGACGAGCTGCGTGTTGAGGGCCTTGGCGCCCCCGATCCGGGAGTACCGGGCGGCGACGCTGGGGATGGCGGCGGCGATCTTGTGCAGCACGGCCGCGAGTCTTGGGTCCGCTGGTGCGTGGTGGCACTTGCAGGGGTGCCCATTTCTGGAACCGCTCGCCCCGCCGAGGCGCCGTGACCACATACCCAAATTGTGGGTCCTCATTGTGGCTGCCCCGGGGAATTGTGGTCGTAGTTGTCCCGGCTCGCTGGTCGAGGCTGTCTCCCCATCGTCGCTTGGCTCCTGGCGGGGTCGGGGGCGGATGCCTGGGTCGTTTTCGTGTGCGCGTGGGGGTGAAGCCTGCGAGTCAGATGGCGTCTCTTATGTCCGTCGTCGAATCGTTGTCGTCGGAGGTATCGGGGGATGCGGACCGGGACGTGTAGTGGCTAGTGCTGAGTGAATTTGGGTGTGTATGGCGGCGGTGCCACCGGCTATGAGGGTTGGAACTTGCTGAGGTTATTGGGGACGGTGGTACAGCGCCTCGTTCAGGGGTGCTGCGGCTGCTGCTGGCACCTGTGTCATGTGCCGGCTCGGGGCTGGTGGCTGGGGATCGGCTGGGCGATTGGGCCGTGGCCCACGTGTCCGTGGGGCTGTCCGGGCCGCAGCCGCTCTGGGCGCTGCTGTGGGGGCTCGTCGGGCTGTGCTGGGGCTCTGCTGCCGTGTCGTGGGCAGCAGGTGCTGTGGTATCCGCGGCCATTGGTCCTGGCGTAGGGGCTGTGCGTTCGCTGGGGGCCGTGCAGCCGGTGGTCTCCACTGCGAGCTCCACCACTCCGTGTTCTCGCGCGTCGCTGGCGCCATCGTCCGGGGTTTGTGGCACCCGTTGGGCTGGCTCTGGTGGCTGGCTCACAGGTGGTACGGCGTTGTGTGTTGCGCCTGGTATTGGCGTTAGGGGGCCGCGGCCATCAGTGGCGATGCTGTCAGTGTCCACCATGTGGTGGTCCCCGTCGCTGCGGCCTGCGTGGTCGGTCCTCGGGGGTGTGCTCATGGCGCGTGCCGTGGTTGCGTTGCGCCAAGGGGGGGGGGGGAGGCTGGCGCACGTCACTTGGGCACAGGGGTGTTGTGTTCAGGTGCTAGTTCCAGGGTGACCTCCACATCGCTGAGCTGTGCTTCATCCTCCGCGGGCTGGTCAGTGTCCAACTGGCGGTCATCATCCGGCACGGGTAACGGTCTCCCGATGGCCAAGTGCTTCGGTGGTGGTCGGTACGGTTTGGGACCGTTTTGAACGCGTCCTCGGGCCACAAGTTTCTGGTGGGTACTAGTTGTCGGATGTACCTGTGTGGAGCTCCGGTTGGTTGGGGCAGGGGTAGGTGCAGCTGTTGTGGCCAACCCACGCCGGTGGGGTAGCAGCGTAGTGTCTTGCCTGCTTTTGTGAGTGCCAGCGCGCCCAGCTGGCCAAGGGTCTGCTGCTGCCACCCATTCGAGTGAAGGCTGCGGCCCCGTAGCGCTTTGAACGAGTGCCAGGTGAGTCCCGCCGCTGGTGTAGAGCGCAGGATGTCGTGCAGCAGGGTCCTAACAGTCGCTCGGCCTTCTGGGAAGAGTCTAGTGAAGTCCTTGTGGTCCGCGCGGTGCTGTCCATATATGTGCGCTCTCCATGATTCCAAGAAGAGTGAGAGTGGCTAGCAGGTATCCTAGCCATAGACCTTCTCATCGTGGAAGGTGATCTAGCCGGTGGTGCCCAGCCAGCCCCTGCATAGGGACGCCAGGTCTCCTGCCCGCATGCAATATACCACTACCAGTACGGCCGCGAAAAATACACGTTCCCAAGCCCAGTGGTCCCATGCCTGTCCCAGCGTCTCCAGGTCCTGTGCTGTCGTCCACACCCTCGGGTGGGGGGGGGGCATTTGGGGAGGAGATGCGGTCAATGGCTTTGACGGCCAGCCAGTGTGCGTCTGCAACCGTGGTGGGTAGTAGTGGTAGCTTCTCACAGCACCGCAACGCTAAGATGGCATTGTGGGCTGCTGACCCGCCGCGATCTTGGAGCGCCAGTTGATGCATGCGCCTTGCAAGGCTTCCTCCAGCGCCATACTCCGTGGTAGTCGTCTGATCACACCAGCCAGCTCCTACATGTAGGTCTTCGCCGAGGAGCTGCGCACGCCCCTGCTGCAGATGGCCGCGAAGGAGCACGCGAAGTCGCTGCGCCATGTGCCGCGTACACTGTCCACGGCTCCTCTTGCGTTGTTGACGGTGGGCGCCGCGGCAAGGGGGGCGGGGGCGCGCCGGGGCCAGGGCGGGGGGGGGGGGGGTGCCGGTGTGCCAGCCACAATGGGTCAGGTTTGCTATTCCGCAATTAGCTCCAACGGCGCCTGCTACCACGGTCTTCATTGCTCTCAGTGCCGGTGTGCCGGGGCCATGAGGCAACGGAAATTGGGCTCGCATACGCCCCCGTGTCACAGGCGCATGGTCATAACCACATTGTTCCGTGTTTTGCTTGCTGCACTGCAGCGTAGACCAGTTCTGTACCACACCAAGTGGTTGCTGACTGTGCATTGGCACTGGTCCTCTGGACATTTAGGTCAGCTCGCACCCACCACCCACCCACAGTGCCGGTTAGTCTCTAACCCTTGCCCTGCAGGTCGTGACCCTGTCATGCACTTGCTCTCTGGCTCGTGAGGACGTGTCATACTCAATCCTCAGGGGCGCAATGGCGCCTTGGATGGCGCAAAGGCGTCTCGGCATTTCAGTGTGTGCTCCGTCTGTCAGGCAACTCAACAAATCATTGCTGTTTGGCGTGTGGCGCATACCATTTCAGCTCCCCACCATGCATGCGCATGCCGCCCACACATTCATGTGTGTCGGGGTGTGCCGGGGGGGGGGGGGGGGCTCTCGTGGTGGGGGTCGCCGTTCCACAGTCCTGGTGCGGTTCACTAGGGGGACCTAGCCTGGGCCAAGATGAATCGCGCGGCAGCCAACAGGTGGTCTCTGGCCGTGGTTTCTGCGGCTGCTGCCACCGACGCGGCTGCGGGCTGCTGGGCCGGGGCTGGCAGCTGCGCCTAGCATGGTTGGTTGCTCCAGTGCCACTACCCGCATCTGCGACAGGGCGCCGGCGGCGGTCCGGACATGTCCCACGCCTGCTGTCCGTGGATCATCAAGTCTGTCTGTGGCGTAGCCAGGACCATTCCAGCCTGCTGAGCTTGTGGGCAGTCGCAAGACCAGTGCCCGAATGCGCCGCAGCGAAAGCAATGCCCGGGTTTGAATGAGCCCGAAGCGTACGGTGGTGGCGTGTGGGGCGCATGTGGGAACGGCGGACCGAATCCTGGCTGGGCGTACCCTGGGACTGCGAATCCGGGCCCCATGGGCGTGCCCTGTTGCTGAGCGGGAGGCCCGCCCGGTGCTGAGAGTCGTCCTTGCCGGCGGCACTGCAACTCCTCATGCACGATGCGCCAGACCGTGAGTGCAAACCTGTCCTTAGCGCACGCAGTGTTGGGCGACCCATCGGATACCTCTTTGAAGAGGGCCACGATGCTTCTCATCCATGAGTATGGTACTTGTTCGTGGAGGAGCTTACTGATTTCGGCCACTTCGAGTGCTGGTACGATGTTTTGGCGTACGCAGTCGTTCTCCAGCAGGGTTTCCGCAAGCACTCTGGTGAGTTGCTCGATGTGTTGCGGTGGCAAGGGCTCTGCTCCCAGCGGGGCTACGGCGTTTGCGGCAGCGTTCGCCGTTGGCCTGCGAGCGGGTCCCGATGGCGGGGGGGCCTGTGCGGCTGAGTCCGGCGTGAACAGGTTGGTTGCCTCCGTTGGTGGTAGGAGTGCGCCCGGTGACGTCCCTATAAGCGTTGGTGGCGAGTACGGGGTGAACATGCCCAGCTCGAAGGTGGGGATGAGGCCCTCCTTGTCCCGGTATGCGGCCAGGCACGGGAGGATCTCGGCCTTCGGTACTGTGACCCCCGTGTAGGTGGCGAATTGCGGCGCGACCACTGGGTGGAAGCCGTGGTCGATGAGCTCCTCGCTGAACCGGACGGCCGCCTCAGCCAGTTTGTCGTTGTTGCCGTCGATATTGAGCGGGAGCGGCTAAGACGTCACCGCCCATAGTCTCCACGCCACCACAGTCTGGTGAATGTTGTTGTGGGTGTCCGGTGTAGCCTGCGGCGCGGCTGGTGTTGGGTTCGTGATTTCCGTGAGTATGCTCCGCGGTGGGGCTCCCGTCGGGATGAGTGCCACTTGAAGTGCTGCCGTGCGGAGCGCTAACGGTGAGAATGATAGGCATGTTCCCTCCATCAGCTGGATGGGCTCCGCGTTGGCGTCCCCTGACGTTCTGGCCGCTTTCGTGGCCCGCGCCGGCATGCTTATGAGCGACGTGTCCGCTGTTGCCCGCTCTGGTTCTGCTCGTACCGCCGCCGTACTGCTACTCGCGAACTCTGCTTCGTCCCCCGCTGCCTGTGCTGCGTGGGCGTGACCTGGATGAGTTGTGCTGCCCCCCGGAAGTAACGATCCAGGTCCGTTGTGGGCGTGGGCCCCCGCCCACGGTGTGGCGACGCTTGGGCCCGCCTCGGCGTGTTGTGCCCCCGGTGCCTGCTAGGATGGCGGATACGGGGCATGTGCCGCCCCACTAGAAGCGCCCGACTGTGCCATGATGTAAAAACTAAAGCACTAATGAGAGAGGAGGCGCGGGTGTCCTAAGCTGGGTTTTAAGGTGTTAAACTTGGGTCCGCCAGGTTTTTCATCTTCCTGTCTAACCGTTTCCGCTCGTCCTGTGCCCTGGTTATATCGTGGTGAGAAGGCATCCACCTAGACTTTAACCGTTTGTCAGCCGTATTCTGTGCGGCTTCTCCCCTCATCTCCATGTCTGACACCTCCCTATGCAGCGCGTGACGTGCCACCTTATAGACCGCCTGGTTATCCAGAACCACCGTCCCGTCCTAGAGTATATCGCCCGCCCGATGGTACCCCATTAACTCCCCCCTATATGAGGTCTGTGGTCCGGACAATCTGCCGTATTATTGGAAAGTGGGTGTGACGACCACCCATCCTACCCCATAGTGGGTCTTGCTGCCGTCGGTCCAGGCTATATCGCCGGGGAGCGGCGGCACTCCCTTGTGGCAGGCCACTCCCCCATCCATGTGGACGTGTTCCCCCCCGTCCTCTGCTGCCAGTAGCACTGGTGGTTGGTAAACACACGGCAGTGTGTCCGATCGGCATGAACCATCTGAACAAGTGCATGAGACCAGGCCTCAAACCTGGGTCCCTCGGGCATGGGCCGAGGTATGTTGCCACTCTACTATGTCGTATCTCAAGGCTTAAATTTTTTGGGCATCGCCATCTGCTGCAGACGATCACCTTCCACAATCGAGTGGCGCTAAGTCCACGACCACTTTCATCATACTTACCCGCTGGTTTGCTTAGTTCCAAGATGCCACTAGACGTTGACTGGACATAGGCCAGCCGCATACAAAGGTGTCGTAATGGGTGTACGGCCACTGGCATTGAAAGAGCCCTGGTAACCGGAGGTCACATTTGCCCCAGCTTGCTCGACGGCTTGTACATGACCATCCATGAAAGTGATTGATGGAGGAAAAACCAGGGTCCGCCCCATCGCATGGGCTTGTCCCAGATGGTGGACCGGTGGTTGGCGCAACAGTCACTATCGTTTCACCACCTTTGGTGCCGGGTCCTTGGGACGCCACAAGTGATGCTTGGCGTCAGGCGGTTGCCGTTCGGTGACGACGCAGGCGTGGGTGAGGTTGTGCGGATGCAGTACAAGTGCCTACTGAGTGAGCTGGTGGTGGCTCGGGACCAGACCGCGGGGGCTGACAGGTGAATGGGGCCTTTTGTGTGCAGATGCAATGAGTGATGACCTCGTAGCATATTTTGGCCTGCGCGTGATGGCCTTGCCAGGCGATATAGTGGGGGAGACTTTGTTGCCAGTGACTGTTGTCAGTGACTGTGGTATGAGGTCCCGGGCGATGTGTATGCCTTCCCCGCAAGTCAGCAACTGAACAAGACAACAGCACTCTCGAACAACGAAAAAAGCGATGATTGCTTGGCCTGTGTCACGGGGGCCTTTCGGTAGCTAAGTATCCGTTGCTTTCATGGCCAGCACAAGAAAGATTCGCTAGCCACCTCGTGTGGTGAACTCAAGGCAAAGTTCAGCAATGCGGCACAGCAACGCAAAACAATGCACACGGAGAATTGTGGCGATGACCATATGCCTTTGACACATGGGTATGCCTTTGTTTTTTTTGCTCCAGACACCAAACTGAGTTCAGGCCATCCGGCCAATGGTTAGGGTTAACATGGGCAACTAGGCCCACATTATATGTACAGCATGAATTGGGAAACCTGCAGCTTCATGCGTGTGAGGCATGTCCCGACGTGGGAGGGACACTGTCGGGGGGCGGGGGCAATTCATTGCTACTGTACATGCTATGCAGCAATGCAGCAGTCTAAGCTGCCACGGCTCATAGAGCCCACCTGTGGTAGACTAAAAACAAGGGGCGGAAAGATGTAAGTGCAGGGTGAGGGGCGCGGGTTCCAAGGCAGTTGACAAGGAGCCGGCAGGTTCACAGTATGGGACTCATCCTCTCCGAATCTTTTTTGGTCCCAGCGGATCGGGGACCGAGTGAGTTGGATGCCGTCCATATGGTGGAAAGCCTGCAGCACGGGGGACCCTATGAGTTGCACAACGCACGTGTCCTGCTGGTCGTGGAGGCGCGCGTGGTTGCCACGCGTGCCCATCCGGCAAGGGTGCCTGTTTCTGCTTGAGGAGGAGGCAGCGAACGATGTGGCACGGGGATATATGCGAGCTTTGTATCCGTTGCTTCATGGCGCCCCAGCCCTGGCATGAGATCACGCTGGTTATTAAACCTAACGTCGTGCCCCCCCAAGCCCTATCCTTGAGCCGACCTTAACCCGACCAAGAAAAGTTTGGCAAACTCACGGCAATATTCGGTACTAGTTGAAGTCGAACTGATTGAGTCTGGCACGTGATCACGATCATGCTGGTTAACTCAAAGCCTGATGTCATGGCACCCCTTTGCACACTGAGTAGGCACTGCCGTCCCGTGTGGCACCCATGACCAAGTCCTTGGAACCCGTCGCCACAAAAACACGGATGTGTACTTGCCACTCATACGGATGCTGCGTCGTCGGCTTACACTCTCACATCACCACCGCGGATCCACGTCCGGACATACTAGAACAAGTGCACCAGCAACAAAAACAGCCGAGGATTGTGTCAATGCGGAGGCTCACCATACTGACCCACAGTTCGGCGGTTTGACTTCACCACACGAGGTGGCCATCGAATGTTTCTTGGGCTGGGGCCATGAGCAACGGATAAAGAGCTCGTATATACCCCCGTGACACAGGCATATGGCCATCGCTACCTTCCTCGTTTCATTGTTTTGCCTTGCTGCACTACAGCGCAAACCAGATCAGCTCCGAATTTTGCCTTGGGGTCACCGCACAAGACGTTTCATGGGCCGTCTGGGTCAGCTCATACCTCTCCCATAGGTGCCCGTTAGTCATAAACCATGCACCCTTGGGCACACTATCCAACACAACATTCAATCTTACAACATATACCCCGCGTCTTCATGCAGATGCCAGAAAACAATACCCCGGCCCCCTACCGACCCTACCGGCGCATGGTGGATACAATCCACTGCAAGGCCCCATCCCTTAGCCCACTACTACATGCCCCCATTGGCTTCGCTCCTTGTACCACTCGCTTTAATCGTCTTGATGCCTACACGGGTAGGCACCTGGCCAGACCACATCCTGTAACAGGCATGCACATTCTCTTTGTGCTCAACCCGCAGTGCCACATCTGGGTAACATACAGTCAACACCCTAAAAACCGATGCAAGTTGTCGGTGCAACCTTTGCTCTGTTTCGGGTTGTCTCCGCACACAACTCACAGCTCGTGCCTCAAGTGCCAGTTTCCCAGTATCACCGACATCATCCTCCTCCATGCGATCGTCAAGGTTTTCTCCGTCCTGTGAGTCTTTCCCCTTCCCGGCCCTGTCCATATCGTTATGTGCCCAATCTTGCACGCTCTCGTGGTACTGCGCTCTCAACCTCTGCACATTTCGAAGCATCCACTCCTCCATTCCATGGTCTGTCGCCCCCATTTTGAAAAAGGTGCTCCACTGCTCTCAATTTATCCCCCGTCCAGAGCTCATATGTGGCCAGGACAAGCCATGATCTGTCTACGGGCATTCTAGGACACGTACCCTGTAATTCTTGGCTAATCTGTTCCGATACCCGGGCTTCCGTCACCCTCTCGAGTACGTCATCCACTGCCATTTTGATGAGGTCGTGGGGCAAGCATCCAGACCAGTCCTCGTAGTGCACCGCCCGGTAGAGGATCAAACGGCTCATGCAGGCCTCATAAATACCGAGACGAGGTGGGTGGTAATATACCCAGCAATGTACCCGTAATGTACCCACGACTAGGAAAAATTGGGGGGGATGTGGGGAAATGGGGGGAAATGGGGGGAAATGGGGGGGGGGGGGTGGGGGAAAATGGGAAGGAAATGGGGTGTTATAGGGGGGAGGGGGGGCACAAATAACAAAAATTGTGGGGCTAGGGTGCATTGGTTTGAGAAAAATGCAACTACTTTTTCTACTGCACTGAGACTTGTCTGCAGTTTGTTGACGCAATTGGTCCCCGGTGTCCGTCCATGGCATGAGTAGGGCTTTCGACCAAGAAGCCGAACAACCACACAATGCAACACATTGAATTCCATTACTTCAAATTGCCATTGTAATGGAGCAGAAAGGCGGCACGTTGTGTGTCCTCTTTCATGTCTTGTTGCCGCTCATCACGGACCCATTTTATTGAGGAAAAGCACCGCTCAACATCACAAGAGGTTGCCGGAACCGCCAAGACGCGGCGCACGATGGCATACAACAAAGGCAATGTCTCAGAAATTCCCTCCCACCAACTCAAAATGCCAAAATTGTCTGCTGCAACCACAGCGGGCAACTTCTAATGAGCCGGCAGATGTCCATTTCCTCTCCGGATCCCACATCACTTTCACGGGAACATACTTCACACCACTATAGTCATGAATATGCTCCATGGCATTGGTGAGAGAGAGAGAGGGGGGGGGGGGGGTACAAACTCTATTTGTAAGTGGGGAGTGGTAGACAAGGGAGCACTCTTTTACCACCCCATGCTAATCATGTCCCCACACCTTCCCCTCCGTCTGCCCCCCACATTTCCCCCCATTTCCCCCCATTTCCTCCCATTTCCCCCCGTTTTTCCTCGGGGGCTTTCACCAATGCACCCCCCCCCCCACATAGCCTTGTTGCCAATCAAAACCATGTTTTTGGAGCTTTTCAGCCCCAAAATTCCCCGTTTTTCCATCGAGCATCCAAAATTTCCCACACTTTCTCCCATTTCCCCCCATTTTTCCTAAATCAGCCCATTTCAGGGATAAATGCACGGTAAGGTTCCGGAAACGGGAATTGTTCTCAGGCCTGCTCATGGGCTGCATCCAGCGGATCTGCGTCTTGATGGCCTTGGCTGGTTTCCCACTTTGTGCACCTGCGTCATTCGGTGTTCCGCCTGCTGGTTGTGCAAAACTGTCCACGACCCATGCGTGCCCCACCATGGCAAAAATTCAAAAACCACCGGGCAAGGGAAACAGGCAAAAGTGATACAAACTACAGGGACTATGGTGCTGGAAAGAGAGATTATGCCATCCGAACTAGAGTTCTCCTATCGAACTATAAGGCGGGTACGCGGCGGCTCGAACGGCAGGGTAGGTATGCCGGGGCAGGTACGCGGGGGCGGATACTCGGGGGCCGGTACGCAAGGGCTCATACGTCGGGGCACGTATGCGGGGTACACAGGGGCGGGTCCGTAGGGGAGGGTACGCGGGGGCGCGTACACGATGGCGGGTAGGCGGTGGCGGGTAGGCAGGGGTGGGTGCACGGCAGGGCTGGGTTAGTACGCGGGGTTGGGTACGTGGGGGTCGATACGCAGGGCGGGGTGCGCCGGGGCGGGTGCGTGGGGGTGGGTATGCGGGAACGGGTACGCAATGGCGGGAGTGCGGGGGTGGGTACGCGGGGTGGGGCACGCATGGGCAGGTATGCGGGGCGGGTACGCGGGGGCGGGTCTGTGGGGTTGTGTAGGCGGGGGGTGGGTACGTGGGGGGTGGGTATGCCGTGGTGGGTACGGTTGAGCAGGTGCGCGGGGGTGGGTATGCGGTGTGGGGTACCCCATGGGTGGGTATGCAGGGGTGGGTATGTGGGGGTGGGTATGCGGGGGTGGGTACGCAAGGGTGGGTACGCAGCTGTGGGTGTGCGAGGATGGGTACACAGGGGCGGGTACGCGGGCACGGGTTTGCGAGGGCAGGTACGTGAGGGCAGGGTTGTGGAGGTGGGTACATGGGGCTAGGTACATGGGGGCAGGTTCGCAAGGGGGCTAGTCCGCGGCTGCGAGTACACAAGGGTTAGTAAGTGGGGCCGGCTACGCAGGGTTGGGTGTGGGGGGGTAGTGCGCAGGGGCGGGCACACGGGGGTGGGGACGGCAGGGCAAGTACAAAAGGGTGGGTACATGGGGTGGGTACGCGGGGGTGGGTACGTGGGGCTAGGTTCGCGGGGCTGGGTATGCGGGGTGGGGGGAGGAGGAGGAGGAGGAGGAGCGCCTGCCGCGGTCCCACGTACGGTGAGCCTTGGCGTCGTCCCCCGGGGGCCCCACGCAGGCATAGCCGAGGGAGTCCTCCGTCTTACCTCCGCTAGAGTAAGACGAATCTCGTCGCACACCTGAGAACGCCCCTCCCAGCAGGCTGTCTGGGTCAAAGCGCCGGTGTACGACAACGCTACGGTCCGATCTGCTCTCCGGTCCCGGTCACCGACCGCTCCGAAGTATCCTGGATGACACCCGAGGTAGCGTCCCAGGATCAACGGGCACGGAAGGTGTGGGTCTCCCGGGGCATCACCCCCGACTTGAAAACGTCGCCGGGCTAAATAGAACGCGGCCCAGCACGACTATGCGCACTGCCGGCGGGCTGAGTACCGCCGGCGTCGCGAGTACGGTTACGCTACATGATCACGCGCACCGCCGGTGGCCTGGGTACCCCCGGGTTCGGTGAGTGCGGGACGTGCGTCACAGCCTTAGCACCACGGTGGCGCACCGCCGTGGAGGTCACTGACAACGCCCGGCCGCAAAGGCCGAGCCCAAACGACGATCCCTACGATACGTGCACCGAGACGGCACGTGACCGAGAAAGTAGCACCACGATGGTGCCCGAGCGAGACGGTGACGTTCGCCGATGGCACGTGAGGCGGTGAGTACCGCCGATGACACGTCACCTCTGCACGGGGTGTCACGGAGGGTGGCGGAGCGCCAAGTGCAGACCCCGCCATGGTGCCTCGAGTATCGGCCTGGAGGATACACCATGGCCAGGCTGGCGCACGAAGACCGTCTGGGCAGCGCCACGGTGGCGCTCTGCCCTGAAGGTTGCGCCACGACGGCGCATGTGGACGTTGACTGCACCACGGTGGTGCCATGTCACTGAATTGGCGCCACGCCGGCGCAGGGCTGTCTGGGCAGCGCCGCGGTGGCGCTCTGCCCTAAGGATTGCGCAACGATGGCGCACGTGTACGTTGGCGGCACCACGATGGCGCTCTGCCACTGAACTAGCGCCAAGAAGGCATAGGGCTGTCCGGGCACTGCCACGACGGCGCCGTGCCCCGAACATTGCGCCACGGCGGCACACGTGCACGTTGATTGCCCCACGGTGGTGTGCTGCCACTGAAGTGGCGCCACGTTGGCGCTGGCAACCCGCCCCCTGTTCGGGGCAAAAATTTTCCACTGTACGGGCCACTGTGCGGGGCGGACCTTTTTTGGTAAAAACCCTCAGCAGGGCACTGCCTGGTGACCCTAATCACGAAAGTATGTTCAGAATGTATGCCACCGGTAACCCACATGTTACCACAGACATGTCATACCCGAGTTGGTAGATGCACATCCTCACAGCTGGGGAGTCCTGGGTTCAATTCCCACTTCAGGCACTTTTTTTTGGCGCTTTTTCTGGCGCTTCTGGCGCTTTTTCTGGCGCTTTTTCAGCAGTACAGGTGCACATGACATGCATTGAACACAATGGCAAACAACAACAAAAAAGCTGGGTACTTTTCTGGTGCTTCTTCTGGCGCTTCTGGCGCTTTTGCTGGCGCTTTTTCTGGCGCTTTTTCTGGCGCTTTTTCAGCATTACAAGTGCACATGACATGCATTGAACACAATCACAAACAACAACAACAAAGCTGGGTACCACAAATCTTTGCATCCAGCCACTCGCCGGCTGGGTAGTGTACCCTGAGGCACAAAGTGCAACACTACACAAAGGCCCATTGTGGGCAACACATATTGTGCTCCATGGGAAATTTGGGCTGCACATTTCCTGTCATGACCATCTCGTGTAATATGAGTTGTGATGACATCATCCCTCGTGTAGTCCAATCTTTGTCCACAGGGCCCACAAGTCAGAACTCCATTGTTGTTGTACAACCCATATTTTCCATACTTTGCTACACGGTCATCCACAGTGATGGTCTTCAATGTCTTTTCTTTCTTTGCTTTGCGTAAAGGTTTCACTGGTTTCACTGGTACAGCACGCGTGGCACTAGTAGTGGCTGAACTTGTTGCAGTATTAGTAGCGTTAGTAGCGTTAGTAGCAGCAGTAGTAGTACTGGTTGAAGTAGCGGACCGATTGGACGCTGACCCAAAAAAAGGGTTTGGGCGGGCTTGGCGGACACACAGTTCACAAATAACCCAATCTTCAGCACAATCAGAATGCTTCTGTCGAAGGGTACAACGATCCGACTCAGCCAAAGACAAAAAAGCAACAGTTTCAGCATTCTTGGAGTGGCATACATTACAAGGCATAGTCTGGTCAAGAGCATAGGGGAGGGCAGGAAAAAGAGACAAATGGGTGCCTAATATTGCCTATTTCTGTGCTATGGTTCTGAGAACCCACTGTACGGGCCACTGTTCGGGGCTGTACGGGAAATACGGGATTCCCGTACGGGGGGGGGGGGGGTTGCGCTGGATTGTTTGGGTGGCGCCGCGGCGGCGCTCTGCCGAGAAGGCCGCGCCAGGACGGCGCTCTGCCCAGAAGGCCGCGCCACGACGGCGCACGGGTACGTTCGCGGCACCACGATGGTGCCCTGCCACTGAGCACGAGCCATGTCGGCGCAGAGCTGTCGGGGCAGGCGCCACGTTGGCGTCTGGCGGTCGGGGGGAGGCCACGTATGTGCATCTGTCCCCCACAGGACTGCATGTCTGGCCCAGGGAGGGGTCCTGGACGGTTGGCGGGCGGGGTGGGCCCGGCCTGACACAGGGAAGACGCACGAGAAATCGAGACGTATCACGACTGGTTTCGAGCGTGGCAGTGCGTGTGGGCAATCCGTCCCACAGCTACCATCCTGAGGGTTTTTAGACTGGTGCCAGGTCACCAGAGGTGGGGGTGGGTACGTGGTGATGGGTACACGAGCACGGTACGCAGGCCTGGGTACGCAGGCTGGGGTACGCATGGGGGGTTACGCGGGGGCGGGTACGCGGGGTTGGGTACGCGGGGCCGGGTGCGCGGGGGTGAGTACACAGGGATGGGTACACGGGGTGGGGTATGCGGGTCTCCTCCTCCTTTCACCCAGCACCAGCACATGCATCAAAACTCCAGCACACACAATTGTTGAAGTCCAGTCGGCAAGTCATGCTACTCAAAAGGCCAAAGGGCAGTGTCCTCCATACACTGTTCACTATGTTACTATATAGAAAAAACCCCTCTCCACTCATGAGGTAGAACAATTGAACAACGACAATTTCTAACATCGGCTCCAGTGTAGAAACAGAACCTGCCGGCTGCTCTTGGCTATTTGCTCTCCCTGCCCATGGCATTGTAGCCCAGCAGCTGTGGGGCCGCAGTAGCCCCCTCTGTTTGCTGCAGTGGCCAGTATAGCTGCTGTTACACTGCCGCCACTCACTCTGTGTGTGCTCTGTGTTTCATCATATTAAGGAAGGAGTCACTATATCGCCGTCAGACAGGCTGGTGGTCCTGGCGGCACAATTATATTCACCACTGCAAGAGCTTGAATGTATTTGACGCCTTGTGTGTGTGGTATGTACAGCACCTTCCAAGAAATAAAGCGACCAGGTCCGAGCTTCAGCTGCGTGCGTTCAAAGCCCCAAGGGCTGTTCCAAATACGTCCATGCAAGCTGATTGCGGCAGGCATATGGTGCTCAAAGCATCAACCAAAACATGGTCTGCATGCTCAAAAGTACTCCTGGCTGTGGTGCTTGTGCTGGTTCTCAATGATGCTCGGGTGTGCCCCACCTCTGGTGACCTCTGGCGCAGCAGTAGCGGATGCCTCTTCCCACTGCGGCGCACACTCTGCACTTTGGGTGTGAGTCATCATGTTTTCATCAGGGTATCCACACGGTGCTTGCACAACCTGTTGTGGCGCATTATCAGTGAGGAGATGGCCACAGACCTGTTGATTGCCCCGTTGCCCAAATCCTGCAGCAATGAGCACACTGGCCCATATGGATGCTGTGTGGAGAGAGGGGGAAGGAGAGGAACAGCAACCCCTGTGATGAGGGGTCCCAGGTCAGAGGGTGGACAGGCACTTGCGAGACAGACAGACCCATAGCTCATATACAAGGAAAGAGGAGGCGCACTCTAGTGCGGCAGGCAACCGCCACACCCTAATGGCAAAAGCCTTGAGTGTGTGCTGCTTACAGAATTTTGGAAGGATGGCTAATTATTGGACTGACCTAGATCCAGGCAGAATTGTGGGCTGGATTGCAGGTGTTATCAGTGAGGAGATGGCCACAGACCTGTTGATTGCCCCGTTGCCCAAATCCTGCAGCAATGAGCACACTGGCCCATATGGATGGTGTGTGGAGAGAGGGGGAAGGAGAGGAACAGCAACCCCTGTGATGAGGGGTCCCAGGTCAGAGGGTGGACAGGCACTTGCGAGACAGACAGACCCATAGCTCATATACAAGGAAAGAGGAGGCGCACTCTAGTGCGGCAGGCAACCGCCACACCCTAATGGCAAAAGCCTTGAGTGTGTGGTGCTTACAGAATTTTGGAAGGATGGCTAATTATTGGACTGACCTAGATCCAGGCAGAATTGTGGGCTGGATTGCAGGTGTTATCAGTGAGGAGATGGCCACAGACCTGTTGATTGCCCCGTTGCCCAAATCCTGCAGCAATGAGCACACTGGCCCATATGGATGCTGTGTGGAGAGAGGGGGAAGGAGAGGAACAGCAACCCCTGTGATGAGGGGTCCCAGGTCAGAGGGTGGACAGGCACTTGCGAGACAGACAGACCCATAGCTCATATACAAGGAAAGAGGAGGCGCACTCTAGTGTGGCAGGCAACCGCCACACCCTAATGGCAAAAGCCTTGAGTGTGTGGTGCTTACAGAATTTTGGAAGGATGGCTAATTATTGGACTGACCTAGATCCAGGCAGAATTGTTGGCTGGATTGCAGGTGTTATCAGTGAGCAGGTGGCTACAGACCTGTTGATTGCCCCGTTGCCCAAATCCTGCAGCAATGAGCACACTGGCCCATATGGATGGTGTGTGGAGAGAGGGGGAAGGAGAGGAACAGCAACCCCTGTGATGAGGGGTCCCAGGTCAGAGGGTGGACAGGCACTTGCGAGACAGACAGACAGCCAGACTGCAGCTAGAGTAAGAGTCTAGAAATCCTGAAGATTTGCGCAGTCAATTGTTGGAGGCTAATACGTCAACCCATTGTGCAACCACCAGCAATGTTGCACCGCTTGACCAGCGGTTGGTCGTTGTACAATTTTTCGGGCCAAAAATGCCGTCTGACCAAGACGGTGTCATCGGACAAGCTCGTAGATACAATGGCACCCCCCCCCCCCGCAGTTCGGCGAAAAAATCCTAACAATTTGGCGGAACAATTCGGCAGACCGATTTTTCGGCAAAACAGCTTCCCAGTGACCTGGATCTCGGTCCCAGGCCCCAAACACACCTTCCTTTTGGTTGTTGTGCAGTAAGAGTCACATGGCAACCCAAAATCTGTCTCAGTGTTCGGAACAAAATTTTCACCCCTTGGTCTAAACATGGTCCTTGAGCAGTATGTCAGGAACGGTCAGTACTCTACTGGTCGGTGCACTGGACCTACAGATGAATGATGCAGGTTTGGATCCCACTGTGCACATTTTTATACCTGCCTTGGAGTGGTCAACCTGAAGGAAAATTTGTTTTTCATGCACAAACGAAGCCTGCCACGAGAAGAGGAATGCAAACAGGAATCCCATCAAAACATTGCTGGACTTCAAAATTGTGACCCACAAGCGCTGCAAATCAGGTCTCAGGAGAATGGTGTACAGGGCTGAGGTAGTACTGCCCAATTCCAGCAGCTAAGGTGCATCCAGTTGTTGGCACACTCAACAAGGGCCACTGGAACACATGGGAGGGCAACTACAACCGGTCCTGATGCGACACACCCCCCAACTATCTGTCAAAACTTGGGGGGATCAATGGTCGGTACTGATTGACTGAATGTCCCCACCATAGACAATTTCAGCCCTGAGTTCTGCAGTAATCACTTTCACAATTGCTCGTGTCCCCTTCTTGGTTGGGGCGCTCCACTATCATAAGTACAGTGAGGGTATGCTGCGATTAGCTCCGTGGGTTAAGCGCTTGTCCACCTGAAAACTGTAAGATCACAGTCCACACCTGATCAATACTTATATATGGGGGGAATCCTTGCACTGCGCGCGCACTGCGCGCACACTGCACACTACTTTTAGACTATGTTCCCCCCGAAGAGCCCCCAGGCACGCCCCTTGGAAAGAACCTTAGAACTAGGCGACCCAAACTGGACTGGAGGGGACCTGGGTGAACATCCAAAAATGCCAGATCCCCAATGCATCAAAACCTACTATCAAACAACAATGATGCCCAAAGTGCCACAAGGTATGGGTTTCTACTACAACCAAACGCCCAAATAGTTGCACTGCACGCGCACTGCACTTAAGGCGCCCCTGTCCCTTGTAAAATACAACTTGTTCCCAAAAATGTGTCCCATGCCCCACACACCACGGGCACTCTTCACCCACACAACCTCCGGTCATAAGTGATGCGGCGATATGCATCACCGTGCTCTGAATGTCCAACGACCCGCGCCAAAACAGGTTCCCCCGTGGAGCGGATGAACATCACACTTGTCCCAGGGGGAAACATGGTTGTGCTATCAAGTTCCATTTCAGCGAAATTCAGCAAAATGTCCTGCCTTGAGTGCAAGGGATGCAAGTGGTAGTGCCCCACAACACAGTCACCCACACAACAACACAATGAGCCGCAACAAAAAATTTTGGGTTGACCAAGTGACGGTCCCCCACCCCCCACCGGGGAACAACAAGGGGTGGGGAACAACAAGGGGGGGGGGGGGGGTAAGTGACACCCCCCAGCCCCCCCCCCCCCCCCCTCCCCAGGTTGTGAGAGATAGTCGTCTTGGGGCTGTGGCGCCAACGGCGCGGGACTTTTTTTGTGCATGCTTCCCTTTCATCAAACCATGCATGTTTTGAGCGCCAGATTCAGGGAATGTTGTTCCACTGCATGTGAAGGAAATCATTTTAAGGAGCAATAGTCCATGGGGCCATCACCATATTTACACCTAACCTCACATCAGCGTCAGACCAGCATGGTGGTTAGACTGGCTCGACCCTGTATGACAAGAGGCTCCTTCCTAAAGGCAAATTATGTTTGCTCAGTGGACGCTCTGCCATGAATCACTTGGTCCTCGGAGGACATGTCCACCTGCATCATAGTGTACAGCATTGTTGAGTGCGACGGAGAAGACATGGGGACCCACCCCCTGGCATAACCTGGCCACTCTACACAGCTGCGCACCAATTATGAGTCACCCGTAGCCGCCCCCGAGGGGGCTGAGTTACTGGGCACAAACTCTTGCATCGGAACTTCGAACTCAGCTAGCTGACCAAAATCAGGGGCATTCCACTGCATGTGAACAGCATGCCACCGCGGGCTCACAATTCACAGCGTTCCACGCCCAAATGGGCTTTCGTTGGTGGGTGCAGACGCTGTAAACTGGCCCATACTTTGACATGCACACTGTGGCCAGTTGCATGCCAAAGAGCCACGGCTGTACATGCAGATCACAGCAGTGCAGGAACAACCTGACATTGCGAAAAACGAAGTGTTCTGCGTAATACATAGAGAAACATATTACCTCTGATGCAACAGACACATTTCCACAGCCAGGCCAGGTGCAGTAGAGAATCAGTTTCTGGGGCAATATCCTGGAAACCCAAAATACACCCCCCCCTTTGTCGTTCCCCACCCAAGGGAAGACGGTCCCCCACCACCCCCTGGGGGACGGTTGCCAAGTGACGGTCCCCCACCCCCCCCTGGGGGACTGCACCACCACCATAGGCGCACATTTGCAGGCACAGAAATTGCAGCATAAAACAAAGGAATTCATCATAAGATGCGTTCAAAGGGCTGCCAATGTAGGGAGACCTACTCCTTGACCGGCTCGGTGGAAAACTTCTTGGTCCTGCTCCACTTGACCTTGAACTCTTGCACACGCTCTCCACTTTCCACTGGAATGCTTAGGGCCGCACTCTTGGGTGGTGGTTTTGCCTTCTCAGGGTGGGGCTGTCAAGTTCCATTTCAGCAAAAGTGAGCAAAATGTCCTGCCAAGAGTACAAGGGATACAAGTGGCAGTGCCCTACAACATAGTCACCCACACAACAACACAGTGAAGCGCAACAAAAAATTCTATTGCCTTCGGCAGTGCACCTCGAAGAGAGGTTGACAGTCAGCCAATCAGTCCCTGAGCTAGGCCAGCAGTCAGTCAGACAGAAACACACAAATAAATACAAACAGTCCTGAACCGGAATGCAAAACATATGTTTTTGGCAAAACATTGGTTCTTTGTCAGTGGCAGATGCGGCCCCAAGCAGTGGGGAGACCCTTCGGCTCAGACCAAGCAGTGGCTGAATGGTAGTGCAGCCGACCGGAGCCTCTTTGGTCGGCGGTTCGAACCCCGGCAGGGTGAATTTTACGCCGCCGCCGCCGCCGCCAAAAGTCAGCCAACCAGGATTCGAACCGCCGACCAAAAACTTTACGTCGGCTGTGTTACCATTCGACCAGCAGTTGTGTGTTAGCGATGTGCGTCCCCACTGCTGGGAGGCTTTTGAGCAAAAACTTTTGACCCCCCCCCACCCACCCCCCCCTCAAAAAAGTGATATCCAGTTTTAGGGGGTAGAGGCCTCAGAATCAAAAAATCCATTGGGGGATGGTCTTATTGGGCAAAATAATGATTTTATAAGGGGTTGGACATCCAATATCATGCCTTGGGGTATGCTACGCGAATGACCCCAAAAAAAGGGGGTATACGACGCCCGCGCCTGCGCTTGATCTAACAACCTCTCTTCGAGGTGATTTTGGGTTGACCAAGTGACGGTCCCCCAGCCCCCCCCGGGGAACGACAAGGGGTGGGGAACAACAAGGGGGGGGGGGGGGTATTGGCAGAACAATTCGGCAGAATCCAGAGACCCAACAATTCGTCAGAACAATTCGACGAATTCCGCTCAGCCGCCGAATTGGGGGGAGGGGGGGAGGGGGGGTTGGGCAATGGTAGTGTTGGAAAATGCGCCGTTTAACTGGTGGGTGGTCGTTGCGAACGGTGGTCGATGCACCAGTGGGGGGGGGGGGGGGTGAAGCAACGGATACTCAGCTACCGAACGCCCCTGTGTTACAGGCGACTGGTCAGAGCTCATAAATGTTCTGCTGCACTGCAGCACTTCCAAACCAGCACTGAATGTTGCCTTGAGTTTGTCCGTAGGCTATCGAATGTGTATTGGGCTAGCTTGGGTCAGCTCGTCCCCCGCCCTCAGAACCCGGTGAACTGTCTCTTATGCAGCGGTAACACGACACTGGCGACCCCTCGCTACTGCTATCGCGTACAGCCTCCTCACCACTGTCTGTATCATCTGTGAAATCACTGTCCGGCTGTGCCCCATCTTGTGACACCCCACTCATGTCATCATTGCTGTCGCACATGGGGTTTGCTGTGTGTGTTGTGCACCAGTCTCCCGTCCCGACCTGCAACTGATGCTGCAGCGAGTTGTGCCTGCTTTACGAAAACAACGTGCTGCGTGCTGTAATGAAAAGGCGGTGAGTGCCGACAGACCACGGCGGAAACCTTCCAAATGGGCTGGATACCCCGCGTCCATTCGACCGGTATGAAGGTGAAACGGTAGAGGGCAGCCATGAGCTGGGAGCAGGCAGAACTGCCATGCGTGTTTCGCCCATTGAAGGCAACCTCCCCTGCACGAAGAGGGATCGTTAGGATCTTCCCCCTCGTGGTGGGATCGTCCCCCTCTGCGTGAGTGTAGGATGTTCCCCCTCTGTGTGAGTAGTAGGATATCCCCCCTCTGTGTGAGTGGTAGGATTGTCCCCCTCTGTGTGAGTGGTAGGATCTTCCCCCTCTGTGTGAGTGGTAGGATATCCCCCCTCTGTGTGAGTGGTAGGAATGTCCCCCTCTGTGTGAGTGATAGGATCGTACCCCTCTGTGCGAGTGGTAGGATCGTCCCCCTCTGTGTGAGTGGTATGATCTCCCGTCCTTCTGTGGGTGATGAGATCGTCCCACTCTGTGTGAGTGGCAGGATCATACCGCTTCGTGTGAATGGTAGGATCTTCCCCCTTTTTGTGTGCGTTGTGAGCCGCAGGATCTTCCCTCTTTGTGTGAGTGGTAGGATCTTCCCCCTCTTTTGATCTGATGCCAGAGCTGCGTGCACTGCCTGGGACATCAGTCACACCAGAACAGTGTAGCCACTCCAGCGCGCTTCTGCCCAGAGACTGCCCTGGCAAAACAGCGATGGCAAGCGCTTCAAAAAAGCGGGCTTGGACACAGGTCCAAGGCTATGCAAATAAGAGATGTCAGCAATACTGTCGATCAGCCACAGGGAATTTCTGCTTCGTCTGGGGACAAGGAACACTGTTACAAGCACAAGGGCAGCCGTGCCAGCCTGTGGCATGTCTCCGTCCAAGGAGACCGCATGACACAATATATTGGCGGTAACGGACTCTAAAGCGGTGCATAGCACCAACGCGGTGATCTCCACAATGAGGGCCCTGGAGCAAAAGGTTTCATGTCATTCTGACGGTCTACTGTTCCAAATCTGTGAGCAAATCAATTTTGTATTGTGTGTAGGGGGGGTATGTGGCCAGCGTTCAACATCTGCCGTGACCTGGCACCAGACAGGGCGGCCCAATATCTCCAGCGCTTTTTTCCTTGGGTTCTTCTTTAGTGGTTTACCCTTTGATATCAAGGGTGAAGTTGAAGGTTTTCACCCTTGAATTTCAAGGGTGAAATTCAAGGGTGAAGGGATTGGAGGTTTTAATGTATGCAGACGACTTTATTTTCTTCTTTCCTTTTGATGATGTGTCAGGGGCTCTGGACACTCCCCCCCCCCCTTAGAATAGAAAGTACACAAAAGTACGGAATTAATACTCCCTACACCTACTGTAGCTTAGACAAGGGCGTGGCTTGCGCGCAACACATGCAACTACCGACACACACCTGAGTGAGTGCATGGTATGAGTGCACCTTAACCTCCACCCACGTTCCCAAAGGCATGTAAACACAAGAAAGTGTTTGAAACATAAAACTTCAGGTTCACACCCATGTTCCTACATGCAATGAGGCATGACAAGCCTACAACCATCCTCATCGGTGTCTGTCCCCAAATGAGAATCAGAATCAGAACTTGAATCAGAATAGTAATGACCAAATTAGTTCAAATCCTCAAGCTCTGACGACTTCATCCCTTTGGGGAAGCAAAGACCCAACACCACACATCACATCCCAGCAGCGTACGGCGTTCACTGGGTGCACATGTGTGCGAGTGTGCCAAAGCACATCACGAGGCCCAGCATCACACATCACATCCCAGCAGCGTACGGCGTTCACTGGGTGCACATGTGTGCGAGTGTGCCAAAGCACATCACGAGGCTGACCACTGCCACTACTACAAGACCCAGCATCACACATCACATCCCAGCAGCGTACGGCGTTCACTGGGTGCACATGTGTGCGAGTGTGCCAAAGCACATCACGAGGCTGACCACTGCCACTACTACAAGACCCAGCATCACACATCACATCCCAGTAGCGTACGGCGTGCACTGGGTACTCAGCTACCATATGACCCCCGTGACACAGGCCATACAGTCATCGCTCATCATTGTCCAAACCAATGCTGAATGTTGCTTTGAGTGCGCCCACATGAGCTATCGAATGTTTCATAGGCTGGCTTGGGATAACTCGCATGGACTCATAACTCACATCCCGGTCAGCTCATCCCCCTCCCACAGGAGCCGGTTCGACCTTGCATTCCGCAAAAACGCAGCTATATTGGGCATTTTTCATATCACTACCCCCCTCATCTAGGAGCGGTAGGTGCCAGACGGCTACAATACATTGATTGACCATGTCACGAAGAGTACCTACTACGACCCTCCGGGATTTGAACCCAGCCCCTCTTCGGGATTCGAACCCAGCCCCCCAGACCTTAGCGCGGGGGGGCCGCAAACACATTCAACAACATAGAGCGGGTCTACAGCAGGGCAATAGCGTTCTCGAACCCCAGATGCTCAGTCCCGTGAGAGTCCATGCTCCCAACATCACAATTATGTACAGTGAGCTCTTCTAAACGTACAGCATTCACCTGAACGATCGGTCATTGACTCCTCCCTCTCCTCAGGTTCGTTGTGCCGCACCGTGTTTTCTGTGTTCCGCCAGGCGGCGTGCATCTACATACGTGGGGTGTGGGCACCTGGACATTTCATGTGGTCGTGCAGGAGTTGCTGGCACCCAATTGGCCAAACCTCAATCTCATGTCTCAGTGTGCTGACATGTACTAACCCTAGTCTATTCCCTCCCTGGCTACTGTCAATACAGTGGAGAATCGGTATCTGTACTGCCCATGGGGACAGTTTCATCAGCTGATATGCCGTGGAGAGGCATGATTGGTGTGAGGGGGCTGAAGGCCCAGCCTCTGGTTCGATGTATGCTGTCCAGTCATTTCATTCTTAAGATCTGTGAGGCATAAAGCAGGTTTTCGGGCCATGTACCGCAGCGGCTGTGCAGCCGGCTGCTGCCTTGAAGACGGGGGTTCGAATCCCCTTGGCCGGAGGCCGAAGAGGACTATGAGGAGGAAATGCGGTTCCGGTGACGGAGCTGCTGCAGGTGTGCTGTGCTTGGTGCTTGCTTTTTTGGTCCCCATGGGGACATTTCTGTCTGTGTCAAAAAACTTAGACATACCGCATACAGAAGATAAAAACTATGAGGACGAGACACGCCACCCATCCACCGGCGGTACCGATGGTGGAGCGGGCTGCTGAAGGGGGCGGTGGCGGGGACCTCGCCGACGGGCCCCTGGACGGACGGACGAACCGGGAGGCGCGGGGGGGGGGGGGGGTTGCCCAAGGTGCGGTCGTTGGACATGACTGTGGTTGACCTTGAGGCCCAACTTGTTGTTCTTCCTGTGCGTTGCACCGAAGCATTGCCGCACAATACCCACAGAATGCAAGAGCACGTGTGCCACAGAGAGGCCTAAAACATGCAGGCACCAAAGATGGATGTACAGGCACCTTGAAGGGGCGCGGGGCTTCCTCATCATCCATGACGTAACGTGTGCAATGCAACCTGTTGTACCCCGCCCCCCCCTTGCGCAAGCACCCTGAAAGTCAGCAAAACGACGGTAACACGGGCTCCCGTGCTTAGACAAGCCCGTGCTTGCGCGCGACGAGCGGTACCAAAAAAACATGTGTCACCGTTGCTGATCGCCCTCGTTTTGGAGAGGGCTCTGAAGGTTCTGGGGAAGGGCTGCGGATTGGGAAAAGGACACGGTCCATAGGAGCATGATGCTCAAGCTCATGCCCATTCCACATGTACTTCACATGAAAGAAATCATCCCCACGAGTAGGACCAATGATTGTTGCGGAGACATGTTCACCGGTGGACCGGATGTACCTAACAACCATGCCGGGTGTAGCAAACTGAGCCATGGCTGAAAATCACATCAAAACAGACAGCATTGGGTTGCAATTAGATTAGAAGCAGAATGTTGGTATGAGCAGGAGGAACTACCAGAAGCATGATGCAGCCCCCGTTTCCCTCTACAAGCGAAGCACAATTGCGCAATGTTCCATTTCTGACCATAAAAACCACGGTCAGAAAACTCCACCAAAACGACGGTAACACGGGCTCATGTGCTTAGACAAGGCAGTGCTTGCGCAAGGGGGGGGGGGGGGTAAAAAAAATATGGGACAACCTCCACACACATCAGTTCCAAGAAATCTGCTGCAATTTTGCGGCTGCAATGGGGGCCAGCAGGGCTAACCAGGTGCCTCAGCCTAGGCCATCCAAGCCCTCACGTAAGCCCTCAGACATCAGATTTCAAATTAGCAGCACAATCCTGATCTCTTACCCGCCATCCCCATCGGACCACCTTACCCAAAATTCTGTTGCCTTTGGCAGTGCACCTTGAAGAGAGGCTGACAGTCAGCCAAGCAGTCAGTCAGACAGTCAGTCGGGCAAGCAGGCAGGCAAACAGAAACACACAGTTTGGAATTTTTTGGTGGCAGACTCGACTACAAGCAGTAGGGAGTCAGGACAAGTGGTGGTTGAATGGTAATGCATTCCACCATGAACTTGCGGGTCGGCACTTCGAATCCCGGCCGGCCCGACCGCCGGCGGCGCCAGCCGGCCTGTCAGCTCTGCCCAATCTACCGCTTGTTCAAACCCTTCTGAGCACAAACTTACTTTTGACCCCCCCCCCCCCCCAAAAGTGATATCCAGTTTCAGGGGATAGAGGCCTCAAAATCAAAAAATCCATTGGGGGATTGTCTTATTGGGCAAAATAATGATTTTACAAGGGGTTGGACATCAAATATCATGCCTTGGGGTATGCTAGGCAAATGACCCCCAAAAAGGGGGGGGGGGTATACAACGCCCGCGCCTCCGCTTGATGTAACAACCTCTCTTCGAGGTGATTTGCAAAATGCATTGCAGCAGGGGACATGCAACGGATCTCCCTGCTCCTTCTGTCACTTCAGTTTCAACCTGGGCCAATCCGGAAGAGAACACCCCAGCGCCAATCCCCGGGAAGATCAAGATCAAGACAGGAAAGAGCACAGAAGTCATTGGTCCAAAGAGCCACATGAAGCAAGAATATTGACCAGCCAACGTGCTCCATCAGAGCCGCAATATTGTGGTTGCACTGCCCCAGCTCTTTGCAAGAAAGGTGTGGGTTGGGCTGCCCGACGGTAAATGATGACAAGGGGAGGCATACATGTCGCCCCCAAAGCCCCTGTTGTATGTACAAATGAATTTTGATGTGGCAGGAGAAGATGGAGATGGAGACAATTTCTGAGGACAAGGGGAAACACCAAACCACTAAACCCGGGTACGTGGGGGTGGGTACGCGGGTTGGGGTATGCAGGGGAAGGTGCATGGGGGCGCGAACGCAGTTTGGTTTGGTTTGGTTTGGTAGGCACCCGGCCCGTGGCCCCGTAAGCTGCTCTGCACGTTAGGCCTAAGGCATGGGGTGCAAGAAAGCTCAGGACGGTGACATGCTGTGTCGCACTCGGGCTTGTCCCCCGCAGACCTGGGCACGCATGTGCTGCCCAGGACCGCTCTAGGTGTTGCTGCTCGCGGGTGCTTCCTTGCCTCTTGTGCTGCTGCTCCCTTGCGCTTCTGTGCCTCTTGCGCCACTGCTCGTAAGCGCTTCTCTGCCTCTCGCGTTGCTTCTCTTGGGCGCTTGTCTACCTCTTATACTGCTGCTCGTGGGCGCTTCTGTGCCTCTGGTGCCGCTGCTCACGGATGCTGCTCTGCCTCTTGCGCCGTCGCTCTTGGGTGCTCCTCCACCTCTTGCGCTGCTACCCGTGGTTGCTTCTCTGCCTCTTGAGTTGCAAGTCGTGGGTGCTTCTCTGCATCTAGTGGCGATGCGTAGGCACTTCTCTGCCCGTTGTGCCGTTGCTTGTGGGTGCTTCTCCGCCTCTCACACTGCTGCTCGTGGACTCTTCTCTGTCTCGTGTATTGCGGCTTGTGGACACTTCTCCGGTGCTCCGCTCACAGCGCTTCTCTGCCTCTTGTGTTGTTGCTCGTGGGCGCTACTCCACCCCTTGCACTGCTGCCCATGGGCGCTTCTGTGCCCCTTGTGCTGCTACTCGTGGGCGCTTCTCTGCCTCAGGGGAAGGTACACGGGGGCGCGAACGCAGGGGTGGATATGCGTGGGTGGGTATGCAGGGGTACGCGCTGGTGGGTACCCAGGGGCGGGTGGGGGGAGATTGTGTGTGCTGTGGCTCAGGGGCTTCAGACTGGGATCACTGCCGCCACCGTTCTCAAATTCATGCATGGTCGATGGTGACGCATGTTCTTTCGTGTGGCTGGTTGGTTGGGGGGGCTACCTCTGTGTGTGTTAGGTGCCGTTTGCACACATTTTAACTCAATGTCTGCCATGGTGTGCATCACTGGCCCTCCTGTGCAGACAATGCAAGCTGTGCCCTAAGGGGGCAGTCAGCAGGCGCAGAGGAGGAATGTGCAAGAACGTTATGCACTTGCAATTTTGGAAGAAAATTTGACCAGCTGTGAAGGGAAGGCCAACGAGATCTCCCCTCAGGGCCACTGATCATGCAGTCCTGAAAGCCCCTCTCTGGGACCCCAGATTCTCTTGGGGGGCTGGGAAGCTGCCTTGCTGGGCAGGTGCCGCTTGGCATTTTCCTATGGAGACCAGCCTGTTCAGTGACACCTGACAACTGACGGCCGGAAGCAGGATGGCCTGCCATGTTTCCGCCAAAACCAGAAGGTATACCGACGTTTGACATGTTCCGTCCCGGACCGGGATGTGCAACGATGTTTGACATGTTCCGGCCGAGGCCGGGATGTGCAACGATGTTTGACACATTCCGTCCCGGACCAGGATGCGCAACAATGTTTGACATGTTCCGGCCGAGGCCGGGATGCGCAACAATGTTTGACATGTTCCGGCCGAGGCCGGGATGTGCAACGATGTTTGACATGTTCCGGCCGAGGCCGGGATGTGCAACGACCTTTGACATGTTCCGGCGGAGACCAGGATGTGCAACGATGTGTGACATGTTCCGGCGGAGACCGGGATGCGCAGTGGTGTTTGACATATTCTGGCTGAGACCAGGATGCGCAACGATGCTTGACACGTTGCGGCGGAGAGCAGGGCGCAGAGAGGTGCCAATTTGGCTGATGGCCATTGACTCATCCTTCTGGATACTGTGATTGACGATGCTTGACATCTCATGGAGAGGCGGTTGAAGAGCCATGTTATAGACGCTGATGCGACTGTCGAGGCTGGAGTCACCGTCACTGATGCAGAGCATGCGAGAAGGTCGTTCATTGGGATATTCGAAGGCTGTGCGTATCTCCTGCACCAGCACGGGGAAGTTGACGGGTTTGGAGATCACTCGGTCCATTCCGCTGCTGAAACACTTGGCGTGGTCGAAAATGGAGTCATTGGCCGTGACTGCAAAGATCGGTATGTTTTTGTACCTTGGCAGCTCCCGTAAGCTCTGTGCAGTCTCGAAACCATCCATGATGGGCATGTTGCAATACAAGAGGACGATGTCGTACACATGGGCGCTCGACATTGCCAGATGCAGCGCCTCTGCCCCATTCTGTGCCTCATCGAAGTCGATCTTCAGCTGTGAAGGGAAGGCCAACGAGATCTCCCCTCAGGGCCACTGATCATGCAGTCCTGAAAGCCCCTCTCTGGGACCCCAGATTCTCTTGGGGGGCTGGGAAGCTGCCTTGCTGGGCAGGTGCCGCTTGGCATTTTCCTATGGAGACCAGCCTGTTCAGTGACACCTGACAACTGACGGCCGGAAGCAGGATGGCCTGCCATGTTTCCGCCAAAACCAGAAGGTATACCGACGTTTGACATGTTCCGTCCCGGACCGGGATGTGCAACGATGTTTGACATGTTCCGGCCGAGGCCGGGATGTGCAACGATGTTTGACACATTCCGTCCCGGACCAGGATGCGCAACAATGTTTGACATGTTCCGGCCGAGGCCGGGATGCGCAACAATGTTTGACATGTTCCGGCCGAGGCCGGGATGTGCAACGATGTTTGACATGTTCCGGCCGAGGCCGGGATGTGCAACGACCTTTGACATGTTCCGGCGGAGACCAGGATGTGCAACGATGTGTGACATGTTCCGGCGGAGACCGGGATGCGCAGTGGTGTTTGACATATTCTGGCTGAGACCAGGATGCGCAACGATGCTTGACACGTTGCGGCGGAGAGCAGGGCGCAGAGAGGTGCCAATTTGGCTGATGGCCATTGACTCATCCTTCTGGATACTGTGATTGACGATGCTTGACATCTCATGGAGAGGCGGTTGAAGAGCCATGTTATAGACGCTGATGCGACTGTCGAGGCTGGAGTCACCGTCACTGATGCAGAGCATGCGAAAAGGTCGTTCATTGGGATATTCGAAGGCTGTGCGTATCTCCTGCACCAGCACGGGGAAGTTGACGGGTTTGGAGATCACTCGGTCCATTCCGCTGCTGAAACACTTGGCGTGGTCGAAAATGGAGTCATTGGCCGTGACTGCAAAGATCGGTATGTTTTTGTACCTTGGCAGCTCCCGTAAGCTCTGTGCAGTCTCGAAACCATCCATGATGGGCATGTTGCAATCCAAGAGGACGATGTCGTACACATGGGCGCTCGACATTGCCAGATGCAGCGCCTCTACCCCATTCTGTGCCTCATCGAAGTCGATCTTCATCTTCATCTTCATCGCCAAATTCTTGATCAGCAGCATTCGATTCAAGCGGATGTCGTCCACCACCAAAGCGCGCTTTCGCGTCTCCTGCCCTTCCGCTGTCTCGTCGCTGCCGGCGGAGACGTGGGTACGAATGGCATCACGCAGCTTGTTGGGCAGTACGGGCTTCACCACAATGGCGTGCCTTTCAATGCCGGAGGGATTCCGTAGCGTGGCGTCGGAGGTGATGTTGATGATGGGGCATGTTGACTTCTGAAACGAACTCAGCTCCACAAAATCAGAGTCCAACACCAAAACATCGAAATCTGAACCGCAGTGTTCATCCCAAATCTTGCAATCCAACCACAGAAGTTGTTGTCGAAGTATTGGACTGCAGGACTCATGCAGCTTGAAGAAAAATGAGGGCGTGAGCGTTGATGGGCACCCCTTTGTGCCTCCAACCTCCAGCGGGATCGCAACCATGACATCGGTGCCAAGTCCTATCCCTGGGCTGTTGATGCCGAGGCATCCTCCTAGCGAGTCAATCATGAGCAGCGCTATGTTCAACCCAAGGCCCAAGCCCCCTTCATACTCACTGTTGCAGAACGGCTCCAGAGCCTGGCTCTGCTGCTCCGGGTCCATGCCACATCCCTCATCCGTCACCTTGTATTGCAGGAACCGGCGTGCCTCGGTTTCGACGAAGGAGACGGTGACGTGCACCTTCTGCCCTGTGGAGGAGAACTTGATGGCGTTGTGGACGATGGGGTCAATGACCTTCTTCATCCTCTGCTCATCCCCTACCACATAGCGCGGGACGGAGGGATCCACGTCAAGTAGGAGTCTCACTTGCTTGTTTGAGGCCTGCGAAGCCAACGGCTCCAGCATGAACGACACGTGGTCCCTCAAATCGAACTCCGCCAGGATCAATGGCAACGGCTCACGTGCACACATGATTTCGGTGTAGTCCAGGATGGCGTTGATCTTATCCTGGATCTCTCGCAAGGACTGGGCAACCATTTGGGCCCCTTCGGCGACCTCTGGATTCGGGTCTGCGGCCAGAATGCTGCACTGCCCAATGCTGATGTTGAGAGGGGTCTTGAACTCGTGGGAAAAAATCTTTTGCATGCTGAGCAGACTGTCTGACTGCTGTCTGACAGTTTGGTGCATCACATCAACCTGGGCCTCAGCCAAGGCCTCAGTACAAGAATTGAGAGTGAGAAGGGCATAAGCGGTGTTCAGCAGTAGCACTTGGGCGAACACAACCAACCGCAGGGAGTTTGCAGGACTTGTCGGGCTTGGCAGAGTGCAGGTGGCCCCAACATAGTTGAACTCCTTCGTCAACACTGCCACATTGACAACCAGCATTTGTAAGGCCAGAAAGGATACGGTGAGAGCAATCCGAGTGCCCACACAATGCAGAATGTAGAGGCCGAAAAAGGCAAGATGAAGGTACAGTGGCAGTAAATCTGTCTGTACTTTGCACATTTCTACAATGCTGATGGAAGGCAACACCTGGAGGCAACCAATCAAGGCGTACAATCCCAATGGCATAGATGACTCAGTAAACTGGCACAGAAAGCTCACGAAGATAACGACCAGCAAGATTGCTTTCAAGGTTATAAATACAGGACTGGAATGCGTGGTATCAGTGATGCCCAAAAGGGCAATGATCACGAAGGCCAACACTGCAGTGCAGAGGACGACCTTTCGAATAGGTGACAGGGCGCGAAGCTCCATTGGATGACTCCTCTGAGAAGAAGCAAGGGAGCTCAAGAAGCGTGAAAACATACCACAGCCTGCATCACAGAGAGGCCACTCTCCACCCCGGAGTGGCTTTGTTGTGCATCCACCCTGTGACCTGCTACCCCAAACCACATGCTTACTGCGGTATGCTAGTCGAGCTGGTCGAGCTGCATGGATAAAAGCTGACATCCTAACCCATGCTGGAGTTCTAATTCAAGCAATAGTGTGTTGCAACCATGGTGCTGGAAAGAACGGATATAATTCCCTGGCCCCCTCCCTCCCTGTAGCAAACAGGCATTCAACTCTGTGACTGCTCTCCATGAACTGCCCCAAGGATGCACCATGCATGATGGAGCGACAGTGCATGAGATTGCCCTTTCCATTCACCATGGACTGTCTCATCTCCCTGCGCGGCTGCACGGCTGCACGGCTGCAGCCTCACTCTGTCCCCCCAACCCCCATCCCCCACCCCGCATCGCGGGTGTGGCCACCCCAATTGCGCAGAAAGGGATCAAAGCGAGAAAGGGGGCATTCGGTGGCGGTCAGTAACTGAATCCCCCACCCCAACAGTGCCCAAAAATCGCTGGGGGTACTGGTACGCATTGGTGGTTGGTAAACCTTTTTTTTGGGTCACTCCGCCAGTCCATACGGTGGCCCCAGTGGGGAGCAGAAACATGGCAATGCCACGGTCCATAACGGTAGTACGTGCTGGTCTGTCCGGGGCGGTTAAAAACACTGTCCCATGGATTCCCAGTAGTGGTACATGCAACCATTAGGGTATGCCATAAAGGCCACGCGTCCCAAAGAGACGCTGTGGGCTTAATTTGCCGGGGTCCTGCTAAAGGAGAACCTTTATGAAAAATCATTCTTCATCGTACGCTGATCCGTACCCATCCTCAGTGACAACAGTCGCCAACCCACATCTCATTCCCCTAGATGATCACTTCTGTCCTGTCCATCCCCCAAAACAGCAGTAGCCCCATACCTCTTATCCCGGAGCCCGGAGGCAAGGGGCGGCTCGCTGGGGCGGTGCCCTGTGCCTGCTCGTTCCCCCATTTCTGCACTGTTCCTCCATGGTTCGGAGGCTCAAGACACACGCTAAGGCAGTGTCCTGTGCCTGCTCGCACCTACGCCTTCCATCCATCCTTCAGCGGCACCATCGGCCTCCCTTGCCATGGTGAGGGGGTCCTTTTTGTCCTTGGCCTTGCAGTGGGAACCTTCTTGGTGTGTACGGCGGTGGAGGCAGGGGCGGCGAGGGCGGCCGTGCCGAAGCTGGTTGGTATTGGTGCTGGCTATGACTCGCCTGCCCTTTGCCCACTCGGAATGTAGCGGGATCTCCTTGCTTCCCCTTACCCCCTTTCTGGGGATAACTCTCGACATGCCCACGCCCTTTTCCTGCTCGAAGGCCAGCTCCTTTCCCCCAACTCAGCCATTTATCGATGTAAGGGGCAGACTTGGAGTCCCCACTGGGTCGCCTGGTCCCCATGACCTCCTGGTAGGGAGGTGGTGCCTCCACATGCTCCAGCCTTTGTGCCGGTTGACTGGGACTCGCTCGCGGGGTTGTGATTGGTTGTCCCCTTTCGTCGTCCTGCAATGCTTCAGCCAACGCCTTGGGAGTGAGGTGCTTCACCGCCTGTCGGTTTGATCCAATCCCTGCCCTTCATCCAAAAGTACTGCGGTGGTCCCCGCTTTTGGTTATTGGAGATACCCAGCTCCAGCACAGCGTTGGATGTCTCCAACCGCCAATTTCTATAAGATAGATGCACAGCCTGCGGGTCCCCGCTGGCCATGGGGGATCAATGGTCGGTTCCGATAGACTGAATGTCCCCGCCATAGACAATTCCAGCCATTAGTCCAGCAGTACTGCGAAGCTCAATCAATGCACGTGTCCCCTTCTTGGTTGGGGTGCTCCACTATGTAAGGTACAGTGAGGCGTTTCTTGCGGTTAGCTCTGTGGGTCACTTGAGTGCTTGTCCTTTCTGCCGACTCTAGTGAACAACCAGGATCAATAAATAGCAATCGTCCTTAAGGTGTGGACTGCATTCACTGTTTACGTGCGAACTGACTGGGCTGCAAAGCATGGCACTCACTCGGCCTTTCCCCGTCAGTTGCTGTTTAGTTTCAAGAAGTGCAGGGAGTAACATACAGTTTCAGCAGGGGGGGGGGGGGGTACATACAGAAGAAAAGTATAAGAACAAATGTAACGTGTGGGCCGAGTGCATTCTGTACTGTGAGAAGGGTGTGGTGTCACGTGTTAGGGTCCTCGACTACAAAGGCCTGCACCACATGCTAGTAAGCTGAGACCAGACGGGGCAGCCCCATGCACCACAGCCGCATTGTACCCTTGGGAACACCAGCAATGCGTTGTGTTGTGATGCCAGTTTTCAGCGACCTGTTGGTGTCGACATCCGTGATGACAACCGTTCGTTCCATGGAGTGTACTCCGGCGTGTCTTTTCGACTCTGGCTGGCGACTCACAGGGTGCGGGACGTGCCGTTCGAGCCTGTGAGCCAATGCGGCAAGGAGACTGAATTGCTTTTGATCTGGTATAGATGGGACAAGTGTCCATGTTCGGTAACTGCTGGGTGCTGCTGCCAGATGCTCCGTGACGGTCACATCGTGGATCAGACTGTGGTCCTGCCTTCTCCGTTTTTGTTCTGTCCGTCCAGGATCAGACGACCTGCGTCCCCGCTTCCTCTTGCGGGAGGAATCGCCGGGTTCCATTGTGGCCGCAGCAATGCAGAGGTAGGCTAATCAGAAAAAAGGGGGGAGGGTTCGGGGGGGTAGGGCGGGGGAACGCTTGTCTACCTCGAGGGCCGGGTGATTCCACGCGTAGCCCTTGCGGCCGCTGTGGGGGTCTCCCGGCGTTTTGGAGGGGGGGCACCCGGTGGATCCAGCCGGGCTTAGCGGCTGGCCTCCGTGGAGCACGACCGCACACTTGGCTGGCTGCTGGACGCTCCCCCGGAGGTGTTCCACGTGTCTGTATCACTGTCACTGTTGGAAGGGGTGCTCACACCCCCGTCAGACAGAAGTGTGAGGTTAAGAGCTGTGAGTAGGTGATGCCCTTCCGCAGAGGTTGCCCGAAGAGGTGACTCGTGCAGGGGAAAATCCAGTCGTTTAACAACAGGCGAGGTTGCTTCCAGTGAGGAGAGTTTGACTCTCTTGGGCGCCGCCGGGTGCCCGTGTGGCAGAGCTGTAGCTGTGGCGTGCGGGGGTGGGGGTAGCGGGGGTGGAGCTGCCTGCCTTGATCGGCCAGGCGGTCCGCCTCATTGTTGCCCTCGATGGTCACATGCGAGGGGACCTTGATCCAGTGTACAGTGCATGAATTGTTGTCAAGTTCCATAAGCAGTTGTTCCCACAAGGGGACATTGGAGACTGGTCCCGACGAGCCGACCCACCCCCGCAGTCGCCAGCGGCGGGCGGCCCCAGATGCACCCAAAATGACGTATTGAGAATCCGTGCATAATGCAATGTCACCTGTGTGAAAGATTTTAAGTGCTCTAATGACCGCCAGTAGCTCGGCGGAATTGTTGGTTTGCCGGTAATCATCCGGGACATATGCAGCGATGCTGGTGTGATGCTCACAGAAAATGCCATACCCTGCTAGCCTGCCTGCCGGTCCCTCAACAGCGGAGGAACCGTCGGTATAGACTCGCGGGATACCTTGGTCCTGCAGGTCCTGCATGACTTCCTTTAGCTCCTCTGCTTTTTCAAGTTTGCGCATTTGTCGTGCCGTGGCGCGCGCCTTTGCTCTGGTGGGTGGGGGGGTAGGGGGGTTATTGGGGAATGAGGGGACCGGGTCCGGTTGCTCTGCCGTGGGTTGTGCGGTGGTGCACGAGCGGGACGATCGTCGCAGCTTGGTCAGGAACCAGGTGTGGATCGTACCCGGGATGGGTAGGTAGCGTGGGCATGAGGACCAGAGGTTTAGGACATGATACCAGTGGTCATAGAATTTGTCCCACGTGACCCTGAAAAATGGCTGGTGTTTTTTGGTGCATTGAAGCGACCAGTTGGTGATAACGGCGGACCAGCCCACAAGGCCTGCTGGGGTGCTCAGGGAGGCCGCAGGGTCCTCTTGCAGAAGTTGGGAAACGTTAAAAGGTTGGAAGCCCTCTGGCCTGAAGGCCTGATTAATGAATGCAAAAGATTTTTGAACAAATTGGCAGTGATACAGTGTATGTGCGACGGTTTCTAGTTCCTGGTCAATAGGGCACCACACCTCTAGCGGTTTCCAGCTCTGCTGTCGTTGGCCTACTGGGAGCCTCGCCCATAATGCCTTATGAATAAAATCCTTGTGCCGCGGTGGAAGGTTGCAACGGTGGAAGGCCGAGTCTGGCTGGCGTGGTTTCAGGGAGTTTGGTTGTGAAAGAAGCTCCGCCACTGGTGCTCGTGTCCATGCATACCAAAAGGTAAGGTCCGGAGGGGGTTGGGGGGGCAGTGCAAAAGTGGGCAGGCCATGGGCACGGGGGGGGGGGGGCATGGGCACGGGGGGCTCACTGAATCCTAGGGCTCTTCCAAGGCCCCCTGCCACCGTCTGGAGCCATCCGTCTTCGTAACCCCGGGGAATGGGCGGTTGGAACGCCATTGCTGCATACGTGGGTCGCAAAACCAGCAAAGTGAGCGTCTCGGGGCCCCGCTGTACCACTGCATGCTGGGCCACTTCCAGGTGGTGGCTCATAGTGTACAATTGCGCAAGAACAAATCCTGAGGAGCCTGCCTTTACGCCCACTAGCCCCGTCTCCTCCACCTCCTCTGGTGTCATCTCTGCTGTCACCCACGGGGCGGCCTCGTGGTGTCGTCTTTCCTGTTGTGCCTTTTGCTCCTTCTTCTTCATTTTGTGGTACTTCTCGAGTCGTTTGCGATGATGGGTGCGGGCTGTGCCCTGCGCCAGGGGACCCGCTTGCCCCTGCTGTCCGGCGCCTGCAACTGGCGCCGGCGGCTGCTGTATATGTACGTGCACGTGTATCGGCGCACGTCGACTCGATGTTCTGGTCCCGGATCGCCCACTGCGGATCTCACGATCCTGAGACCTGCATCGTGCCCATCCTACCTCCCTTGGCTGGTAACGTGCTCGGTCCGTCCTTTGGCATTTTGGCGGCGGGGTAGATTCTTGGGTGACCTCTGATGAAGCGAGGTTGTCTTTCGTGTCCGGGGTGCCCGTGCTGTCCCCATGCGCCGATGCATTGCTCTCATGGCTAGACATTCTCACTTAATCGAATACATCTCAAAGGAATTTCGCTCAACCACCCTCCGTTGTCGTGGGAACAGCCCCTCGCCCTTCTCCCCTCTCCCCTCTAGCTTATGTTGTTCATCTCTCACGCGCCCCGTGGCCACTGACATTCAGGCCTCACTCGGAATCCCCAGGTCCAATGAGCCAGCCACCGTCCTTCCACTTGGAACTGAAGCAAGGCTCCATGAGAAATCGGCACCCTCTTCATTACCTCTTCTTGACTCACATCGATTGCAGATCTGGTCCCTGTGCTTTCCTCTAAAGGTCCAGAGGCTGGGGACTGCTTGCCAAGGCGGTGTCCTGTGCCTGCTCATCCCTCTATCTCCCGCCCTCCATTCGGCATTAGCTTTACCAACCCTCCTATGCTTAACCTGCTTAACCTTTGTCGCAAACTCTTCATGGCTTTCTGCGCGTCGCACCATTCTCTTATGCCCTGGGCCTCAGACTTTCAGGCGTCGCTTGGAGTCCCCAGGTCCAACAATGCTGCCATCATCTGTTAATGTGGGACTAGTGCGGTAGACTCCAAGGCCAGGGCATCGGCACCCTCTACATCACCTCTTCCCGCCTCACAACACATGCAGAAGAAGAAGGGCAACTATTCCTCGCGGAGCTGGTCGCTATGATTTCCACTGAAGGTCCGGAGGCTGCCACTGCGGTGTCCTCTGCCTGCTCGTCCCTCTGTCTTGTGCACCCCTTCCGTCGGCAGCCCCACCGACCCTCCTATGCTTGAACCTAGTGGCGCAGTCGTTTTTGTCGTTTTCTCTTCATGGCTTTTTGCACATCGCGCCATAGCTGCTCCTTTTGCGCACATAGGCGTTTTCCTACCTCTTCACCCCACCCTACAAGCTTCTGAGCGTTGCGTGTCCATGAGTGCTTCCATGCCACCGACCACAGCGATGCCTCCCGCCACGCTTGTTCCATATGGGTGCACCCTTTGTGAACCAACCCCGTCAGCCTGCAAACCGTCAAGTATCCGCGTCTAATTACCCTTAGCGACTTCATGTATTCCAACCACTGGTTGTCCTGCAGGGCAGTGTGCTGCTCCAGCCATCCCTGGGTCTCGCGGCTTGCCTGCAACGCCACTCCATCCTGTATGATTGCTCCCCCCGTGAATCTCAACCACAACCGGGAAACCAGGACCCTTGCATCGTCAAACTTCTCCAATTCCCTCTGCCAGACTTTCCAAAAAGCACCTTTCCAGCGACCGCATTCAATCAAGCGCTCCGGCAAAGTCGGTCTATGACTTTCCCCGCATACCGTGCATTGTGTCCGTTTTCCTCGCTAAAATATCCCTTCACATCATGTCCATTGCATCTGTCCCCACAGCCATGGTCTCCACACCCTTTGTCGCACCCACTTCAGGGGTAACCACGAAACCCAATGCGTTGTGGTCCGCCTCTCTATCTGGTAAAGTTGATGGATCCACTTTTTCGCTGGTGTCGGGGCCTCCCCTCCTGCTACAAAGATGGACCATGCCTCCTGGGGTTTTCCTGAGGGTACCGGCAATCGGGTACCCTTTTTCGCCAATTTGTTTAGGGTGTACCGTGTCTCGGGTAGGCTTGTGCGCGCCGCTGCCACCAGCGTGTCAGTCCATTGCCACGGTATGTTGTGGCTCCAAGTAGACAGTATCATATATCTCTCTGGTCTGAATCTCCTGTCCTATGATTTGCAGGGTGTAGTGGGTTGGGTGGGTGGGTCCGTGCTGTAAAAACTAAAGCACTAATGAGAGAGGAGGCGCGGGTGTCCCAAACTGGGGTTTAAGGTGGTAAACCTGGGTTTAGGGTGTACCGTGTCTCCCCGCCCCCCCCCCTGCTCGCTGCATACGCACCTACCTCACTGTCACTCCCTGCCACTGCCCTCCCTCCCTATTCGCAAGCAGAACTCGTGTCGTACTTTCACAATACGCTGGTGTTCTCGGGTAGGCCCGTGCACGCCGCTGCCACCCCACCCCCACCACATGCCCCCGCCCGCTTGCCCTGCCGGCTGTGTCTACGCGAGCGTGTGATGTGCTGTTGTGTGGTGTGTTGTGGGTGGATGCCTTGCCGGCCGCGTTCGCTGGAGTACGGGATGTGTTGTTGTTTGGTGTGCTTTGGGTGGGCTTGGTGTGGTGTGTGCGGCGTGGCCATGAGGCAACGGATACTGGGCTCGCATACGCCCCCGTGTCACAGGCGCATGGTCATCACCACTCAGTTTAGTGTGTTGCCTTGCTGCACTGCAACACAGACCAGTTCTGTACCACACCAGGTGGCTTTTAATTGTGCTTTGGCCCTGGCCATCTGTACATCTGGGTCAGCTCGCACCCACCACCCTCCCACAGTGCCGGTTGTGCGGTGTGGGCCATGAGGCAACGGATACTGGGCTCGCATACGCCCCCGTGTCACAGGCGCATGGTCATCACCACATAGTTCAGTGTTTTTCCTCGCTGCACTGCAGCGCAGACCAATTCTGTACCACTCCGGGTGGCTGCTGACTGTGCTTTGGCCTTGGCCATCTGTACATAGAGGTCAGCTCGCACCCACCACCCTCCCACAGTGCCGGTTAGTCTCTAACCCTTGCCCTGCAGGTCTTGCTCTTGCTGCCCCTGTCTTGCTCTTGCTCTCTGGCACGTGAGGACGTGTCATACCCGAACTCCGGGGGCGCAAAGGCGTCTTTGGGGGCGCAACGGTGTCTCAACGTTTCACCAAAAGTTGTTTCTGCTTGACGCTTCAACAGGTGCTTTGCTGTACTGCGGCGCTTACCTGTTCAGTACCACACCTTGTGTGCGGTGGCCGCCCACAAATCCAAGTCAACTCTCTCACCACCACCCTCCCGTGGGCCGCACTCTCGCTGCCCCTGTCGTGCTCAGGCTTTCTGACACGTAATGACGTGTCACGCCCGTGCTCTGGGGGCGCAAAGGCGTCCCGATGTTTCACCTTTAAGCTGTTCCGCTCTATGCTTCATTGGCCGCCCTCACACCCTGGTCAGCTTGAACCCACCACCCTCCCACAGTGCCGGTTAGCCCCCGACTCTTGCTCTGTGGGTCTCCCCCCCCCCTCTCTCTCTCCTGCCCTCTCTCTCTCTCTCTCTCCTTCTCTCTGGCCCTCCTCCCATTGCGCCCCACTCTCTCTCTCTCTCTCTCTCTCTCTCTCTCTCTCTCGCATAAAGGGGGTTTACCGTCTTTGCTCCGCGTATTGATGTGCCTGCCCGGGACACCAGCTGCTGGAGTTTCTTCCGTTCCTGCAGCTCCCGCATCAACCGGTACAATTCATTTCTTCGCGTTCTCAGGTCCCCTGATGTTTCTCCCGACGTGATCACCCCCTTGAGCTTGGAGAGTGTTTCCATGCCCGTTCTGTCACGCTGTGCTTTTTCATATACCCCAACCAGGAGGGTGTAGGCCGTTGCCGCTTCTGTTGCTGCAATTCCCAGTGATGAAAGAAACTGATAGACCGCCGGTGTGACGGAGTCCCTTGTGGAGACACGGAGGAGCTGTAGAGCTTGAAGTTCAACTGACTGCTTTTTGTTTTTGTGTTCCCGTTGGTAATTGACCGCCTTCGTTTGGATGCAGCCCAGTGCATCTTCCCACCATTGGTCTCCCGTCGAGGTGATAGACTTTAGGGAGGTCTCCAGGTCTTCCATTGCCTCGGAGTCTTGGAGGATTGCCTCTGGACATTAGAATCTGAGAATCGTGCCCTCCGTTTCGAAGGATGGGGGTGTGAATTCAGCCAAGATTGCCTTGTGGTCTGAGTTGGCAGCAAACATGGGGTACACGCTAGTCGCCAAGCTCAACAGTTCCGATGTTGTGTGTATGAGGTCAATGCGGCGTAATCTCTGTGGATCGAGCCGCTCTCCTTCCCGAGGGTAGCCGTACGTGAAGCCCGTTGGACACGATGACTCTTTGTCCTTGATATCCGTCAGAGTTGGACAATGGATGTCCACCCAAACGTCCTGCAGACCCGCTTTCGCCAAGGTTGCAACCTCTTGTTCTCGGGCACGTAAAGACGTGTCATCCTCAAATTCTGGAGGCGCAAAGGCGTCCCTATGTTTCACTACTAGACTATTGTGATCAGCACATAAAATCAGGTTTGGTCCATGCAACTCCTTGGCGATGTCTTTCCATTGCGACTGTCGTCGCGTGTGCTTGTGATGGAAATGGACCACCACTAAAGTGATCTCTAGTGGACCACTCGACAGTGAGGCTTTCAGCGCCCTGGGAGACAAGAACGTCATTGATTGTAATGTCCACTTGGATGTTTCCCACACCAGTGCCACTCCTCCCCGTCCTTCTTCATGGAGTGGTCCGTCCAAGCCATACCCGTACTTTGATAGGCACCGCGTGCCCGCCTGACGATCCTCCACCGTGACAAAGTGGGGCTCTTGGATGGCGAAGAAATCCACCTCCAGGGACCAAAGCACTGACCCCAGGGCCACTATTCGAGTTTGCTCTCGCTTTCTCATTGTTATTTTTGTTTGAAGTCCATTGACATTTTGGGATGCTTGATGCAGACGTCATCTTGCTACTCCATTGGATGACGAAGCCTCATCCTCCTTCAAGTCCCGCTTGCGTTTGAGGGAGCTGATGACCTTGTCGACTTGATCGTCCAACTCCATGGCCTTGGCCATTTCACCCGCCATGATTAAGCCTTGTTTGCGTGTCTTGGCGTCATCTGTGCTCCTGGGCCGATCTGTGATACGCTTTTTGCGCGCCTCATAGTCCGCCTCAGAGATCACAAACATTGGAGGCATTCCAGAATCCGACAAGTAGACTTTCCCAATTAGCTGCGACACACTTTCCCCGGTCAGCTGCCATGTGGCCGTGCGCATCTCCCCAACACTCCACCTGACACGGTCTGCGATGTATCAGTGTCAGGGATGTATCGGCACTATACCGAAGGAGCAAAGGCCTCAGTCAGATCCGAGAGATACCACCAAGATGCCACATCCAAGATGTACACTGTGCCCACCAGTTCCTTCTTCCACGTCGAGGGGACAGTGGGCTTGGAGATGATGTCTCTGTCGAGGAACTGTCCTGTCTTCAGGTCCTTGAAGACAGCCCCGATGGCCGCCACCAGTTCACGATACCTTGTCTTCAACAGCGAGTGCCCAGTTTTTGTGAGACCCAGCAGTAGCTTACTTGGGCCCAACACATGGATTTTCACTGGTGACTGCGCTTGCAAGACGCCTAGGATCGTCCAGAACATTGCGAGAACTGAGGCATGTTTCCTTGTGTGTCTTCTTTATCCAGACCTCATAGACAGCAGACATGTTTGTCAAGTTGGCCCCACGATACCATTCCACTGGCTGAATCTGGAACCTTGGCTTGGACCCGAATTGTGAAACCAAGGTATTCACTTGTTCCTCATTCAACTCCGTGAAAAACAACTTTGAGTTCCGTGGGTCAGTTCCCGGAAGGAGATGGACTTCATCAGAGTTCAGGCCGATAGACCCCAACAGCCCATTGATCAGGTCATTGTGGACCAAAATGGCGTACTGATTGTCCCGCACATCTGGCTCATGGAGCACCACTTTGTCAACCTCTACCCCAGGTGTCATAAGTCGCAGGAGCTTGTACGTTGGGGGCGGCGACAGGTTCCTGGAGGTGGTTGTTGTTGTTGCGTGGTTGACAGGTGGTTGTTGTGTGGTTGACAGGTGGTTGTTGTGTGGTTGACAGGTGGTTGTTGCGTGGTTGACACTGGTTGTGTGGTTGACAGGTGGTTGTTGTGTGGTTGACAGGTGGTGGTTGCGTGGTTGACGGGTGGCTGTTGTGTGGTTGACAGGTGGTTGTTGTGTGGTTGACAGGTGGTTGTTGCGTGGTTGACACTGGTTGTGTGGTTGACAGGTGGTTGTTGTGTGGTTGACAGGTGGTGGTTGCGTGGTTGACGGGTGGCTGTTGTGTGGTTGACAGGTGGTTGTTGTGTGGTTGACAGGTGGTTGTTGCGTGGTTGACAGGTGGTTGTTGCGTGGTTGACGGGTGGTTGTTGTGTGGTTGACATGTGGTTGTTGTGTGGTTGACAGGTGGTTGTGGTGTGGTTGACAGGTGGTTGTTGTGTGGCTGACAGGTGGTTGTTGCGTGGTTGACAGGTGGTTGTTGCGTGGTTGACAGGTGGTTGTTGCGTGCTTGACACGTGGTTGTTGCGTGGTTGACAGGTGGTTGTTGTGTGGTTGACAGGTGGTTGCACGCAGTGAGTGCACTTGCGGCGCGCGTGAGACTGGTGTCGGCGCGTTGGTCACTGCCTTGCGGCGCACTGTGACTGAATATGGCGCTTGCGGGACACGGCCGGACCCAATGACCGGAAACAGGTCACTCGCAAATGTGGTGGACCCCCCCCCTTTGGCGCACAGTGATGAGGACGGCATAAGGCCAGTGTTCAGGCTGCCCGCCAGAACATGTTGCAGGCGTGCCTCTTCTACCTCTTCGGCTGTACGACGTACACGGTAGACATGTGTGTGTGTGTGTGTGATTTTCGTCCTGAGTATGCTAAGCACATTGCCAGATGGCCTCACGTAGTGGTACAACAACTGGCTCTTGGTAGAACAAACAGCTCCTTTACCTAAAAACTGTAATGCCAAAAATGTTGCAGCACGCTTGAAATTTGCTTATGGGGGACACATGGGGACTTAACTTGCAACCTTGCCACCAACACCAGGCCTGGTCGTAATTCGTCGTGGCCTACTTTTTGGAACTGTGCTACAGCCAAACGTGAACTCGTGGGGGAATCAATCACGTGACATTTTCTGAGCCAGGCCACTATTGAGCCCATTCGACACTTGGTCGACAAAAAAAGAGCAGGCGCTCCTGCACGCCAGTGCACCAGCAAAGCAGAGAACTGAGCAAGCGCAAACACGCAACCACAAGAAGCCCAGGAGCTGTACTTATGCGCCATTTGTTCTGTTTCAGCCCTCTAGAGAGAGAACCTCCCCCAGGCTTGACGAAGCGATGCAGTCTCCCCTGCCCCCGCCCCCCCCCCTTTGTGACCCCGTCCCTCAAAGTGACGTGTTGCAACGCAAATCAACTCAATGGGGACTTAGCTGGCCACTCGCGTCACTGCTGTTCCTGTGAACTCCAACAGCTGCTGTGCTCCTGATGGCGGCTTGCTTGCTGCTACTACTGCTGTTGCTTTGTTTTTTTTGGTTCAGACAAAGATGAGCTGGCGGAGCCTGCTCAGTTCACAGTACTCGTGATAACCTCTCGGGATCAAGGTTCCGAGCTGTCCAGTGCTACGATGATCCCACAACGGGTGTGGTAGCGGATCTGACACGTAGTGAGGATTAGCTGAATCTGAAACCTGCTACTACTGCTGCTGCTTGTCATGCCCCCAATGAAGCCCACGAAGCGCCGCACATGACCACCCTGCCCTCCCTTGGGTGTGGTATGAGTGGGGCTCTGGTGGGTGAGGCTTGGGTGGTGCTCGGGTGGCGCATGTATTGGTTTGGATGGCGAGCAACCGGGAATCAGATTGGATTACCCATGTGCAGTACAAAGTTTGATATCCCCCACAGAAGAGAGGAAGGGTCTGATCTCCCTTCTGGGACCCAATCTAATTGCTGGCTGCAATGTTCTGCGACAGCACGTGTATTCTGAGAAGACGGTCAGTGGCACATAGAACCAAAGTGAGCTTGCGAGGGCCTCTTGGATCACAGGTTGGGCAGAATCCACCACAACATTCCGCGGTTCTTTTCCAGCAGACCCCTCATATAGCATGCATCAGACATGCCATGAGCATCTGGTAGGGAAAGTGGTTCTCAGTAACAATCGGCCCCGTATCAAAGGCCACTCAGTAATACCCGCCCCCTGCACCACCAGAACTCAGTGGGAACGTGCTGCGTCGAGTGTGTAGCTGAGTAGGACCTTGCTCCATCTGATCACATCTGAGCCGCCAGACGCTAGTGGCAAGTCTGGCACACACCACAACGAAAGTCTTCCTTTTCGTGCGACCAGGCAGGACCTTGAGTTGTCCAGGACATCTGCGGAGTTCCTGGCCGGGGCCCGGGGCGCTCAGAAAAATGGCAGTCATCCACCCAACAGAGCAGAGGCGCAAGACGTTTTGTGGGTCCGAGACGGGGAACCCCAGCTGGCCGCTGCCTGCGCAGCCCTGCGTAGGGCCGTCATCGATCTGCGAGGGCGGGCATCGATCTGCGAGGGCGGCGTGCCTCCCCGCACGGGGTCGTCATCAGTCTATGGGGACTTCACAACACCAGCGGGCTTCGACCCCGGATGCACCGAACGAGCGCCATCCGCCCGTGCCATCGTCCAGCGCGTCGGCGCGCTGTGCCGGGGCAAACCCTTGCCCCGCAGCAGGGTCAGTGCATCCACCGGCCTGGCGAGCCCTACTGCTTGTACACACGGGGGTGGAGGACGCCGACGTACGGCAGAGAGCGGTACTTCTCTTTGTAGTCCATGCCGTAGCCCACGACAAACTCGTCAGGGCAGACCAGGCCCACGTAGTCCGGCTCGACGGGCACGATCCGCCGGGCCGCCTTGTTCAGCAGCACGCACGACCGGACGGACGCCGCGCCGCGGTCGCGCATCAGCTTCTCCAAACTGGCCATGGTCTGTCCCGAGTCGCAGATCTCGTCCAACAGCAGCACGTGCTTGCCGTAGACGGGGGTGTCCAGGTCCTTCTTGATTTTGACGTTGCCGCTGGACACAGTGCCAGCGCCGTAGCTGCTGACGGTCACAAACTGCACTTCGTGGGGGACTTCAATGTGCCTGACGAGGTCCGCCATGAACACGAACACGCCAGTCATGAGTCCTACCACCACCAGGTCCTTGAAGAGAAAGGAGGGGCAGGGAGGGAGGGATGGAAGGGGGGAGGGAGGGAGGGAGGGAGCGGGGGAGGGAGCGGGGGAGGGAGGGAGGGAGGGAGGGAGGGAGGGAGGGAGGGAGCGGGGGAGGGAGGGAGGGAGGGAGGGAGGGAGGGAGGGAGGGAGGGAGGGAGGGAGGGAGGGACGGATGGACGGAGGTAGGGAGGGCAGGGGGGGGGGGGTTGGCACAAGGCCTCGGTATCTGATCGTTTGCCTTTGGCGGCGCCTATTGGCCTCTCGCCACTGCTCATTCTGACCCTCTGTGGGCCCGACCGTGTTTTGGTTGTGTCAACGGAGCCCCCGGATGACTTGTCCTGTTTGACTACTCCAGGGTCGGCTGTCCCGGAGACGGGCTGTTGCCCGTGCCGTTGACCAGGTGCATCCAGATGCACACTCCGAGTCCATGCTGGGTTTGCCGACTCCATCACTGACTTGAGCGCGCTTGGGTGTGCATCTGCAGGATAATTGTCCTGACAGGGACTTCTGATAACCACTATGATTCTTTCCCGTTTTTCCTTTCCTTCTTCTCCTTCTGCGCTCTGCACCGTTTTCGGCGAGCGCGGTCTGCCCTGTCCTGTTACCCTCCTTGGTTCGTCCCTTTCCCCCTGCCCAGTTTCTTCCCTGCCCTCTCCATTCTTTCTGCCCTGGGGGGCATTGGGTGGCGGGGGTGCGTGTTGCTGTAGGGAGGGGGTAGAGGAGGGGGCGGGGGAGGGGGAGTGGGAGTGGGTTCGTCTCTCCCTGCCCCCTCCTTCCCCTTGAGGAGGGAGATCCTAGCTCAAGGGGGCTCCTTGTTGGTGTCGGTGTGCTTGGTGTGGGTGGTTTTGGCCACTTGCTTCTGCTGGCCCACATATCCCACTCTGTCCTGGGCGTAGTTGTATGCTGTTTGCTGGCATGATGGCCTTAGCTGGCGCGGGTGGCGTCACATAGGTCAACAAGCGCTCCACATACGCACGTTCTGGTATGCATATGCAGCAATGTTCGGCAGTTCATTCAATAGGGCTCCTCATTGCTGACCATTATGTACACATCATGGACCACATATCGTTCAATGGCTGCCGTGTTTTGTCGACCACCCAAGGCAGTCTGCATGTTACTACTGGGGCAGCTTCAGATGTGCACGAGACCCCGCTTAGAGGCTGGCACACAATCGGCCACAGGTCTGATGGTTAACCTTAGGCTGGGAGGTATGGGAGGGGAGAGAGTCAGGCCGGCAAGCTAGATTTATCGCTGGATCCTACGTTTCCCAGTTGAGCTAACCTCTGTGCTAAACTCCATTGCAGAGCCCTCGTCACTTGTCATAAAGTCAGGCTCATTCTGGTGGTCAACACCTGGGACAGGACCAGTGAGTCGTCTGACATGGGTTCATTCAAAGATCTGCTGGGCTGTTCATCAGTCAGAAAGAGACGCCTGGCTGAAAATTCATGTTCACTGAGCTGTGGGTCCTGAAGGGCCCGCAGAGTGAAGGGGTCTGCCTCACAGAGGGGGCTGACCTCCACCCCTGTGAGTCCCGATCTGGGCTCCACATCCAAGGGGTTGCTCCTTAGGGGCGTCGCCAGGGGTGTGAGGGTGGGGGGGGGGGGGGTAACTCGCACTCTGACTGTGGCATACAAGGGTGAGGCAAGTCTTCCCGCTGAAGCAAGTGCATCCGCTCTGTCATTTCCTGCTATGTCTGTATGGCTTGGGACCTTAACCCAGCAGAACTGGGCCAAGGAAACATCAAGAACCTGCATGAGATCAATCCAGAGGTCAACATTGGTGACCGGGCCCTGGGGCGAGACCCAGCCATTAGCCCTCCATCGCATGGCATTACCCTGCAAGCCCGAGTGAACATACGAGGAATCAGTCATAACCGCTACCCTCCCCCCCCTTTGTAATAGCTACGCCAAAGTACGGAATTAATACGGTCCCTACGCCTACTGTAGCTATTACAAGGGCTAGCTTGCGCACGACACATACAACTACCGACATACACGTGAGAGAATGCATCGTATGAGTGCACCTTAACCTCCGCCCATATAGTACACAAAGATCCCCCAAATCAGAGCTATGTGGGTTCAAGTGGGCAAACACTCACAACAAATGTGTCCATGACCCAATGTAGCTGGCAAATTTGTCACCAAACCCATGTGTTATGCGGCTGCACTACATTTGTACCGAATTAAAATTAGGTACCAAATTAATACGGTCCCTACGCCTACTGTAGCTATTACAAGGGCGTAGCTATTACAAGGGGGGGAGGGGGTACCTGTACCGACTGCCGTCCACAATGCATCTCCAGCCCTGCTCTAAGCTCCGCTCGATTCACTGTCTGCCTGGTGTGGGGGGGCAAGTGGGCCGCCGATTCCCACCCCTGTGGGCCGTAGCAACCCCACCCCCCTATCCAGCCCACCCCCGCCACCCACTCTGCCGAACCGTCCGTGTAAACAAGGATGCGCCCTGCCGCCTCATGATTGGCTATTTCCGCTTTGGCTACCGCGGCCAACTGTAGTTTGTGCACTTGTTTGCGTTGTTTTTTTGCGTGTCTCTCTTCTGCTTCATTTGGTGGTGTCCAATATTCAATTTTGGCGCGGCTGGGGGGGGAGGGGGAGAAGAGATGCACAAAATACTTGTCATACTGGGCATTGTGTCGCCTGCCCAGAGTCTGTTTTGAGGTCGCCATAATCATCCATTTTCAGGTTTGCGCATCCACGCAGAGCTATGGATGCCTGTGCACCATTTCTATTCTTTTTTGCTTCAATTCCACAGAAACTGGCGGCTGCGAAGGTGAGTTCTCATCGCAGGTACCTAGGTACCTGGTACATTATGGTGCAGGACCAGGGTCATATACCTTGCCCCCCCTTGAAATCTCCCCCCCAATGTTGTGACAGTCACAAAGTGACCCCCCCCCAAGGGGAGGGGGGGGGGGGGCTGCACCACACAGCGGTAGCACTAAAACTGCAGCAGCTCAAGTATAACCTAAAGAAAAGTTTCTTCGGCTGCTTCAGCGCGTAGTGTTTCCTATGCTTTTCGGGAAGGAATTCATTTTAAGGAGCAATAGTCCATGGGGTCATCGCCATATCTACACCGAGCCTGATGTCAGCGTAACCCGACGTGCGCGATGGGCTGTCCCACCGCACCTGACGACACAGTCTCTAACTCCCGAGTTGGTACGAACCGCCGGGATGCACCCGAACCCAGTGAGCTGGTTAATACCACCGCTGCTCAACCTAAAGTGTGAGACGGTCTGCACCACCGCATTGGCGGAGGGCGATAAACTGCCGTGTCGTTGTCATACCCTGGCCCTGGCAAGCACTATCCTTCAGCGAGTCTAACCATGCATCTGTCCCTTCCTATGCTGTTCGGGACGAGTGACACCCCCCCCGCAGAATTTCAAAAGGGGGGGAAGGCATTTGAAGGGGGGGCAAGGTACATGCGCACTCTTCTTATTCAGGCGCCTGCATACCACTGTGGGCATGCAGTGGCACGTAGTTGATGTGTTCAAGTGCCTGAGAGCATCAGCCCCTTCGGCAATACTTCTGCACTGTCTGCCCGGTCCACGCTTACATCACCCTCATGGGGGGGGCGTACCATCGGGCCATACGCCGACTCCCTCCCACTTTCCAGCCAATTTCAGGGCGGGGGGTCTGGGGCCGGCTGAAGGGGAGGGGGGCACCCGGACCCCAACATATATGGCTTAACATGACCCCCTCATCGCGCTAGACATTTTTGCGGAATGTATGTTGGCAAGAAAAATTGCTATAGGGGGGGGGGGTGTCCTTAATGGTGCCTATAGTCCAGCAGACTACCCCCACTGGAGTTTGAACCCAGGACCATTCAGTTGCAGAGGTACTGCTTTACCCACTAGGGTATGGGCCATCTGTGACACACCTCTGCACAGGAGTGGTATTCATATTTGGTCCAATTTGGTTTTCATCCATTATTGGGTTCTCCTCAAAAAAACTGCGCATTTTGAGTACAGACACATGGGGTGAAAACCAATTTTTTCACCCTCTACTAGTTCAAGCAAAATTTCCTTAGGGCGCCTTTGGCGCCCATGGTCCGGCACTTTCCAGCCAATTTCCAGGGGGGGGGTTGGGGGGGGGAGTCGGCGTAAAGGGTCCGGTCCCGGCGAGCCCCCCGTGATCACCCTGTCTTCCTGGGTGCACACTCTAAGCCATTGGTGGATTGGGGACTCAGTCATAGATTGTTACTTGAGTTTTTTTTTTAACCCGTGAACGAAGTTCCACCAAGTGTCCATCGAGAGTACACATAGCAGGTCATGGGTCAGTGACAGGGCCGGCTGTGGGTGTGGGTTAGGTATGACCTACCCCTACCAAGACGGCTGCGGCGGGGTGGCGGGAGGAACGAGTCCTGCGCCTTGCCCCACCCCTGTCGCCCCGTTTGCACGGGTGTGCACGTCCTCACGGACCTCTTGGGGGTGTTACAATCCAGTCAAAACAATGACATCGCCCCCAGATTGTTACTTGAGTGAGTGAATGAGAAAAAAAGTGATTTTTTTTCCAGGCTCAACAGGTTCAACAGTTCCAATGAGTACATTATGAGCTCTCAGGCAACAGTGAGTGAGTGAGTGAGCGAGGGAGTGAGGAAGGGAGCGATGAGTGAGTGAGCGCCCAAAGGGAGTGAAGGAGGCAAGGAGGGAGTCGTGAGGGAGTCACACAGTAAAGCAGGGGGAGGACCTTCCCCAGGTAGTCTTTGCTGATCTGTTTGCCCAGTTCAGAGATTCGGTTCTGGATGTCCTCCTCTGTGAAAAGCTTTCGCGCCATATCGTCATCTGCCCACTTCTTCTGCTGTGCTGTCGCAGGCACCTCGGGAGCAATGTGCTTCTCAATCTTTTCCAGACGGGTGACAACTTGACGCATCACCTCTGCCAGCTCCGCGCTTGTGTCCTTGGCAGAAAGTTGCAACCGCTGCTGTGCCAGACCCACCATCATGCAGCCACTGGCAGTCCCCAATGCAAGACTCGCCAATAATCTGCCTCGCATTTTGCAGGGAGACACTGAATCCGAACGACGTGGGGGGGACAGGCAGGTGGCCGTCCATGGTGCCACCCTCTCCCAGTCCCATTTTCCTCCGCCCTCTTCAAAGAAGGGAACTCCTAAAATTCTGTGTGGACCAGCCCATATTGCAACACAACACTGCCAGCAAAGAGCACCAACGTTGGGAGAGCCCCACTTTTGCAGTGTTGAGCCCTTTGGGGGAGGCCGCACGCAGGTCAAAGAGCGCTCCACACATGCACGTCCTGGTATGCATATGCAGCAATGTTCAGCAGTTCCAATCAGCACTATGTGACAAACAGCTCGTACACTTGGTCATTGTTCATGGCTTGGCCTTATTTTGTCAGCCACAACCTCTAGCTTACATTCCACTGCATTGTTCACCTGCATCACAACCGGCAGGTCCTTGCTCTGTCTCTGGCACTCAGTCGGCCAGACCTGTCGGTTAGGGTTTAGGCAGGGCGAAGTTGGGGACAAGGTGGAGAGGGTAGGGGGGGGAGTGGTGGGCCTCCTGATACCGCCGCTTACGTGTAGAGCCTTGGGGGAGAGCCATACACAGGTCATAAAGCGCTCCACACATGCACGTCCTGGTATGCATATGCAGCAATGTTCGGCAGTTCCATGACAAAGGCCTGGGCTCACCATTTAAAGGCTTGGACTCACCATTTAAAGGCTTGGGCTCACCATTTAAAGGCTTGGGCTCACCATTTGAGGGCTTGGGCTCACCATTTAAAGGCTTGGGCTCACCATTTAAAGGCTTGGGCTCACCATTTAAAGGCTTGGGCTCACCATTTAAAGGCTTGGGATCACCATTTGAGGGCTTGGGCTCACTATTTAAAGGCTTGGGATCCCCATTTAAAGGCTTGGGATCACCATTTGAAGGCTTGGGCTCACCATTTGAAGGCTCGGGCTCACCATTTAAAGGCCTGGGATCACCATTTAAAGGCGTGGGATCACCATTTGAAGGCGTGGGCTCACCATTTACAGACTTGGGCTCACCATTTAAAGGCCTGGGCTCACCATTTGAAGGCGTGGGCTCGCCATTTAAAGGCTTGGGATCACCATTTGAGGGCTTGGGCTCACCATTTAAAGGCTTGGGCTCACCATTTAAAGGCTTGGGCTCACCATTTAAAGGCTTGTGATCACCATTTGAGGGCTTGGGCTCACCATTTAAAGGCTTGGACTCACCATTTAAAGGCTTGGGCTCACCATTTAAAAGGCCTAGGCTCACCATTTGAAGGCTTGGGCTCACCATTTAAAGGCTTGGGCTCACCATTTAAAGGCTTGGGCTCACCATTTAAAGGCTTGGGATCACCATTTAAAGGCTTGGGCTCACCATTTAAAGGCTTGGGCTCACCATCTAAAGGCCTGAGCTCACCATTTAAAGGCTTGTGATCACCATTTAAAGGCTTGGGATCACCATTTAAAGGCTTGGCCTCACCATTTAAAGGCTTGGCCTCACCATTTAAAGGCTTGGGCTCACCATTTGAAGGCTTGGGATCACCATTTGAGGGCTTGGGCTCACCATTTAAAGGCTTGGGATCACCATTTAAAGGCCTGGGATCACCATTTGAAGGCGTGGGCTCACCATTTAAAGGCTTGGGCCCACCATCTAAAGGCCTGAGCTCACCATTTAAAGGCTTGGGATCACCATTTAAAGGCTTGGCCTCACCATTTAAAGGCTTGGGATCACCATTTAAAGGCCTGGGATCACCATTTAAAGGCGTGGGCTCACCATTTACAGACTTGGACTCACCATTTAAAGGCTTGGGCTCACCATTTAAAGGCCTGGGCTCACCATTTGAAGGCGTGGGCTCGCCATTTAAAGGCTTGGGCTCACCATTTAAAGGCTTGGACTCACCATTTAAAGGCTTGGGCTCACCATTTAAAAGGCCTAGGCTCACCATTTGAAGGCTTGGGCTCACCATTTAAAGGCTTGGGCTCACCATTTAAAGGCCTGGGATCACCATTTAAAGGCTTGGGCTCACCATTTAAAGGCTTGTGATCACCATTTGAGGGCTTGGGCTCACCATTTAAAGGCTTGTGATCACCATTTAAAGGCTGGGGATCACCATTTAAAGGCTTGGCCTCACTGTTTAAAGGCTTGGCCTCACCATTTAAAGGCTTGGGATCACCATTTGAAGGCGTGGGCTCACCATTTAAAGGCTTGGCCTCACCATTTAAAGGCTTGGGATCACCATTTAAAGGCCTGGGATCACCATTTGAAGGCGTGGGCTCACCATTTAAAGGCTTGGGCCCACCATCTAAAGGCCTGAGCTCACCATTTAAAGGCTTGGGATCACCATTTAAAGGCTTGGCCTCACCATTTAAAGGCTTGGGATCACTATTTAAAGGCCTGGGATCACCATTTAAAGGCGTGGGCTCACCATTTACAGACTTGGACTCACCATTTAAAGGCTTGGGCTCACCATTTAAAGGCCTGGGCCCACCATTTACAGACTTGGACTCACCATTTAAAGGCTTGGGCTCACCATTTAAAGGCTTGGACTCACCATTTAAAGGCTTGGGCTCACCATTTAAAAGGCCTAGGCTCACCATTTGAGGGCTTGGGCTCACCATTTAAAGGCTTGGGCTCACCATTTAAAGGCTTGGGATCACCATTTAAAGGTTTGGGCTCACCATTTAAAGGCTTGTGATCACCATTTGAGGGCTTGGGCTCACCATTTAAAGGCTTGTGATCACCATTTAAAGGCTTGGGATCACCATTTAAAGGCTTGGCCTCACCATTTAAAGGCTTGGCCTCACCATTTAAAGGCTTGGGATCACCATTTGAAGGCGTGGGCTCACCATTTAAAGGCTTGGCCTCACCATTTAAAGGCTTGGGATCACCATTTGAAGGCGTGGGCTCACCATTTAAAGGCTTGGGCCCACCATCTAAAGGCCTGAGCTCACCATTTAAAGGCTTGGGCTCACCATTTAAAGGCTCGGGCTCACCATTTAAAGGCTTGGGATCACCATTTAAAGGCGTGGGATCACCATTTACAGACTTGGACTCACCATTTAAAGGCTTGGGCTCACCATTTAAAGGCCTGGGCTCACCATTTGAAGGCGTGGGCTCGCCATTTAAAGGCTTGGGATCACCATTTGAGGGCTTGGGCTCACCATTTAAAGGCTTGGGCTCACCATTTAAAAGGCTTGGGCTCACCATTTAAAGGCTTGGCCTCGCCATTTAAAGGCTTGTGATCACCATTTGAGGGCTTGGGCTCACCATTTAAAGGCCTGGGCTCACCATTTAAAGGCTTGGCCTCACCATTTAAAGGCTTGGGATCACCATTTGAAGGCGTGGGCTCACCATTTAAAGGCTTGGCCTCACCATTTAAAGGCTTGGGATCACCATTTAAAGGCTTGGGATCACCATTTGAAGGCGTGGGCTCACCATTTAAAGGCTTGGGCCCACCATCTAAAGGCCTGAGCTCACCATTTAAAGGCTTGGGATCACCATTTAAAGGCTTGGGATCACCATTTAAAGGCTTGGGATCACCATTTAAAGGCTTGGGATCACCATTTAAAGGCTTGGGCTCACCATTTAAAGGCATGGGCTCACCATTTGAAGGCTTGGGCTCACCATTTAAAGGCTTGGGCTCACCATTTAAAGGCTTGGGATCACCATTTAAAGGCTTGGGCTCACCATTTAAAGGCTTGTGATCACCATTTGAGGGCTTGGGCTCACCATTTAAAGGCTTGTGATCACCATTTAAAGGCTGGGGATCACCATTTAAAGGCTTGGCCTCACTGTTTAAAGGCTTGGCCTCACCATTTAAAGGCTTGGGATCACCATTTGAAGGCGTGGGCTCACCATTTAAAGGCTTGGCCTCACCATTTAAAGGCTTGGGATCACCATTTAAAGGCCTGGGATCACCATTTGAAGGCGTGGGCTCACCATTTAAAGGCTTGGGCCCACCATCTAAAGGCCTGAGCTCACCATTTAAAGGCTTGGGATCACCATTTAAAGGCTTGGCCTCACCATTTAAAGGCTTGGGATCACCATTTAAAGGCCTGGGATCACCATTTAAAGGCGTGGGCTCACCATTTACAGACTTGGACTCACCATTTAAAGGCTTGGGCTCACCATTTAAAGGCCTGGGCCCACCATTTACAGACTTGGACTCACCATTTAAAGGCTTGGGCTCACCATTTAAAGGCTTGGGATCACCATTTAAAGGCTTGGGCTCACCATTTAAAGGCTTGTGATCACCATTTGAGGGCTTGGGCTCACCATTTAAAGGCTTGTGATCACCATTTAAAGGCTTGGGCTCACCATTTAAAGGCTTGGCCTCACCATTTAAAGGCTTGGCCTCACCATTTAAAGGCTTGGGATCACCATTTGAAGGCGTGGGCTCACCATTTAAAGGCTTGGCCTCACCATTTAAAGGCTTGGGATCACCATTTGAAGGCGTGGGCTCACCATTTAAAGGCTTGGGCCCACCATCTAAAGGCCTGAGCTCACCATTTAAAGGCTTGGGCTCACCATTTAAAGGCTCGGGCTCACCATTTAAAGGCTTGGGATCACCATTTAAAGGCGTGGGATCACCATTTACAGACTTGGACTCACCATTTAAAGGCTTGGGCTCACCATTTAAAGGCCTGGGCTCACCATTTGAAGGCGTGGGCTCGCCATTTAAAGGCTTGGGATCACCATTTGAGGGCTTGGGCTCACCATTTAAAGGCTTGGGCTCACCATTTAAAAGGCTTGGGCTCACCATTTAAAGGCTTGGCCTCGCCATTTAAAGGCTTGTGATCACCATTTGAGGGCTTGGGCCCACCATTTAAAGGCCTGGGCTCACCATTTAAAGGCTTGGCCTCACCATTTAAAGGCTTGGGATCACCATTTGAAGGCGTGGGCTCACCATTTAAAGGCTTGGCCTCACCATTTAAAGGCTTGGGATCACCATTTAAAGGCTTGGGATCACCATTTAAAGGCTTGGCCTCACCATTTAAAGGCTTGGGATCACCATTTAAAGGCTTGGGATCACCATTTGAAGGCGTGGGCTCACCATTTAAAGGCTTGGGCCCACCATCTAAAGGCCTGAGCTCACCATTTAAAGGCTTGGGATCACCATTTAAAGGCTTGGCCTCACCATTTAAAGGCTTGGGATCACCATTTAAAGGCCTGGGATCACCATTTAAAGGCTTGGGCTCACCATTTAAAGGCATGGGCTCACCATTTGAAGGCTTGGGCTCACCATTTAAAGGCTTGGGCTCACCATTTAAAGGCTTGGGATCACCATTTAAAGGCTTGGGCTCACCATTTAAAGGCTTGTGATCACCATTTGAGGGCTTGGGCTCACCATTTAAAGGCTTGTGATCACCATTTAAAGGCTGGGGATCACCATTTAAAGGCTTGGCCTCACTGTTCAAAGGCTTGGCCTCACCATTTAAAGGCTTGGGATCACCATTTGAAGGCGTGGGCTCACCATTTAAAGGCTTGGCCTCACCATTTAAAGGCTTGGGATCACCATTTAAAGGCCTGGGATCACCATTTGAAGGCGTGGGCTCACCATTTAAAGGCTTGGGCCCACCATCTAAAGGCCTGAGCTCACCATTTAAAGGCTTGGGATCACCATTTAAAGGCTTGGCCTCACCATTTAAAGGCTTGGGATCACCATTTAAAGGCCTGGGATCACCATTTAAAGGCGTGGGCTCACCATTTACAGACTTGGACTCACCATTTAAAGGCTTGGGCTCACCATTTAAAGGCCTGGGCCCACCATTTACAGACTTGGACTCACCATTTAAAGGCTTGGGCTCACCATTTAAAGGCTTGGACTCACCATTTAAAGGCTTGGGCTCACCATTTAAAAGGCCTAGGCTCACCATTTGAGGGCTTGGGCTCACCATTTAAAGGCTTGGGCTCACCATTTAAAGGCTTGGGATCACCATTTAAAGGCTTGGGCTCACCATTTAAAGGCTTGTGATCACCATTTGAGGGCTTGGGCTCACCATTTAAAGGCTTGTGATCACCATTTAAAGGCTTGGGATCACCATTTAAAGGCTTGGCCTCACCATTTAAAGGCTTGGCCTCACCATTTAAAGGCTTGGGATCACCATTTGAAGGCGTGGGCTCACCATTTAAAGGCTTGGCCTCACCATTTAAAGGCTTGGGATCACCATTTAAAGGCCTGGACTCACCATTTGAAGGCGTGGGCTCACCATTTAAAGGCTTGGGCCCACCATCTAAAGGCCTGAGCTCACCATTTAAAGGCTTGGGCTCACCATTTAAAGGCTCGGGCTCACCATTTAAAGGCCTGGGATCACCATTTAAAGGCGTGGGATCACCATTTACAGACTTGGACTCACCATTTAAAGGCTTGGGCTCACCATTTAAAGGCCTCGGCTCACCATTTGAAGGCGTGGGCTCGCCATTTAAAGGCTTGGGATCACCATTTGAGGGCTTGGGCTCACCATTTAAAGGCTTGGGCTCACCATTTAAAAGGCTTGGGCTCACCATTTAAAGGCTTGGCCTCGCCATTTAAAGGCTTGTGATCACCATTTGAGGGCTTGGGCTCACCATTTAAAGGCCTGGGCTCACCATTTAAAGGCTTGGCCTCACCATTTAAAGGCTTGGGATCACCATTTGAAGGCGTGGGCTCACCATTTAAAGGCTTGGCCTCACCATTTAAAGGCTTGGGATCACCATTTAAAGGCTTGGGATCACCATTTGAAGGCGTGGGCTCACCATTTAAAGGCTTGGGCCCACCATCTAAAGGCCTGAGCTCACCATTTAAAGGCTTGGGATCACCATTTAAAGGCTTGGCCTCACCATTTAAAGGCTTGGGATCACCATTTAAAGGCCTGGGATCACCATTTAAAGGCTTGGGCTCACCATTTAAAGGCATGGGCTCACCATTTGAAGGCTTGGGATCACCATTTAAAGAGCCCAAGCTTGGGCCCACCATTTACAGACTTGGATCACCATTTCAAGGCTTGGGCTCACCATTTAAAGGCTTGGGATCACCATTTAAAGGCTTGGCCTCACCATTTAAAGGCTTGGGCTCACCATTTAAAGGCTTGGACTCACCATTTAAAGGCTTGGGCTCACCCTTTAAAGGCTTGGCCTCACCATTTAAAGGCCTGGGCTCACCATTTAAAGGCTTGGGCTCACCATTTGAGGCTTGGGCTCACCATTTAAAGACTTGGGCTTACATTCTAAAGGCTTGGGCTCACCATTTAAAGGCATGGCTCACCATCTAAAGGCTTGGGCTCACCATTTAAATGGTTTCACAATTGGCCGGAGCCACTGAATTGCTATGCTACACAACCTCATGCTTGTGGACTCTGTCTGCCCTATTGAGCCTTCGGGGAGGGGGGGCGGCTCCAAAAAGGGAGCGCAATGATCAGTTCTGATGAAGTGAATGCATTCTTAATATCAAAGTCAGCACATGTCTTCTTTTTTGGTGGCCGCCCATACAACAAGAGAATGCTCTCTGCTGTACACTGTGCACATGTTGTGTAGAAAATATGGCACTTTGGGAATAGAATGTGCATGAAAAGAAGACTCTGGGGGAATCCTTGCACGTCGCGCGCAGTGCGTGCTACTTTTAGACTAGATTCCCCTGTGAAGAACCCCCATACCGACCCCTTCCAAACACCCTCAAAATTAGGCCACCCTAGCTACCCAAATGCCCCTAAATTTAAGTCACTCAAACTACCCTAGCTCAAGACAAATGCAAGCTACCTTCCCTTTATATAAGACATCATGCAGAATGCAGAAAGCCACACACATATCCTCTTTTTTGTTCAATTGAAAGCTCATTCACCCTACCAGCTAGTCCCAAAGCCGCGTAATGTGTCCACCTCATCCTCAAATTGGACCCGGGGGCAAAGTTTCTTGCAGGAGGGAATCCACGTCAACCTCTGTTTTCGACTTGTGGTACAACCACGCTTCCTCATAAGCAGGGATGCGGCCTCGCATGGGGCATTCGACTGTGGGGGAATCTTTGCACTGCGCGCGCACTGCACGCGCACTGCGCGCTACTTTTAGACTATGTTCCCCCTGAAGAGCCCCCAAGTACACCCCTTGGAAACGCCCTTAGAATTAGGTGACCCAAACTGCCCCAGCTCAAGAAAGTTGCAAACTACCTTCCCTTCACACAACACACACATGTTCCTTACGATGCCCCAGTGCCACATGGGTGGTTTCGGTTGTGAGGAAGGGGCTCTCTCCTTTCCCTTGCGGTTAGAATCGGATTGGGGTAGAGATTGTGTAGCCACAGGGGGTTGCGAGGACCGAGAGGGTTGAGGGAGACTGGAGCTGGGCGAAGCCACATCGGCCCGAGGGGGCGCAGCAACACAAAAAGCATCCAATGTGCGTTGCCGCTTTTCTAGGACCTGCTGCGCATGTTTTGCTTGTTTCTTGGCCTCTCTCTCTCTCTTCTCGCGGCGCAAACGGTCAATCTCAGGCTACAGTGTTGGCGCTTCACTGCCGCCTTCAGAGAATGGTTGGCCATCAAGCCCCTCCTGGATAATTACACTTTCCTCATCCCTTGGTAAGTGGTTACCCTTGCCGAACCGCAAGATCTGCTCAATCACCTTTGGCACACCCAAACAAAGGGGAACAAAATCAAAAGTCAAAACCTCCGCTAGGGGTCACCATGATGCGCCTAGGGGCCCCTAGTATCTCAAAGTATGGGTCTCCAGTACGGCCAGACGCCCAAATAGTTGCACTGCGCGCGCATTGCGCGTAAGGCTCCCCCTGTGGTTAGGCAAAAACCGGGGAGTGTGTCACGTCAACTCGAGGGGCCACACCAAAGCGTGGGAGTCCATCACCCCAACTCAAGGGCCCACACCAAAGTGTGGGAGTCCATGGTGAAGATGAGCAAAAAAACAGTGTGAAAAGGGGTGGAAATGTGTGAAAGTGGGTGAAAATCCAAAAATGCCATGTCTCCCATGTGGAAGAAGCATCAAAACCTATGCTAGGGGCAACAATGATGCCCCTAGTATCACAAAGTATGGGTCTCCATTACGGCTAGACGCCCAAATAGTTGCACTGCGCCCGCACTGCGCTAAGGGCGCCCCCTCTTGATGGCGAAGTCCACGGACAGCCAGGAGGTTGACCCACACATTTTTTCGTGTTTTTTCATACCCCCCTCCCCCCAAAAAAGAAGTCCACTAGTTGCATGGTGACTGGGTGAGGGGCAGTTGGGAGTCTGGACTCTAACGGGACTGAGCAGCTGTATTTTGAAAGCACTAGTGCACTGGTGCAGTCCCGCTCTTGGGGATATTACCTGCGCACTGTGTAACATGTTGAAACAAACTACGGAGAAAGGGTCATTCCTCGGGACCCCTAAAATGGTGCATGATGGAGGCTTCTGGTTGTTGTTATTTCTTGGTGGGCTCTCGATGGTTGCTGTTATTTCTTGGTGGGCTCTGGATGGTTGCTATTATCTCCTGGCTGGGTATCCTGTGCTTTTTTTCCACAGGTGGTTTGTACACATGGCCGGTGTCGGGGCCAGACCACACCACTTGAATCCATACGATGCCATACACACCACACCACACCACACCACACCACACCACACCACACCACACCACACCACACCACACCACACCACACCACACCACACCACACCACACCACACCACACCACACCACACCACACCACACCACACCACACCACTGGTGACCTGGCACCAGTCTAAAAACCCTCAGGATGGTAGCTGTAGGACGGATTGCCTACACGCACTGCCACGCTCGAAGCCAGTCGTGAATCGTCGTGATAGTCGTGCCACCACGTGACTCAGCTCTAGCCATTGTGGCCTCTTCTCCGCTCTGCTCCACCCGCATGGTGCACTTTGTCTCTCCCTCTTATTCCCGTGTCTCCAAGGGCTGAGTGCCGCACCTCGGGTGCGTCCCTCCCCCTTGCTAGCCACCTCTTGCTCACAGTGGGCGCAACGTTCTACAATCGGCTCTGGCAAGACGTCGACCTCGCCGTGGCAATCTTCCAGGCCGCTACGCGGGGAGCCGCGACGGGGACTGCATTCGACGTATCCGCCGCTCAAGCGTGACGCCTTGTGCAGGGGTATCATAAGTCGTCAGCTTCGTCGTCCCATCGTGGGGCCCCTCTCCCCTATGCGCCACTAGGGTCGCAGCACCACGCGCCAGCGCGGTGCTCCCCTCGCACCCCCGTCCTCGTGAGTCCTGGGACCCCCACTCGCCGGCCCGCTCCGCCAGGCGGCCCCATGTTGCTCTGCGCCCTCGCGCCATGCTCTTTGTTTCGTCACACTATGGCCACGCTCGTGGCACCCTTTATTTCTTTCCTGTGCGCCCCGTCCAGTGGGGGCTGCCTATGTTGTCTGTGCTCCTCCGTTTGCCAACACCCCGGTTTGTCGCCCCCCCCCCCCAGCGCCTTGCGGCCACAGGCCACCCGCTCCTTTCTCGCCACAGCCTACCATGTCAGACCGCTCAACGCCGTCCCAGGACACCCCCTCTCCCGCCCCCGACACCGGTCGAGGCGGCGCCATTCGTCGGGGGCCGTTCCCCATGTTTCTGATGGAAATTGCCCAGTCCGACGACGCTGACCGTCTCCTACGAGAGCTGGACATGTTGAAGGATGACGCGCTCGAAGCTGCGGATACAGCCATCCAGGCCACCGACCCCGCCCTGGCTGACTTATGTGACGCCCTGTGATGGACAGCTGCCGACGGCGACATCGAGGCTATTACAGCCGTGACGGGGGCGTGGACGCCACGGGGACTCCTGCTCACGGCCACCGTTACGGTCGCCGCAGGCCCGTCTGACACGAAGGTCATCGAACACGTCCCCCTGTCGCTGGTACAGGGAGGCCCGCTGCTGGAGTATGTATCCAAGGACCCTGAGGCTCTCACAGCAGCACTCGTCACGCGATGGAGTCCAAGCCATGTTCCGATCTCAGCGTCACGCCTTCGCAGCCAAGTCTTCAAAGGCCTGTACACGGCCCGAGAACAGCCTCCATCCATCGACACTACCACTCCTCCAGACATCCAAAGCCAAAAGGTCTCCCACAAGATTCACAAGCCCATCAGCCAGTTCCTTGCCCCCCACCTCAGGCCGTCGTGGGACCGCCTCCGCACCCGCGAGGTGGTTGCAGCCTTTTGGGCGTTGCCCAATGACGTGCATGCGGTCCTGCAAGCGGCCCATATCCCGACAGCAGACCTCGTCCCGCTGAAGTTCGGACTTCTGGCATGGGCCTCCTCCATCTGCCTCACTGGGCAGTACACGCCAGCCCCGGTTTGCTCGCCAGCCTGCTCGATCTGATGCAGCAGCTCCACGCTGCGGATCGGCAGGACCGAGCATTCGAGCAGCGGCCGCAGCTGCTCGGGGGTCCACATGCCATTGTTGGCGAGGGCCGGGGGCGTGGATTCCTGGGCCACAGCCCCCACCTTCGCCCTGCTGCAGGCCGGCATCGCCGACACCGCCAGCCCCCCCCCCGCTCACGCCGCCCAGCCACGCACCTTACCTCACCAAAGGCCAGGCAGCACCCAGCCCCGCCGGCACTCTGTTCGCCACGACGGCGTTCACCCCGGCGTCAGCCCTATACAGGTCCTAGGACAAGCCCGCCCCTACGGGGGCCCAACAATCGCCTTCGTCGCTGTTGCCCGAACAGACCAGGCTTTCTTTCAACCTCCCCCAGCCCGCCTCCCAAGTCCAACCGGCTGCCGCGGACCCCACGCCTCCGGAGTCGCCAGCCCCAGCCGTCGGGTCAGCCCCTCCCAGCCCCTCCCAGTTGGGGGAGCCCTTCGTCCCGGACCTGGACGTAACGGCCTACTCCACCGATTACGCTCAATTGCGTGACCAGTATGAGGCCCAGCAGCAAGAGCTGGCCGTGGCACGGGGCGACCTGGAGTCCCTCACGCGGGATCTGGACATGGTCCGCACCGAGCGGGACACTGCCCAGCAGCAAGTCCAACGTTCTGCCGCGGCGCAGCGGCAGGCCGAAGCCGTTCGGCTCAACAGCTTCATCAGGTCCATACCCCCCCTCTTGTCCATCGCCACCAAACTCCGCGGCCTCCCGTCCACGCCGCCAGCGTGCGCCAATGCCGTGCGCAGTGCGGTTCCGGCCTCTTTCGAATTGCCTACCCCCGGCTCTCAGCAATTCCTGGTCCTCGTGCCGGTCATCCTCGCCGCGGCGGTCCTCACCTCACCCCAGGCATCCGACCTCGAGGAGTTGGCTGACGTCCTCCGCAGGGCTATGGCCGCGCCGAGCCCCGTGCCGGTCCCGGAGACCCCTACGCGTGCCCCCGGGTTGTCGTTCGCCGTCCCGGACCCGATCCCTAAGCCCAGAGCGGCTACTGCCTTCCGGGCGCCGGGCGCTGCTCCCTAGCCGCCGTTGCCTACGGCTTCGCCTATTGATGCCGCACTGGCCTCCCTACTGGAGTGGACCCCGGAGATCCCCAAAGGCTGTGAGGACGAGGTTGCACACGCGTTCCACCTCCAGCTTTTCCGCCAGTACGGCGCGAACGTCAGCACCCTCCCGCAATCCCCGATCCGGGATTAGTGGGCCTGGGTCCGCAGCCATGCACCCAGTTTGCCCGGCATCGCGGACGTCCTGCGCACCTTCCTCGCCAGCCCCCCTCCTGTCCAGCAGGTTGCTGACAGTCCAGCCGCCTCCCCGGCCGAAGCCGCAGCCGCCAACCAGGCACAGGGCGCGGCCAAAAAGAAGGGGTATACGCCCCAAAAAGTTGATCCGCAGACCTTCTCAAAGGCCTTGTGGGTCGGCTGGCAAGAAGTCGACGATCCGCCGTCAGGAGAAGTCGACGCAGGACTCCTCGGAGGCATCCTCCGGGATAAATTTGGCGCCGGCCTGTCGTCCATTTCGGACGAACAACTCAACCATAAGGCCAAGTTCACGATTGTCGGAATCCGACCCGCTGAGTATGACAGAGGCATGCGACTGACCAGACAGCACACCGCTCGCGGCTGGCGAGTGACCTGGGCCGAATCCAAGAAGCAGCCGTACACTCCTTGGGTGCCTGACCCTGACAGAGACTACCCTGCCCGAAAGACCCATCGAGGGAGTCGCGGGCAAAAGCACCGCCGTCCGCGGGAGCCTGAAGATCAAGTGGACCTCACAGCGACTTCGGAATCAGAAGGAGAACAAGACCCCAAGTACCAGCGCAGGTACAGCCCCCGCCGCTCGGACAGGTCCCCGTCCCGCCGCCGCAGCCCTGGCCATCGCCGCGACAGCCTGCCGCCGAGGCGTCGCAGCGCGTACCGCGATGAGCCCCGCGCGCATTCCAGCCGCCACGACCACCATGCAGCAGCCCCCCTCCAGCCCTACCCGTACTCGGGGGACCCCCACGACCCCCGAGTAGCCATGGCCCACAACCCCTACGCTCCCCCGCCCTGGAGCCCCGCACGCATTCCAGCCGCCACGACCACCATGCAGCAGCCCCCCTCCAGCCCTACCCGTACTCGGGGGACCCCCACGACCCCCGAGTAGCCATGGCCCACAACCCCTACGCTCCCCCGCCCTGGAGCCCCGCGCGCATTCCAGCCGCCACGACCACCATGCAGCAGCCCCCCTCCAGCCCTACCCGTACTCGGGGGACCCCCACGACCCCCGAGTAGCCATGGCCCACAACCCCTACGCTCCCCCGCCCTGGAGCCCCCCAGCCGACCCCCACCGCTTTCAGCCGTACTTCGGTCGGCATCCGAGGGACCGGTAGCCTGGGACATGGGACATGGCGGGGCGCAACAAAAACATCCCCGACGCTGTGTCTCGGCTCCGCCACTCCCGCCTCGACGGCGTCCCCCACGTCCGGGACTTGCACCTGGGCGCGTACACTCCCTGCTCCCCTCCCAGAGAATGGGGCCTGGTACCGATGCCGGCCCCGAGCGCTGCCCAGTTCATCCCGCCCCCCTACGCCCTCGAAATGTGCCTACACCTGCCAGCGGGTGTGTACTACTACCGGGTGTGCAGCGGGACGGACTCCTGGCCCCGCGACGTTCTGTCGTTGGTGGGCGCCGTGCACTGCGTGCAAGTGTCTGGTTCCCATCAGATACAGCTCTGCCGCAAGGGCATGCCCCCAACCTCCCTCATCCTGCCCGAGCACCACCACGTGGTCCTCCCACAGTCCCTGCACAGCCGTGTCTCTGTCACGGCTACAGGCCTCACCCGGGCCAGTGTCTTGGCGATAGCGGCCACGTACCACCCCCGGCACCTCCGCAAGTGGGTGCGGGGCCTGCCTCACGCCCTCCCCGCGGCCGTGGTCCGCAAGCTAACCCGGCACCCAACCACCGCCGGCTGCTGCCCTGATCCCCCCCTTTCCAACCGCGCGTCGCCCCGCCCGGACATAATGACCCTCAACGTGCAGATGTCCCTGCGACCCAAGCTCCGCGCCCCGGACGTCCTGGTGCGCGAGTGCCAGTACCCGCTAACCCTGCACATTCAAGAAGCTGGTCCCCTGATCGTCCAGCGGGTACACCCCCTATACCACACCATCCAAGCCCCAGCGAAGGTGGCTGGTGGATGCGCCACCCTCCTCCAGTCCTCTACAGGACCCCGGACCTGGCCGTGACCAGCCACAGCGCCCACCCCTCAGGACGAGCCCTGATCACTCACTTCACCATGGCGTGCGTGGCCCACTGCCACGCCAACGTGTATTTCCCGGCCGACGGGGACCTCGACACCCTCCAGGAAATCCTGGATTGGGTGTACCCATACCTCCTCCTCACCCCGGCCAGGGTGGTTGTCCTGACAGGGGACCTGAACGCCAATTGCCATTGGGTCTCGCACCTCCCTATCTCTCCCGCCTCACTCTGTGACCTCGTCCTACCCACGCTCGCGCGCCTCGGGATGCGCCGTTTACACCCCCTTGCTGAGGCCCCCACGTGGGTGAGCCCGCAAGGCTTCGCAGGTGCCCTTGACCACATCTTCCTCCGCACCCCTTCGGAAGCTGCCCATACCACGGAGGTGCGCTCCGATTTCAGTTTCCCGTCTGACCATCTGCCCGTGACTGCCACCCTCCATGACCTCCCACCGGCGCCCCAACTGGTGTGCCCGTCAAAAAAGGGCCGCTTCCCCATCCCGCGGGAGCCCCTCGCCAGCCAACTCCGCACCCTTAACGACACCTTTCGAGCCGAGCTCACCCCGCCGCCCCCGGGCGCGCCCAGCGCACTGCCTCGCTATACCGAGGTGACCTCGGCGCTATACACCGCAGCTACGGCGGCCTTCGGGCCCCCCGTCCCCAGCTAGCTAGTGCCGTCGACGGTGCGCGTCCACGTCACCAACGTGCGACGCTACACCCTCGCCCACCCGGATTGGGCGTCCCAGTCGTCGCACCTTGTGGAGGTCGCCCGCCTCAAAGAGCAAATCCGGGCGGCCTGGGATGTCATCCTTCTGGAGAAGGATGTAGGGCTGGCGCCCCTACGCACCGCCCCCGGCCAACCCACCAAAGTGGACTACCACCGCACTTTGGGAGCGCAATATGTACCCCCGGCGGATCCTGTCTACGTGGTGGGCGTCCAAGTGCCACTCCATCAGCAAGCCGCCGTTGCGTTGGACCAGTTGCGCCAGAGGCACCTGGCCCCCCTTGAGGCACTCTCGTTCGGGACGGGCCGGCAGCTCGCTCGGCCCGCCGCCTTGCGCTACCATCGCCAACCTACGCGCCATCATCCACCGAGCGGCGGCCACCGTACCGTACCACGATTTGCTGGAGTACCGGCTGTTCGGACAGTTGGAGGACGCCCAGTTTACGGTGATCGTGGACTTGATCAACAGCATTCTCAGTGGGGTGCCCATGCCCCAGGCGCACTCTGCGGATTTCATCAACCTTCCGAAGAAGACGCCACACGGCCCCATCGCAAACGGCACGCCGCTCACCAATCTGGCCACGGTATGGAAGCTCACGGCCGCCCTCATTAAAGACCACTACCAGCCCCGCCTGGTTCAGGGCGGCATCCTGCCGCCCTACCAGTTCGGGATGTCCCCGCACTGCTCCTCCGTGGAGCTCCTCCGCGTCCTCCACGATGTATGGTGGGACCGCTGGAGACGACGCCTCGAGGCGTGGGTCCTGTCGGACGATGTCCGCCATGCGTACGGCTCCATCAACCACACCACCGAGTACGCCGTCCTTACCGCGGCAGGGATCTCCCCAGCCGACACCGCGACCCTTCAGCACCATGACCGCGCCCTCGAGGTGCACATGGGAGGGGCTGACGGGCGTTCCCCGTCCTCCACCCGCCTGGGCGCCGGCACGGGGCAGGGATGCCCCGTGTCCGGCATGAAGTACTGCATATATGGCGAAGTTCGAGGACACGAAGCCTGCCGTTCCGTCCCCCCCACCGACACCCCCGCGGGCCCGCTGAACCGGGTTCTCCTAATGGATGATACCCAGTGGCCACCCGGCGACCGCGGCCACCTGCCCGCCCTCGCCAGCGGCATTGAACGGGCAGGTCGCCTCACCAACCTCCACTCTGACCCGACCAAAACGGTCTTGGTCGGCACGGACATGCGCGATGGCTGGGTCCATTTCCTCAGAGACACAGTGTACATCAACGGCCACCCGGTGCGCTGTGCCACAAGCCAGGACTACGTCCGCGTCCTTGGCCGCCACGCCCTCCCCCACCTTTTCCACCCCGTCGACTCCCGGCGCCTGTTCTCAGGCACCCGCGCCGCATGCCGGGCGCTCCGCGCCCCGAGGCTGCCCGCCCACTACACCCTCGCCATGTTTGTCGCCAAGTGCCATGGGACAGTCAACTGGTTCACCAGTGTCCGCCCCCCCTCCTACGGGGCCATGCGCGTGCTGGACGCTATGGCCGCCTCGGCCATGCGCGCCACCGCTGGGTGGGCCCTCTCCGCCTCTGCCCACTTCCTCCGCGAGATCCCCGAAGGAGGGATCGGCGTCTCCCCGGCTCCGGTCATCGGGTTCGCTAACTTCCTCAGCGTCTACATCCGGCACCCGAACCACCCCAACCCCCTGGTCCGCCGGTCCACGCGCCACGGGCTCCTGACTCCCCTCTGGCGGTTCCACCCCTCCCAGCCCTGCCTCACCTCAGAGCTCGGGCTCCGGTGTGCTGCTCACCCCACGGACCACGACCTGTTCGTCGCCCTATGCCACCAATGCGACATCTCCATCCACTTGCCCCCCGATGGCCATCTACCGGACCATACTCCTCATGTGATGGCCCTGTCGTCCCCTGGACTCGAGGTCCAGGACACCCATGCGTGGATGCTTGCAGGCCATCGCAGTGCGGAAGACGCGCAACAGAAGGGATGGCCCCAGGTATCACCTCGCCCCACTCCACCGGTCGGCACGGCTCCCCCGGTTGGGCGTTGCCACGCGGTGACTGCGACCGTCCCCACGTTCTCCTGGCTCCCTGAGAACTATGGGATCCTCCACGGCGCGTCGTGGTGCCCGAAGACCCGGCGCTGCGGCGGGGCTCTGGCGGTGTTCTGCCCCGTCACCCTCCGGTACCAGGTGTACCCCGTCCCCATCCCCGTGCGGCTGGACAATGCCTACACGGCGGAGCTATACACGGCGTGGGTGGCCCTCACCGCCAGGGGACCCTCGACCGACCCTGCCTTCGGCTTCCGGTCCGGTGCATGGCACTTTGCAGATTGCAAAGGATACATCACCGCCCAAGAGGGACGCCGAGAACCAGAGGACTCGCTGCAGGGGGACCTCATACGAGCGTGCCGCAGTATGGCCCGCGGTCACGCTCCCCCCCGCCACCTCTATTCACATATCGCCGGCACCTGGCTCGATGCCTTGCTGGACCAGGTGGATGAGGCGGCAGGGCGCGCTGCGGACACCTGCCCCGACACCGTGGGATGGCTCAGCCCTCTGCAGGAACCCCGCATCTGTTTCTCCCACGCGGGCCTCCAGGTCCACGACGCCCTACCTCACGCACGCCGCGCCCTGCTCGCCTCCCACCACGCCTACTCTACGGCTCCCCTGCCTCAGCGCCACCCCGCCCTCAGCGAGTACGCCACCGCCGTCAGCCATGGCCTCCTCACATGGGGAGACCAACTCACGGTCACCGGCATCTGCCTCTCCCTGTTCCCCCCCAGGGACACGCCCTGTCCCCTCTGCCTCCTACCCGCCCCCGGGGACCACATCCTCTCCTGCCCGCTTGACCCGCTCCTCCGCGCCCACTACCATCGGTGGCTTGCGGCCCGGCTCTCCCAGAGGTGTCGTGCCTGGCGCCACTGTACGCCCACTGCTTGGGGTACCCTCGTCCTTTGGGGCGACGAACCCTTCATGCTGGCTGTGGAAGGCTCCCCAGCCCACCACACCATCGCCACCTACACTGTTGGCCGTCTCGGAGCCATCTCCCCGCCGCACAAGGATGCCCTGCAGCACAGAGGTCTGTGTCCTGCGCATCTCTTTCGCCTTCTCTGCGACGTCATCCTCACTACCGTCCTCCTACACAAACGGCACACGGTGCCTGTCCTGCCTCTTGCCGACCACTTCTCCCCCCTGACGAGGGTCCCCGTGAACCAGTCCCTCGCCGGCCGCCCTCCGCAGGCGTGGTATCACGTGGCCAACTGGGCCCCAACGCCTGGGTCGCCCAGGTGGCCAGCCTGGGACGTCATCCTGGGCCTGTGGCTGTCAGGAGACCTCCTCCTGGCCCCCAAGGTGAAGACCGCCAATTCCACCCGGGACAAGAGCAGTCCGTACCGAGTCCTGTATGTGTACAACGAGACGAACCAGATTCCGCCGGCCGTACAACGGGAAATAGGACTGGAGACCTATGACGTGATCATCCTGGATAGTCTCGGCCGGCACGGGCTTGCCCCCCATCTCCCGGATCGGCGCCGCCTCTGGGCCATCCATTACGGTGGCAATGGACGGAGCCTGGAGGCCGGTCTGCGTGGAGATGTGATCCCCTCGTGGTGTGCCGCACTACATTCGGCGTCTCGGCCATCCTTACTGCGGCTTCCCAAGGCCCCCGCACGGTCTTCAAGGAAGTGCAGGTGGCCCTGGGCCGGCCCACCCCGTGGCCTTATCCCCGCCCGTGACCCGTCCTCGACCTCCCGCGCCCGGACCGTTCCGGTACAGCGCGCAGTCGTGCCACACCGCGCTCCTTGTCTGCGGGCGTCCTAAGCCGGGGGTGATGCCCCGGGAGACCCACATCTTCCGTGCCCGTTGATCTTGGAACGCTGACTCGGGTGGATCCAGGACAGGTCGGAGCGGTTGGTGGCCGGGACTGGAGAGCAGATCGGACCGTAGCGTTGTTGTACACCGGCGTTGTGACCCAGACGGTCTGCTGGGAGGAGCGTTCTCAGGTGTGCGACGAGATTCATCTTACTCTAGCGGAGGTAAGACAGAGGACTCCCTCCGCAATGCCTGCGTGGGGCCCCCGAGGGACGACGCCACGGCTCACCGTACGTGGGACCACGGCAGGCGCTCCTCCTCCCCCTCCACCACACCACACCACACCACACCACACCACACCACACCACACCACACCACACCACACCACACCACACCACACCACACCACACCACACCACACCACACCACACCACACCACACCACACCACACCACACCACACCACACCACACCACACCACACCACACCACACCACACCACACCACACCACACCACACCACACCACACCACACCACACCACACCACACCACACCACACCACACCACACCACACCACACCACACCACACCACACCACACCACACCACACCACACCACACCACACCACACCACACCACACCACACCACACCACACCACACCACACCACACCACACCACACCACACCACACCACACCACACCACACCACACCACACCACACCACACCACACCACACCACACCACACCACACCACACCACACCACACCACACCACCAGGCCATTGCTGAGGGAGGGGGCGTTTTCGCACAGCGCGCGCACAGCGCCAGTTATTATTGTGTCCCATATCTTAACATCGGCACTAGTGCCGGGGGGATCAATGGTCGCTTCCGATAGACTGAATGTCCCCGCCATAGACAATTCCAGCCATTAGTCCAGCAGTACTGCGAAGCTCAATCAATGCACGTGTCCCCTTCTTGGTTGGGGTGCTCCACTATGTAAGGTACAGTGAGGCGTTTCTTGCGGTTAGCTCTGTGGGTCACTTGAGTGCTTGTCCTTTCTGCCGACTCTAGTGAACAACCAGGATCAATAAATAGCAATCGTCCTTAAGGTGTGGACTGCATTCACTGTTTACGTGCGAACTGACTGGGCTGCAAAGCATGGCACTCACTCGGCCTTTCCCCGTCAGTTGCTGTTTAGTTTCAAGAAGTGCAGGGAGTAACATACAGTTTCAGCAGGGGGGGGGGGGGGTACATACAGAAGAAAAGTATAAGAACAAATGTAACGTGTGGGCCGAGTGCATTCTGTACTGTAAGAAGGGTGTGGCGTCATGTGTTAGGGGTCCTCGTCCACAAAGGCCTGCACCACATGCTAGTAAGCTGAGACCAGACGGGGCAGCCCCATGCACCACAGCCGCATTGTACCCTTGGGAACACCAGCAATGCGTTGTGTTGTGATGCCAGTTTTCAGCGACCTGTTGGTGTCGACATCCGTGATGACAACCATTCGTTCCATGGAGTGTACTCCGGCGTGTCTTTTCGACTCTGGCTGGCGACTCACAGGGTGCGGGACGTGCCGTTCGAGCCTGTGAGCCAATGCGGCAAGGAGACTGAATTGCTTTTGATCTGGTATAGATGGGACAAGCGTCCATGTTCGGTAACTGCTGGGTGCTGCTGCCAGATGCTCCGTGACGGTCACATCGTGGATCAGATGGTGGTCCTGCCTTCTCCGTTTTTGTTCTGTCCGTCCAGGATCAGACGACCTGCGTCCCCGCTTCCTCTTGCGGGAGGAATCGCCGGGTTCCATTGTGGCCGCAGCAATGCAGAGGTAGGCTAATCAGAAAAAAGGGGGGAGGGTTCGGGGGGGTAGGGCGGGGGAACGCTTGTCTACCTCGAGGGCCGGGTGACGTCCACGCGTAGCCCTTGCGGCCGCTGTGGGGGTCTCCCGGCGTTTTGGAGGGGGGGCACCCGGTGGATCCAGCCGGGCTTAGCGGCTGGCCTCCGTGGAGCACGACCGCACACTTGGCTGGCTGCTGGACGCTTCCCCAGGGGTGTTCCACGTGTCTGTATCACTGTCACTGTTGGAAGGGGTGCTCACACCCCCGTCAGACAGAAGTGTGAGGTTAAGAGCTGTGAGTAGGTGATGCCCTTCCGCAGAGGTTGCCTGAAGAGGTGACTCGTGCAGGGGAAAATCCAGTCGTTTAACAACAGACGAGGTTGCTTCCAGTGTGGAGAGTTTGACTCTTTTGGGCGCCGCCGGGGTGCCCGTGTGGCAGAGTTGTAGCTGTGGCGTGCGGGGGTGGGGGTAGCGGGGGTGGAGCTGCCTGCCTTGATCGGCCAGGCGGTCCGCCTCATTGTTGCCCTCGATGGTCACATGCGAGGGGACCTTGATCCAGTGTACAGTGCGTGAATTGTTGTCAAGTTCCATAAGCAGTTGTTCCCACAAGGGGACATTGGAGACTGGTCCCGACGAGCCGACCCACCCCCGCAGTCGCCAGCGGCGGGCGGCCCCAGATGCACCCAAAATGACGTATTGAGAATCCGTGCATAATGCAATGTCACCTGTGTGAAAGATTTTAAGTGCTCTAATGACCGCCAGTAGCTCGGCGGAATTGTTGGTTTGCCGGTAATCATCCGGGACATATGCAGCGATGCTGGTGTGATGCTCACAGAAAATGCCATACCCTGCTAGCCTGCCTGCCGGTCCCTCAACAGCGGAGGAACCGTCGGTATAGACTCGCGGGATACCTTGGTCCTGCAGGTCCTGCATGACTTCCTTTAGCTCCTCTGCTTTTTCAAGTTTGCGCATTTGTCGTGCCGTGGCGCGCGCCTTTGCTCTGGTGGGTGGGGGGGTAGGGGGGTTATTGGGGAATGAGGGGACCGGGTCCGGTTGCTCTGCCGTGGGTTGTGCGGTGGTGCACGAGCGGGACGATCGTCGTAGCTTGGTCAAGAACCAGGTGTGGATCGTACCCGGGATGGGTAGGTAGCGTGGGCATGAGGACCAGAGGTTTAGGACATGATACCAGTGGTCGCAGAATTTGTCCCAAGTGACCCTGAAAAATGGCTGATGTTTTTTGGTGCATCGAAGCGACCAGTTGGTGATAACGGCGGACCAGCCCACAAGGCCTGCTGGGGTGCTCAGGGAGGCCGCAGGGTCCTCTTGCAGAAGTTGGGAAACGTTAAAAGGTTGGAAGCCCTCTGGCCTGAAGGCCTGATTAATGAATGCAAAAGATTTTTGAACAAATTGGCAGTGATACAGTGTATGTGCGACGGTTTCTAGTTCCTGGTCAATAGGGCACCACACCTCTAGCGGTTTCGAGCTCTGCTGTCGTTGGCCTACTGGGAGCTTGGCCCATAATGCCTTATGAATACAATCTTTGTGCCGCGGTGGAAGGTTGCAACGGCCGAAGGCTTCCCAGACCGAGTCTGGCTGGCGTGGTTTCAGGGAGTATGGTTGTGAAAGAAGCTCCGCCACTGGTGCTCGTGTCCATGCATACCAAAAGGTAAGGTCCGGAGGGGGTTGGGAGGGCAGTGCAAAAGTGGGCAAGAGAGAAGCAGGGAGCAGTGGTTGATCCACCTGGAGGCGGTGCCGGTAGATGGGTTCCCAGGTGGGAGCAAGCATGGAAAAATAAGTGGGTTGTTCAAGCAATTGTCCAATTGTTAAGACTCCTTGGCGGATGAGGCGGGGCGAGAAGTAGGTGTGGCAGTGTTCATTCAAGAAAAAGGTTTAGTGCCACGCTGGGGCATCGCCGGGCAACTGGGCGGGGTGTTCGAGGTGCACATCTTTTTTAACCAGTGAGAAGGCGCGTGCACTCCACCCCAGGAAAGGCATAGTCTGTTTAACAACATTTGGTCCTAGCTGAAAGAAAGGCAGTGATGTCGGGCTTAGGATAATACCCAGGTCGGCAGCAAATGGCTGGAATGACGTGTGTAAAATACTAGGTACGCTCAGTGGGTCTTTAACGTAAGCCACAATTGCTGATGCATGCTGCCAATACAGAAAGGTTACCGGTGCGGCCAGATAGTATCCTCCCTTGTGCATAGGGTGGGAGAGAATGTCCAACGTGATGGACCAGGAGTTGAGCTTTAATGCAAACTGGTAGACCGTGCGCAGTGCGCTCACCACAGGGTCCGAGGGGAAGACCACTCTCGCTGGATAAATCAGGAGAGGGAGAATCCAGAGTTTCAGCAGAAGGACCCTTTCAGCTAGCGACAGGTCCCATGACTGCATAGCAAAGGCCCGACCCATGGCCTTTTGCAGCGCATGGGAGTATGCCACTAGTGCCGGGTAGGACAAGGCATATCCACACAATACCCAAGTGGTCCACAGCCACGGTAATCTTCCACACACAACCCGCATACTTGGGGTTGAATAGTATATCGGAAGAAGCACCACCAATAGAAGTGATTGGCATGGCATCAGTGAAATGGGTCACAAGATACGGGAAATGAGGGGGCGGTGAGTCGGCACTCGGGATGGCAAAGGAGATGGACTCAACTTTGCACTGCCGATTCACCAACTTCACCGCGTCTCGGAAATACTCCAAGTGGACTAATCCGTCGGGCGCAAACCCCACCACTGTGGCAGGAACTCGCACCCCATTGGAGCGAGTGTAGAACACCCTATCTCCAACATTAAAGTCCATGGTGAATGCAATAGAGGGTCTGAGAAATGAGAGCAAAAGATGATGCCCCACGGCAGACACCCTGAGAATGTATCACCATATACCGGCCTCAGGGTGCCCGTTTGCAAGGGTACATACACGCAAGAGGGGGAGGGTTGATGCTACAAGGATACACAATGGCAATCGTACCCTGCGGCAATCCTACACCTAAAAAACTGCCTACCGGTGGTGGAGAATGGCCTACTTTTCGCACAGCGCGCGCACAGCGCACGGTACGCCCCCGGAGAACCGTTGTTTAAGGAGTGGGTGGGTGGGTGAAGAGGTGGATGGATGGGTTGGGCCCATTTTTTTTGCCATGTCTCCCAGTTGCCACCCCCTTGGAGGTGGTGGTGTGCTGTTGTTGGGTCTTGGGTCTGTGAAGGGTTCTGAGATACGTTGGACAAAAGTGGACAAAAATGGGCCTTTTTCAAGTTAGTGCAAAATAATTATGCAATCCCTTACCACTGGTTTATCGCAAATGGCCAGTGACCTAATTGGTAGAACCACACACTTTCACCTGAAAGGTCCTCGGTTCAATTTTTTTTTTGCTCGGACCAAGATGAGCTGGCGTAGCCTGCTCACTTCACAGTACTCGACGTGACCCCTCGGGATCAAGGTTCAGAGCTGTCCAGTGCTACGATGATCCCACAAATGACTGTGGTAGCGGATCTGACACGTAGTGAGGATTAGCTGAGTCTGAAACCAGGTTATGCAGTGGGAGACTGCCACGCCCGTAGGCTTCCCAGTGACCCAGAACCCAGGACCTTTCAGGTCCTTTCAGGTCCTGGGTTCAATTGCAGGGAAGGGTAAATATCAAAACTGGGTGGGCACAAGGGGTGAACAGTTTTGGCCCTTTTAGTTTTGCACCCATTTGGTTTTTCCTTGTGTGTGAACATGTTCAAGGCTTGTGGGGGAATGTTTGCCCGGCGCGCTACCTTTCTATTAACTATCCCGACTTCAGCCCGAGATTTACCCTCTGATGGAGAAGGCGCCCCCAAATAGACCATGATGGACTGCGCAACTTCCCTACAAAGCACGTTGCATAATTAGACAATAGCTGTGAATTCAACAACCCCAAATGTCATTTGTATTGTACTAAACAAACGGTAGTTTGCCTTCACCTTTCGCATGGATTTCGCTGTGGTAATGAGTCCCCAAGCCGCAAGCAGTTTCGACGGTGTTTCTGCCTCACGTCACAAGAACGAAGCGCAAACCCAGTATTCGCTACATCACCCCTGCCTTCTCGGGGTCCCCATGGTGGGGAGAAATCAATATGGCTCCATTACCCCTGCTTTTTTTGGGGTCCCCATGGTGGGGAGAAATCAACCTAGTAAGGAGTGGATGTGGTGGAAACGAGCAAAAAAAGGAATAAAATTGGTGAAACTGGGTGAGAATCCAAATATACCATATCCCAAATGTGAAAGAAGCATCAAAATACCCGTTGTCAAACAACAATAATGCCCATAGTATCACAAAGTATGGGGTTCTAGGATGGCTAGACCTCCAAATAGTTGCACTGCGCACGCACTGCGCTTACTGCACCCCCTAAAAGGTCACCGGTGGGGCACGGGTCAAAAAAGATGCTCGGCGCGTGCCCGGCGCGCGCCCGGCGCACTAACGTTCCCCCTGTGGGTGGTGGGCACAGGACCCCCCCCCGGGGGGGGGGGGGGGTGCAAGTGATTTGTGGGATTGTCGTACAACTAGACAGCTCTGAACCTTGATCCTAAGCAGTCATCTCGAGCACCATACAGTGAGCAGGCTGCATCAGCTAATCCTGGTTGCCCCACCGCTCCCCCTGCAAAAAATAACGATGCCATGGGGCCCATGTTGCGGCAACACCAGTACATGTCAAGGGTGGGTGTAGCATGAGGCGGGGTGTAGTCTGCAAGTTCTGATAACGCTCCTTGTCTAGACTTGGGGTTTAATGTTGTCTCTCTCCTGCACCCCTGGCACCCCTGCATGCACAATCTGTTGTCGTGATCATTCGGGGTCGGCTGGTCACGGCCATGGGTTTTCTGGGACCTGAAGCCAGCACTCTTGGAGACTTTCTTTATCATCTTTTGGATCCTCTTTATCATCGGGCCATGGTGCCTCTCCAGGAGCTGGCAGTAGCATTTGTCCTGGTACCCAGTGGAGGAAACGTCCGTGCCGCATAGGCGCACAGACGTCATAGCCACTGTGTGGTGCCGTGTCTCGTGGCTCAGGTGGGGGCAGCGGATTCTGTACCATCGGTACCTTGTCTGCTGGGTACGGTGTTTCACCACTGGGCACGTGGGGGCGCTTGTCGAGGGCAAAAAGTCGCTTGTGTGGGCGTTTTCTGCCTGGGCTGGGACTGCCCTCGGGGCAGTCTGGGGGGGGGGGGGGGATGCCCTGAGGCCCTCTCGGGGGGGCTGGGGGTGGGGTCTGGGGGATGGGGGAGGGGGGCCTGTCCATTGCTCTTTCTGCAGGGGGGGGTCCTGACCGTATCTGCGCCTGTGGCGTGAGACATCCATCCCCTGGGGCCAGTGAGGAACCGGTGTCTGCAGTGGTGGTTCCCTCCGATGGTTGGAGATGCGCTTCTCTGGGGCCGACCATTGGGGTGGGTTCTGCCTCAACTGCTCCTTCCCCCGCCACCCCGTCGAGCCACTCGTCTGGTCGCCCCGCATCAGGACTTGTGGGGCCCACTTTGGGGGGGGCGATGCCATCTCTGGGGTCATCCAGGACGATGGGGCAGTTTTTGCTTCCCTCAGTGGGGGCTGTCGCAGCAGCGGGTTCAGTGGTGCCTGCCCCGGCGTCGGCCACATCAGGGGGTGGGGGGGGGTTTGTGGTATCCTCGTCCACTTCCATGCCCTCATCTGAGGAGTCTTCGCGCCCCGGTTTTCACCGGCCGTGCCCCGAGGCTTTTGGCGCTTGACGGATTCGGGAGCTGGCTTCGGCGGGGGTTTCCTGGGCCCTGTTCGCTTTTCCCAGGCCTCCCTTGGCCAGACATCTTTTGTTCTGATGGATACCCCTCCCATGTCGCGTGAAGGGAAGCCTGTGAAGCTCTCAGGGTAGGGTAGGGAGAGGAACTCAGGCAGGGACCAGTCTGCAGGTGCCTTGGCATAGTGCCTGGCCTGTTTGAGGTCCTTCCACCTTCCCCAGTCTGCCAGGCTGGCCAGTGTTCCTCCCAGGATCCTGAATGCAGCTGCAGCCATGCGTGCCCATGGATGCCATGTGATGTGCCCAAGGGGGCAGTGTTGCATGCACTCTTTCTGGATGCTGCGCAGTGCATTCCTGCCACCTGGCAGGACTGGGCTTTGGGGGGGGGTGTTGGGGTGCTTAAGGGATAGTACGTACTTCCTCCATTGATCAAGGAAGGGCGAGAGTGGGTACTGCACCCATTCTTTTCCACGTTTCTCATCGAAAAACTCGATCCACCCAGGGGTGGTGATCCCTTCCCACGAGACGCTTTCCGAATCCCCGCTACGCATTCTGAAGACAACTGCGCAAGTCGCGAGGAACAGGCGGGGCCACGCCCAGTGGATACGGGCCCTGCCGAGGAACTCGAGGTGTTGTGCCGTACCGTAGGGTCTCGGGGGGGCATGGGGTGCTGTGATGCGTGCAATGGCCTCCACTTGCAGCCAGTGGAGTTGGAGGACTGAAGGGGGTAAGAGCCTGAGTTTCTCCAGCACTCGGGGCGCGGACACCAGTCTGGTTGCTGCAGATCTACCCCGCTTTCGCCTGGCGATTGCGCAGATTCTCTTGTTGAGTGCGACCTCAAGAGTATCGGATGATTCGCTGTTTTTGGCGAACTGACAGAGGGCAGACATGTATGCTTCCCTGGATCCTGATGTAATCGCCCTTGCTGCCAGTTGCAGTGGGCCGTCAGACCATTCATCGGACGAAATGGAGAAGTATGTTCGTATGGCGACGGACACATCTGCCATGTACACGGTGCTACTGCCTGACCCTCCCCCCGCGTGCCCCTATGCCTGGTTTCCGAATTGGAACCCCATTTCTCTGTAAATGGACTGCATGTGTTGTTGGGCCTGCGCGTTGGGGAATTGGGGGACTCCCTCCGCGGCGGGGGGTGGACTGGCACCCTGAAAGGATTGCTGGGGGTGGGGTTGTGCTGCATTTCCTGTGGCGCTTTGGAACATCTGTGGCACTCCCTGGGGGTTCGCATGCGGGCAGTACTGTTCCCAGTGGTTCCCCCCGCAGACACGACACTGGCCAGGGGGGGGGCCGGCCATATCGAATGCGACCCCCTTCGACGAGACTAGGACCTGCTGCTGTCCCATCATTTGAACCCTCCCCCCCCGCCTTTGAGTGGCGAGGGGGCAGTTAGTAGCCCAGTGGCCAGGCCCCCCGCATTTAAAGCAATTGCCTGGGGGGGTGTGAAGAGTTGTACCCCCTCCCGCCATGGCGCCTCCCTGTTGGTGAGGGACCATCTGCATCCCCTGGGGTTGGTTTTGGGGGTTCGTTGACTTCATGCCTTGCCGCTTCGCTCTCAGCTCCTCGTTGACAGTGTTCCAGATTAGAATTGCCAGCTCCTCAGTGAACCACTGCTCGTTTTTTTCCTTATAGGACTTCAGGCCTGTCAGTAAACTTCCCATCCAGGCGTATGGGAGGTGCTCACCAAGCAGTTTGTTCAGTGCCTCTTCATTGAGCTGGGGCACCAATATTTTGCGTAGTGCGTCGTTCTCCACACGCGCTGCAGCCAGTCGGGCTACGAGTTCATGGAATGCTGCGACTCCAGATTCCCCTTGCCCCGGGCTCGGTGTGGTAATCGCCTCGCGTGCCGCTCCTTCTTGTTCTCCCGGTTCGCCGCCTGCGTTCGTGGCGTCCTTCCACTCGATAAAGGTGCCGTTGAGGAAGTCGGGCTGGAGGTTCTTTCGCACACGGTACACCGCAAGAGCTGCGATGGCTTCGTCCTTTTCGAGGTGCTGGAGTCCCGCTCTGGTGCACAGCGCGCCGACATCTCCATCTGGGACCTCCTGCTCTACCATGTCTTCCTCCAGCTGCACTGCCCACTCCGCTATTTCCTCCTTGTGCATTCCTTTCCCCACGAGGGTTGCGTACGGGCCTTCAGTCCACTGGCGCCATTTTCGGAGCGCGATGACTGCTTGTTCACGCTGTGCGTCGTCCGTGATCTGTGCTGCCCTCGAATTTGGCCCAGAAGGATGCGCCTGTTGCAATTCACTGTCTGCCTTTCCGTTATTGTCTAATTCCATCGTGCGACTTGGCTCAGGCATGCAGTGACCCACGTGGGGTTAAAAAACCAAAAACTCAGTGAGTCCAAGATACAGACGAGGTGCACAGTGGATTAAACTTATGTTTATTGCATAAACATGGGTTCACAACGACAACAAACCAAAATGTAACCCCTCCTACTTTCCTTGAGACACCTCCCTCCGCCTCAGCTGCTTTGGGCCACTCCAGACACCCGAGGTTATCATGGTTATTTAGCCCCCCCCCCCCCCGTTCCCCTTGCAGAAGCACAGCCAATGTCACGGTCACACAGGGATCGTCCTTACAAGGCAGTGCTTGCGCACAGCCCATCATATGACACGAACCAGATGCATTTTTTTTCTGCTCAGACTCACGTGTGCCTCATAAGTGCTCGGTCAGACGGACCGGATCATGCTGACAGTCTTAAGTACAACATATTTGTCCCGTGTGAACCACAGCTCACATGCCACTTGCAGCGGTGGGACGTGTATTTGGACTCTGGTTTCCTGTCACCCAAGTACGCAGCTGTGTGTTGCCGCCGCGCCCTGGGGGCTTGCACAAATGTCGAAAAGGTAGTCAATCTGCATTCATTCTGACACGAACCAGATGCATTGGACGGCTGTGCTGGATCTATCAACGCTGGCCATGGCTCAAAAATCACACCCAAATAAACAGATGCGGGTTGCCGCCTCGCACAGTGTTGACTTGATCAGACTGTCGAAGACATGAGCTGGCACGGCCCAGCCCCCCTTTCCCACTGCAACCGGCTGACATTTACTTCACCTTACGCCGTTGGACCACAAAGGCCGCGGTAAAAAAAAGCGACGGACAGGGTGATTCATTGTGCGTTAGACGAGGCCTGGCCGGTGCAGAGGAGGGGGGAGATGCGCACCACCGACAGGGGCAGGGTGGCAGTAGGCACCGCGGGGGGAGGCTGCGCGACAGCCTTTCCTGCCAAACGGTGGCCTGTCTGTGGTCAGGCGCGTGTGCCGTGCATATGGACAGTGCGGTGTGCACAGTGTGGCAGTGTGGCCCAAGAACGGACCGGCTAAATCGATGAGCCTGCGTGCAACCCTGAAAACGGGCCCTTGAGTGGAGGGAGGGGTGGGTATCACGCACAAAGCACACACACAGAGCTCGCAACTGTAATCGCCATCGGCGGGGGCAGCAAAGGGGAGCCCGGGCGTTGCCCGTGAGCTCCTTTGCCCCCGCCTGTAGTGTTTGCGGCAAAACCAAACCAAACAGAAGGGCAGGGTCGGCAACAAAGGCCTGGGCTGTGCAAGCCCGACTGTCGGATGCTGCATGAAATATGTACATACATGCGATGTGGGCCGCAGCAAATCCTTGAACTCACCCGCTGGTGCCTTGCGCATAAAAGCAGCACGCAGTTAACTGTCAGGATCTCGAGGTTTACCCCAGTCCATCAATGGTGCTGGGAATCTGGAATCTGCCTCTGGGAGCGTTGCTCAGTGCATTGCAACAGCAACTAACCTCCTGATTGCATGCGCACAGGGAACGTCCTCCCACGATGATCAACTCCACCTGCTAGGCCTGCTTTTTTGTCGTTCTCGGGCTTACGTGTGCCTCAAAAGTGCTCGAACAGTGTGACCGGACCTTACTGACAGATAAAATGCAACACACGTTGTCTCGAGCGGGAGAGGCCCACCGCCTCTGGCGTCCGCGATGTCTATTTGAACCTCAGAACCTGTCATCAGTGTGCAGTGGAGTAGCTACCACGTCCTTGCAGGCTTCCCTGAGTTTGAGCTGAATGGAACGAAGATCAACTCCCCCTAATCACAGTAAAAACTTGATTTTCATGCACCACCTGAAAATGGGGCCGTCATTTCGTCATTTCTATGGTTCTACAAATTACGGAAACGACACCTCGTGTTGTTCTGACAAGGGCGTTGTTCTTGCGGAGGGGGGGGGGGGACTGCACACAAGATGAACCACTGCAATGCATCTTCCAAAAAGCAAGACTGTGAGGTGTATCAGATCGTAATGTACAATTTTTTTGGGAGTCAAGCCATGATGAGCTGCCGGAGCTTGCTCAGTACAAGGCACTCGAGAAATCTCTCGGAATCAATGTACAATTATCTGCGGCGCAGCTTGAGCGGGTCGGAGGTCTACAATCACCCCACAGGCTGTCCGCCAGAGAGGGATGCCTAACGAACATGAATGACCACCTGCAGCATTCCTGGCTCGTGTGTCACCTTTGGATGTGGGTGCCAACAGAATGCCTTGTGTGTGGAACGAGAGACACGAGTACATGGAAAAAGAGTGGGATGTGTGTGCTGAAATTTGCAGGCGGAAAAATCCAAAAGGGGTGGATTAATTGTGGGTTAGCGGGGCCAATGCCTTAAGCGATTTCGTCGATATAAATACCATAAATTTTTTTATACTGTTTTTGGCTCAGACCAAGATGATCTGGCGTACCCTGCTCACTTTACAGCACTCGAGACAACCTCTCGGAATCAAGGTTCAGATCTGTCCAGTGCTACGATGATCCCACAGTGGTTGCGGTAGCGGATCTGACACGTCGTGAGGATTAGCTGAGTCTGAAACCAGGTTGTCCAGTGGGAGACTGCCACGCCTGTAGGCTTCCCAGTGCATGAGGCACAATGACTGTAGGCTGAAAAAAGACAGCGGTGCGAAGATTGAAAGCTGAGATGAATCAGTGGGTTGCATTTCATACAATATCAGTACCAGAGTATTTATATTTCGTCAATATAAATCCCATAAATAACATTACAACGCGACTGTATGGTTTCGTTGCTAGCATGTATGCACAGCGTATCAATCATTCAATCCACTTCGGGGTCGGCGGGGGGAGGGGGCGGCCAACACCCATCGACAGCGCATAGTACCTCTTGCCCTCTGTGCAACGTACCTCCTCTGCTACAGCCACACCTCCTGCTCACCAAGCACTTCTTTTGGCCCTGCATTTGGGTGCAGTTGTCCTACGTCTCGTGTGGAAGCATGTTCGAGCAGCACGTTGCACATTTTTTTTGAAAAAAGAATTTGCAAAACTTCGGGGTGGGTAAAGGGCATTTATAGGAAGATATAGAATTTGCTGCTGGATCTTGTTTTTTTTTTAACTTGCGACCGAAGTTCCACCAAGTGTCCATCGAGAGTACACGTAGCAGGTCATGGGTCAGTGACAGCGCCGGTGTGAGATGGGCATGACCTATCCCTACCTAGCCTGCTAAGGCGGGATGGCGGGAGGAACGAGTCCTGCGCCTTGCCCCACCCCTGTCGCCCCGTGTGCACGGGTGTGTAGAATTTGCTGCTGGATCAGCGGCCGCAACCCACATTCAAATCACGGAGCGGGACATGCAGGGCAACAGCGTTCTCCATCCGCACTCAGCCCTCCCCATCTGTACCCAGCCCTGTCCGTTTCTGCTGCCCTTTTCTCCATCGCCCACCCTCCCGCACACCAATGATACCTGCTCTCATCTGTCCTGCTGAGTGGTTTTACTGCCTGAGTCAGCGGGTGAGGTTGTCGAGGGTCCACGACACCATGACACAGACATGTATATACACCATGAAACAGAAATTCACCCCTGTAGCTTAGGCTCAGGCGAAATCCATTCATGGAGCCAATTGGCAGCATTGATCATTGGTCTTCTTGCTGATCCACGTGGGATGAAGGCCGGGTTGGTGAGCTCACACGCCCCTGTATTCGCAGCGTACACGCACATTACGCACGTAGTGGAAACGTTGCAGGGTGCCCCACGGGCTCCCACGCAACCTCAACACCACAAGAGGCTGCCCTCAAAACACATCATCGAAGTATCCCAAAGCGTGCAAGAAGCGGAAATCAAACCAGTAAACGCAGCTCGATTCTTATGCCCCCCCCCCTGCCATTCCCCACCCCAGGGAAGACAGTCCCCCACCCCCCCCTGGGGGACCGCACCACCACCGTACACGCACATTTGCAGGCACAGAAATTGCAGCACAGAGAGGCTCCGAACAGACGCACGGTTGTGCAAGACGGTCTTGCCATCACGGTCATAAGTGATGCGGCGATATGCATCACCGTGCTCCGAATGTCCAACAACCTGCACCAAAACAGGTTCCTCCGTGGAGCGGATGAACATCACATTTGTCCCAGGGGGAAATGTGGTTGTGTTGTCAAGTTCCATTTCAGCGAAAGTAAGCAAAATGTCCTGCCATGAGTGCAAGGGATACAAGTGGCAGTGCCCCACAACACAGTCACCCACACAACAACACAATGAGCCGCAACGAAAAATTTTGGGTTGACCAAATGACGGTCCCCCCCCCCCCCCCCGGGGAACGACAAGGGGTGGGGAACGACAGGGGGGGGGGGTACTCCGGAGGGGAATCCTGGCCAATCATTGCCCCTTGCCCATGAGACAGCAAGCCTAAGTGTATAGTACAAGTGGACACAAGCCCGCTGGTCTGTGCAGGTCACAGCAGGCTTGTGTTGATGGAGACCCAGTTGCACACGCGGCGTCCAGGAGCATCTGCGTTTTCGTCGGGGCGCAAACACACGCTCTTCAGTTCCAACCATCCAACAAATTCAGAGGAAACAGGTGCCATCCTTGCTGCACCTCTGGTCTGCAAGCTGAAGCAAACTGTCCCTGAACTGAGCCAAACAACACTGATCTCCACTGGAGTAGACATTGTTGCTGTGCCGCACAGATCCTTTGGATGCCAAAGTATTCCCCCCTCCCTCACCACAATGCTATGCGTCAACTCTACACCATAACTCCATTCCTAAACTGCTTGGGACTGCTTCACTAAACTAAACTGCTTGCCCAAGAGAACGGAGGGAACAGCACTGCACAACTGGGCTGCCTCTGGGCTGGTTTCCGGGGGCGTTTGGGGTGGAGGGAAGGAAGTCCCCACGTGTCGCGCAGCGCGTGTGAAAGTGTGTCGCACAGCGTGTGCGAAGTGCAATGGCGCCCGCAGAGTCGAACACTCGGGTGCGTCCAGGCGGGCGGCATGATCTGGCCAGGTCAACTCCATTGCGGTTGCCCGCGCGCCCCTGGGCTTGTTGGGGACAACCCAGAGCACAGGAGATAAGGCACCGCAACAGGATCCCCTGGCGAGAGAGGGTGCTGCTTCCGGACAAATCTCTGGTGAGGCCGTGCGATCTCAGGGCCACACTCATGAACGGGGTGGATTGTGGATATGCACCAGAGCACCCTGCAGGCGCAGGTCCAGGTTCTCCCCACGGGGCACACGATTCATCGCACGACTGCACTGTGCCCTGCAGCACCGGTGTAGAGACCGGGCAGTCAGCCCGAGCACCTCACTGCTGCCACAACTGCAGTTGCTGTTGCCTGATGTGGTGTAGGAGGGTTGTGCGTCCACAACCCGCACTCATTGTGAATGTTGCCCGGAGGCGGCAGGGTTGTGGGTACTGCCCCGCCGAAGCAACCCAAGAGCATCCCAAGGCTGCACAACCCTCCTCACCATCCCCCCCCCCCCGGATGGAATCTATATAGACGGCCAAATAGTTGCACTGCGCTCATGGTGCCCCCTGTATCCAGCGCTTCTACATCACGACTCTGTACCGCGACTCTGTAATGCGACTCGATACCACGACTGGATACCGCAACTCTTACCGCAACGGGGGACGACGACGCTATACTACGACTGAATGCCCTCGCTTTAGATTTGGGTGCAGTCTTCCGCCTTATCCAAGTTCAGCACAGTAGGTGTTGGGACACGGGGGCCATTCCACTGGTCCCCAGAAAAGGAGGGCCAGCCCAAAGAGCCCCTCTCCCCTCCCTGTGTGGCATTGTGCCGTGTTGCTTGATCAGGGGGCCCTAGACAGCCACCCGCTGCTCCCTTTGCCGTCCCAGACGATGCCGTATGTCCGTGCCCTCTCTGCTGCAATGGTCCGCTCTGCGCGGTTGAGGGAACGAATGCGCACTTGTCATTTCTTCTGATTGCGCACGGTCCGAAACATTTGGGTGAGGTTGCGAACCAGCCACAAAAATTCACAGGAAAACTCAGGGTGGGGGATTCCAATGCCCACCAGCCCATGCAGGACGTGGGGGAGAGCCCCACTGCAAATGGGGTGCCGCACACAGAGCACATGTGCTGGGGAGGACGGGTCCCGCCTGACAGAGGGCCCGGAGACGTGAGCCGGAGCGTCGCGACAGCAGCGGTGGCAAATGATGTATTCCGCATTGTTGGTGCATGTGTCAGTCTGCGCATGTGTCAGTCTGCGACAGGAGGCCACATTGTGTGACCTCTCGCAGCTTCTGCTGAACACGCACACAGACGTGCACACATGCCCACACAGGCACACAGGCCGGAGGTAAGATCAGACAAACATTGATGGATGTCATCCGATTTGCCTCAGATTGGCAGCTGGTGATTTCCTAACGAGGACTGTTGTTTGTTTGTAATGGTCTTCCGTGCTGGTCTGTACGAGGTGGTGGATCAAACATCCCCGAAATTTTTTGGGGGGGGGGGGCTGACTCGAAACGTTCACGAGTACTCAAGATAGTTCTTGGAAATTGGGCGACCCAAGTATATGATACACTGGATCCCTGTTAGACAGGGCACAGGGCGCAGACCCATAGCTCATATACACAACCCCCCCCCCGTTCCGGCGAGAAAAACCCAACGTTCCGGCGCAACGTTCCGGCGAGCCGTTTTTTCAGCAAAAGAGGTTCCCGGTGCCCAGGATCTCAGTCCCAGGGCGCAAACACACCTTCCTTTTGGTTGTTCTGTAGTTGGAGTAATGTGGAAACCCAAAGCATCCCTCAATTTGCAAAAAAAAATTTCATCTCTCGGTCTCTACATGGTTCCTGATCAGTAGCATGTCAGAATCTGCCACTGGTCTAGTGGTATATGCACTGGTCTACAGGTTGGCAAACGTGGGTTCAAGCCCCACCAACCACCCACCGAAGTTTTTTGCACTTTTTGTCACTTGGCTCTGCCACCCACCGAAGTTTTTTGCACTTTTTGTCACTTGGCTCTGATCTGCATCCAAAGCTATCCTTTTTTTTTCATGCAGAAACAAGGCTGAAAGAAAGGTGGCAACAGGCCAACAAATGCACACAAGTGTAGACTCGCATCAAAACATCACTCGCTGCACTTCACATCTCAGACAAGTGCCCACTCATGAAAGCGCTTATTGATATCACCATTGAACATTGCATACAAATACCCCATTTTGAGTGTCCTCGGCCATAAATCGTCAATCAGGAGTCAACAGGCCTTTCATAGCACGAAACGATGACTCTGCAACACAACTGGTGATAGGAAAGGTTAATGCAGTCAGGGCATGGGCAGCCAATTCTTTCCGACCGCGAAATTCAACATCTCTGCCAGTGGATGGAGGAACAAAAGTGTTACTGGCAAAGTGGACGACAACGGTTGACAGTAGCAGCAAGCGTTTTCACTGAAAAACATTGAGCCTCACAGAATCACAACGTTCCGGCAATTCGGGTGACCGGAACGGGGGGGGGGGGTTGTATACAAAGAGGTGGTGGATCCAACATCCCCGAATTCCCAGCAGAGGTATGCACAACCCGCTGGTGATTCCCTAACCAGAACTACGGGAATGAAGCGCATCCTTGGGTCCGCCAACACTCAGCAGCAGACGGCAGCTAATCAGCCGAAGGCAGACGTCCCTGTCAATTTGTCCGAAATCGGCCAAATGGCTTTACATGACTTTCAGTGCGACTTAACACTCCCTTGCTTTGGGGTGGGCGCACAGACATACGCAGACACACACATGATTTACATCACGACCAGGCACTGGTCGCAACCCAGGCCGAGTGTCCTAGTCTGATCGGGTGAAAAGCCAGACGAAGGACAGTTCGGAGGTAACGGGCACCTTTCTGCTATGAGACGGATCGGCAGTGCAGTTCTACGAAATGGGGGGGGGGCGGGACTGGGCATCTTGGCACATGGGCGGGAAAGATGCAGCCCTGAACCACATTGCCCAAACAACACACACACACACACACACACACTCACACGACAAACGCGACAACAGCAGGCAACAGGAAGGCCTGAGCGTACAATTCTCGTCAGGTGCAGCGTCCAAACATGGTGTCAAAACGCGGCACTAGGCGCCTTTCTGCAGTGCAGGGGAAAGGCATGGAACAACACACACACACACACACACACACACACACACACACACAATTGAGGCGAGACGAACACGCAACACAAAACACAGCACTGCTCGCGAAACGACCTCGTTAGGCCATAAGCGTCCAGTAGAAGAAGGAGTCAACGAAAGAGCATGGTTCGGGTTGGCGACTCACACACACCCACACACACACGGTCGACGGGACAAAGAGGGCACTGCAAAAGGCGGCCTGAGTGTACGAGATCTCGTCAGGTGCAAAGCAGAACAAAAACAGAAGCATGTCCCGCCTGCACTAGGCGCCTCTCTGCAGTGCAAAGAACAGGCAAGGTGGTCAACATCCTGTATCCCAGCCGCATTCCGGTACAGCCACACACACACACACACACACACTATTGCGAGGCAAAACGGGCACAACTCAGGTTCCGAGTTGTGCACACACACACACACACACACACGCACACACATACACACACACACACACACACAGACACACACACACACACACACACACACACACACACACACACACACACACACACACACACACACACACACACACACACACACACACACACAGACACACACACACACAGACACACACACACACACACACACACACACACACACACACACACACACACACACACACACACACACACACACACACACACACACACACACACACACACACACACACACACACACACACTATTGCGAGGCAAAACGGGCACAACTCAGGTTCCGAGTTGTGCACACACACACACACACACACACACACACACACACACATACACACACACACACACACACACACACACACACACACACACACACACACACACACACACACACACACACTATTGCGAGGCAAAACGGGCACAACTCAGGTTCCGAGTTGTGCACACACACACACACACACACACACACACACACACACATACACACACACATACACACACACACACACACACACACACACACACACACACACACACACACACACACACACACACACACACACACACACACACACACACACACACACACACACACACACACACACACACACACACACACAGACACACACACACACACACACACACACACACACACACACACACACACACACACACACACACACACACACACACAGACACACACACACACACACACACACACACACACACACACACACACACACATACACACACACACACACACACACACACACACACACACACACACACACACACTATTGCGAGGCAAAACGGGCACAACTCAGGTTCCGAGTTGTGCACACACACACACACACACACACACACACACACACACATACACACACACACACACACACACACACACACACACACACACACACACACACACACACACACACACACTATTGCGAGGCAAAACGGGCACAACTCAGGTTCCGAGTTGTGCACACACACACACACACACACACACACACACACACACATACACACACACATAC